>CAKOAT010258487.1:102223-127240 GCA_932364175.1 Eruca vesicaria subsp. sativa | reverse complement strand
TGAATTGCGAGCCGTTGTCCGTGATTATTTCATACGGGAGACCGTGCCTGCATATGATGTTCTTCCAGACGAAGGTTTGGACTTCTCGATCCGTCACTTGGACGAAAGCTTCCGCTTCCACCCACTTAGTAAAATAGTCTGTCATGACAAGGACGAATTTACGCTGTCTGGAGTTGGGTAGAGGGCCGACGATGTCCATCCCCCATCGCATAAACGGGTAAGGCGCTGTTGTTGTTCGCAATAGCTCGGTTGGCGAATGTATGCTCGAAGCGTGTCGTTGACATTGATCGCACTTTCGAGCGTAGGCTTCATAGTCGGCGACCATGGTTGGCCAGAAATGCCGAGACCCTTAATCTTGAGGACTAATCCTCGCCCGCCAGAGTGATTACCAGCTGCTCCCTCATGGGTTTCGGCCATGACAAGACGAGTTTCTTCGCCATGGATACACGTTAAAAGGACGTTGTTGGCTGTCCGGCGATAGAGCTTGCCTTCCATGATGACGTAGTTCGAACACTTGGCTTTCAATCGGCGCGCTTCCCACTTATCCGTTGGCAGCGTTCCGTTCATCAGGAAATCGAGGAAAGGAATCCTCCAATCGGGGGGTTGCGCGGTGGTGTCGTCGGTTGACCCGTCGACTACCATATCATCGACTGCGGAGATCGATGCTATGATTGCGCTGTCTTTCGGGGGAGGCGAAATGCTTGGTCGGTCGATATGTTGAATTGGTATCGTCCGGCTTACTTGGTCGCGGGGGTTACTACCAAGTGCCGCTAAGGCATCCGCACAAACGTTTTCCCCACGAGGAATTTTCGTTAGTTCGAAAGACTCAAACCTTTTGACGAGGTCTTGGACGACGCGGAGATACGCATCCATGCGTTCGTTTTTGGCGTCGTAATCACCGTTGAATTGATTAGCGACTAACTGAGAATCGCAGTACGCGTGGACTCGCTTGGCTCCAACGGCTTCGGCGAGGCGTAGACCGGCAATGAGAGATTCGTACTCTGCTTCATTGTTGGAGGCTTTGAATTCTAGCCGGAACGATTGGCGTATCAATTCGCCCGTCGGTGACTGTAGTTGGACGCCGATCCCGGATCCTTTCATCGAAGATGATCCGTCAACATGTAGTATCCAAATGCATGTTGGCAAAATAAGGTCTCGCTCGAGTTCCAGAGGGAGTTCGATAATGAAATCGGCGAGGACTTGAGATTTTTCGGCCGGCTTGCCTTGGTACGTGACGTCGTGTTCGCTGAGCTCGATCGCCCATTTAGACAGTCGACCCGATTGGTTGGTATTCTGCATGATCGTTCGCAACGGTTGATTAGTGAGGACAACGATCGAATGAGATTGGAAATAAGGCCTGAGCTTTCGCGCTGAAGTGATGACCGCGAGGGCCATCTTTTCGAGGGTTGAGTACCGCGTCTCGGCGTCGGTCATCCTTTTGCTTGTGTAAAAGATTGGCTGCTGTTCACCCCGATCTTCCTTGACGAGGACACTACTGACGGCTATCGAAGAGACAACGATGTAGAGGTAAAGCGTGTCTCCTTTCTCCGGTTTAGCCAGCACGGGTGGCGTTGTGAGGTAGTGTTTTAGTTGGTTGAACGCCTCTTCACATTGCTCGTCCCAAACGAACTTCTTGTTACCTCGTAACAGATTGTAGAAGGGGAGGCACTTATCGGTCGACCGAGAAATGAATCGGTTGAGCGCTGCCACTCGTCCCGTTAATCTTTGCACTTCCCGACTGTTTTTAGGGCTCGGTAAATCTAGAATAGCGGATATTTGCTTCGGATTCGCCTCAATTCCCCTCTGTGTTACGATGTAACCGAGAAATTCGCCAGACGTTACTCCGAATGTGCATTTAGCCGGGTTGAGCTTCATGCCGTATTCGTTCAAGGTTCGAAAGCATTCGATTAAGTGACTGAGGTGATCGATCGCCCGGCGAGATTTCACCATCATGTCATCAATGTAGACTTCCATTGTGTTCCCCAGTTGGTCGGCGAACATTCTGTTGACCAAACGCTGATAGGTTGCGCCGGCGTTCTTAAGTCCGAAGGGCATGACTTTGTAACAATATGTTCCCACGTCTGTGATGAATGCCGTTTTTTCGCGATCTTGGGGATGCATCATGATTTGGTTGTATCCCGAGAAGGCGTCCATGAATGATAGTAATTCATTGCCGGCTGTCGACTCGACTAGGCGATCGATGTGCGGAAGAGGGAAACTATCCTTCGGGCATGCTTTGTTCAAATCTGTGAAATCGACGCACACGCGCCATTTCCCGTTCTTCTTTTTTACCACCACGGGGTTCGCTAGCCATTCGGGGTACTTGACTTCTTCGATCGACCCTGCGCTGAGCAATCGGTCAACCTCCTCATTTACTGCTTTTGAGCGCTCGGGACCCAATTTTCTCCTTTTCTGTCNAATCGACGCACACGCGCCATTTCCCGTTCTTCTTTTTTACCACCACGGGGTTCGCTAGCCATTCGGGGTACTTGACTTCTTCGATCGACCCTGCGCTGAGCAATCGGTCAACCTCCTCATTTACTGCTTTTGAGCGCTCGGGACCCAATTTTCTCCTTTTCTGTCGAACCGGTTTGATTGTTGGGTCGACGTTCAGTTCATGAGTCGTAATGGAAGGGCTTATCCCTTTCATATCAGCGGTCGTCCAAGCGAAAGTTGACGCGTTTTCCTTTAAGAAGGAGACGATCGTGTCTTTTGTATCGTTCGGAAGGTGGGCACCGATCCGAATGGTCTTGCTAGGGTCGTTTTCGTCAATGGGTACCTCGACGATCTCTTCCTTGAAGGGAAGGATTTTTTGGATTGGTATTGCAATGGAATTCACGTGGCAAGGCGATCGGCGGAGCTTTATTTCCGCAACGAGGAGATCACGGGCGGCTGCCTGGTCGCCGCGCAAGGTGATTATTCGACCGTCCGTTCCGGGGAACTTGATACATTGGTGGTACGTCGATGGAATTGCTTGCATCGCGTGGATCCACGGTGTTCCGAGGATCGCGTTATACGGGGTCTTTACGTCAATTATCGAAAATTTAACGTTCTTGTTTACACCTTGAGCGTGGACCCACAACCGAATGGTACCGAGCATCGTTTCCGACGATCCGTTAAATCCTGTCAAGGATCGCGCAGAAGGCTTGATTTGGCGGAGATCGATCCCCATCTTTTCAAGAGTTTCTTTGAAGATGAGGTCGACCGAACTTCCAGTGTCGATGAGGACTTTAGTTACTTCACAATCTCCGATTCCAAGCTCGATGAGGAGGGAATCGTTATGGGGCATGTGGACTACTTTGGCGTCTTCGGCAGAGAAAGTAATCTGGGGGACGTTCTCCCAGATGGTGCATCGGTTCTGTGCAGTGACCGCTCTCCTGCGGAAGTCTTTGACTGAGCGGACTGAGTCAATATGGGGAGGTGATCCTCCCAAGATCACGTTTAACCGCTTGGGCGCGTTTGCACGTTTCAGTCGGGCGTCGTTCAATTGTGCGCGTAGATCCTCCGTTGTTTCGTTACTCTTGTCGATGGCCGATCGATTGAGCTTGTTGCGTAAGTCGCCAACACGTGAGTTGATTATAGATCGAAGGTCGCGTTTCTTAGAGTCCAGGCGATGACGGGCGTCCAGCGTATTCAGTTTCCTGACTTTCGAAGTTGCACTCGTCTGTTGCGGGATCTCGGGGGAAGGTTCAATGTTCATTCTCGCGTTCTTCCGTTTGAGGGAGTCGCGCAGATCGTGTTGTAACTGCGGGTCGTCTTCATGCGTGTTCTCCGAGGTAGACGAATCGGATTGTCCTTCCTTCGCCAAAGTATCATTAGTCAGGGAGAGCGTGGGAATCGCCCTGATTGTAAAGATCTTTCGGCGGGACGTGGGCTTTTCTTCGTCAGATCCAGAATCATCTTCGTTCGAAGGGGTGACGTCTTCCTTTGGCGGAGATCGATCGGCCGAATTGCTGCGGTCGTTACCCTTCCTATCTTTGCTTTTTCCCGTGCCTTTGGTGTTAACCTCGGGCTGTTGCTTCGGGGGTTCGGGATGAGCGTGCTTCTCGACAAAGCTCGTCATGAGAAAGTTTTTGAGATTATTGCATTCCTTCGTCTCATGTCCGTACGCTTTGTGGTATCCGCACCACTTGGTTGCGTCGTACGCACTATTGGCCGGATTCGTTCGGGCGGCCTGCTTCTTTCCGTCAACTTCCAACGTCCATTTGTTGCTCCGTTGTCCTCGGACGGCTAATGCCGGGTCCGGTTGCTTTTCATCCGGGATGGCGTTGATGAGACCTTTCTTTTTGTCCGGTTTGCTGTAGGATGCGTGCTGCCTAGGTTCGGGGTGGCCTTCAGCTGCCTTCAAGGCCGCTTGCTTTAGCTCGTTTTGTTTTTTAATGAACAATCGCTTGTCCTCTTCAAGTCGGATAAAGTTTTGGGAGCGATGGAGGGCGTCCTGGAGGGAGATCGTGGGATTGGAGTAGAGATCGTCTCGAAATTTGGAGTGTATCCATAACGCATTTCGTAGAGCTTCGACGGCCGTTTGGTCAGGGATCTCGATCTGTGTTACCACCTTTTTGAACTTTTCCATAAAATCCTTGAGGCTTTCGGAGGCCGATTGCGACATCTTCCACAAGTCTGCCGAGGTTGTTTCTTGACGAGTAAACATGATGTAATGTTTCAAAAACTGCGCCGATAGGTCATGGAAGTTATCGATCGATCCCTCGGTCAATCGCGAGAACCAGGTTAGCGCTGATCCGGAGAGGCTTTCGATGAAAAGTTGGCAGAAACCCGCGTCTTTTTCTTCGTCGGAGAAGTTCGTTCTGCCCATTGCTATGTTGAACGCTGTCACGTGATCCGTCGGATCTGTCTCGCCGGCATACGTTGGGAGACGGAGCTTGTTAATTTTCTTGATTTTGGTATCCGTGATTCGCTTCGTGAACGGATTCTTTAGTGTGGTAGCGAGGACGCGTTCGATCTCCGGCGCTGAGGTTGTGACATGGTGTATCTTAGAGTGAATGTCTTTCATCGACTTTCGCAACTCGTCGATCTGGGATTTGGTGGCCGCGTCTAGTCCATCGGTCGNCGGAGCTTGTTAATTTTCTTGATTTTGGTATCCGTGATTCGCTTCGTGAACGGATTCTTTAGTGTGGTAGCGAGGACGCGTTCGATCTCCGGCGCTGAGGTTGTGACATGGTGTATCTTAGAGTGAATGTCTTTCATCGACTTTCGCAACTCGTCGATCTGGGATTTGGTGGCCGCGTCTAGTCCATCGGTCGTTTGACCGGCGAGGTTAGCTTCATTAGCTGCGCCACCAATAGCAGGACCGGCTCCGGCAGGCGTCGGGTTCGTTGAAGTAAAGAGTAGTCGGCGTCTTGCTGTCTCTGTGTCTCCTGCGTCACCGTCGGTCGCGTCGAGAGCGGCAGCAAGTGCGGTTAGCCGCTCGTTCATGACTCTGTTCGTTTCCTCCTGTCGTTCGAGGTGGTTCATGATACGCTGCATCATATCGTCGGCCGCCGGAGTTACGGCGACCGGTCTCTGTCCCGGCGCGTCGTCGGTGAGAGAGTCGTCGGGAGGCATACTGATTTTGTTAACGCTACTTCGTAAGGCCCCACGGTGGGCGCCAAATGTTGAATCCGAGTTTTGTACGGTCGACTGACTGGAAAACTAAACTCGATTTGTGGGTTCTTCGAAGGCGTTTTATTAATCAGAGTTGATAATAAGAGAAGATTACAGAAAGATTCAAGGAAAGAAAGGTCGGAGCTTTATGAAAGTCCAACCGAATTACAAAAAGGTTCGATCGTCGGTAAAATCCTAAATCTCGCCGTCAGTGTTCTTGTCTCAATTTTCGGATCCCCTTTTCTTTTGCCCTTCCACTTCCTTTTATAGCTCTCGCTTGACCCTTGTGTCTTGCTCGTTCGCCCTAGGAGGTTTTGGGCCTAAAACCGTTTGATGGGCTTTTATTCAGGGATAAGTCGGTCGACCGTCGCTGCCCGGTTCGACCGGTTTATTATGATAATCGGTGGATTAATCGTCATTTAAACCGCCCGTCTTCCTAGCAGACTTTGCTTCTGGGCCGCTTATGGACGACGATCGGTTGGGCCTAGTTATTTGATGGGCCTAATGGGGAGGTATGGAATTCCTCTCCTACAGGCAGCTAAGAGAGTACTTGGGTATCTCATTGGCACTGCAGATAAATGTATATTCTTCTCTGCTACTACACCATTCAATCTTCATGCTTTCTCTGATGCTGACTGGGCTGGAGATCGCGATGACTACAACTGCACTGGTGTGTACATTGTGTATCTTGGGAAACAACTAATTTCTTGGTCAGCAAAGAAACAGGGAGGCGTAGCTCAATCGTCTTTAGAGGCTGAGTATCGAGCCTTAACAGAAGCTGCAGCAGAAATAACGTGGGTTCAGTTAGTTATGTCTGAAATTGGTATTAAGTCGACTGACACTCATGTTCTTTACTGTGACAACATTGGAGCGATGTACCTTTCAGAAAATCTTGTTTTTCATGCAAGGATGAAGCATCTTGTACTGGATTATCACTTTGTTCGTCAACAAGTACAAGCCAAGAAACTACGTGTTACTCACATATTTTATGAGGATCAGCTGGCTGATTTCTCACTAAACCGTTGGCACGAACACGGTTTGAAATTTTGGTAACCAAGATTGGACTTTGCAAGCGACGCCCATATTGAGGGGGCATGTTAATATAGATAAGGCTTATCATAATATTAGTCATTATCCTGTAAAGATCTATTCATAAAGATCTATGTTTATCTCTAAACCTAATCATGTTTTATATATACTCTGTACGCTAACATGAATGAGATCATCAATTCATAATCTCTCTACAGCAATTGGGAGAGAACTGAGAATATCTTTTGCTGTAAATAGAATTTCAGAGGGAGAAATAATGAAGAATGGAATGCAGATTGCAGTGGTGAGAATCATGGAAGTCGACATCTGTATTTATAGGTACAATGTTGAGAAACGCAAAGAAGGTGGGGCTGGATAATTTACTGCATCCTTTAGTGAGAGGTATAAATTTGTTGTTGTAATTCTTAGATCAATTGAATTATGCGTTTGCTAAGAGTCTCTGGAAGATAAGGCATGCGAGGAGATGATGATGACATATGGATTTGCTGACAGTGGATCATTCTCGGATACACGGCCCATGAATAAAAGTTTTTTTTTTTTTGAAATAAATCCATCCGATTACCAAACCCATATAAATCAAACCGATTCCCTTTACAGATCATTAAACCTTTTCATAACTCCATCCTCTTTCCTCCTCTGAAAACCCGTCTTCTACACTTCCCCTGAATCAAAATATTACAGGCTGGAAATCAGACTGCACAAGAGAGGAACAGAGGTTCCTGATGGGATGGTTCCGGTACATCGATAAGGGTTTATGGGGCGACAGTGAGGGCTGTGATTGTACCTGAGACAAGTGAAACGATTTTTATAAGTTTTTATGGTTTAAAAATGATGAATAGAAGGTAAATAATATGAGAAATGAAGAACAATAAAAATATATGATTTTTATGGATTTTAGATTTAAATGAAGACAAGTGAAAACAAGATGTAAAACAATAAGAAATCAAACAAAACTAAGGGGCTGAAATATGGATGATTGATATGCAAGATGAATGATAAAACAAAGTAAATAAACAAAGGATAGGATGGAATCAGGTTGCTGGACGTAAGTCTCTCTTAACCTAATCAAGAGATGATTGAAGTGGAATGAGATGGAGGAGAACTTAATTTGGAAAATAAATAAACCAACACAAACCAAAGACAATAAATCGGTTAGAAATCATAATTGAAACCTTACCAGCTTACCTTGTAGATTTTAAGGGATTATCCATAATCGGACTCGGTTTGGGATGGGTTGAAACCGAGTTCGAAAATAGAGAGGATTAGACCGGTTCGTTTATGGGCTAGCGATCTGAATTGGACCGGGCCTGCTTGATCTTGAACATATATTGGACCGGCTCAATCTTGGATCTTCAATTGAAACATTTCTTCAATCAACAGCTGGTTCTGGCCGGTTTGTTCTTCTTGGTCTGATTGAATTAACATAATGTGTTTTGCTGTAAACAAAATTTCAGAGGGAGAAATAGTGAAGAATGGAATGCAGATTGCAGTGGTGAGAATCATGGAAGTTGACATTTGTATTTATAGGTACAATGTTGAGAAACGCAAAGAAGATGGGGCTGGATAATTTACTGCATCCTTTAGTGGGAGGTATAAGTTTGTTGTTGTAATTCTGAGATCAATTGAATGAGAATTTTGTAAGAGTCTCTAGAAGATAAGGCATGCGAGGAGACAATGATGACATATAGATTTGCCGACAGTGGACCATTCTCAGATACACGGCCCATGAATAAAAGTATTTTTTTAAATAAATCCATCTGATTGCTAAACCAATATAATTCTAGAACAAATGAAATGCTGGTTTTGTACCTTTTTTTTTAAATAAATCCATCCGATCGCCAGACTCATATAATTCCAAAACAAATGAAATGTTGGTTTTGTACCAGCTGGACATGTGTCGGCACTACACTACACAAGTCTTCTTTATATAAAGATTAGTTTTTTATACTAGTATGCTAGTTGTACATGACACACGTCCAAGGAGAATAAAGTCAAAAGTGTACCAAATTCTTCGTCATCTGGTTATTATTATTATGATATATAGCTATATTTTTCAGTTTATGGTTCTTATGAATATTCAACAAATTTTTCCTATCTTATTTGTAAAAGAAGGAGTTCATTATCACTATAAGGTAGTTTACATGTTTTTATTACATTATAAGGCAGTTTCAGCTACTAAGGTAGTTTTCTCTAACTTTATACCTTTCTTTTCTAACTAAACGTAACTAGAAAAAAATATTACTTTACTTCTAAAAAAGTCAAGCATTTTGAAACCCAAAAACCATCGAATATAATCTTCCATCTTCTGAATAAAAATAGTCTTCATCTTCTTTATGTTGTGACAGTAGTTCGTGATGGTTCTAATGTTCGAAATCCACCATTATCGCCATCTTTCATTTGCACAATGAAACTCACAACTAAAATGGCCAAATTTGACAACAACTCACTATTTTTGGAGTCTGAAGTTGAAAAAAGATTATACATATGATAAAGCTACGATTTTGATATGTATTCTATAATTAAAACATACAAAAAAAATAGAAGATTATGTGAAAGAAATCAATGGCGGCTGCAAAAACTACTACAAAAAACCCTAAAAAATCTGAGGAAGACGAAGACTATATTTACTAAAATACTCTTTATTATGTACACATAATTTATTACCCACGTGTACAACTGATTTATATATATAATTATATGTACATGATACTATGTACACACAATGTATTATTCATATATACAATGAGTCATATGTGCACCTGTCAATTGATTTATGTACACGATAATATGTACATGATACTATCTACACACAATTGATTTATGTATATAGTTATATGTACATGATACACACAATGTATTACATGTACACATATGTTTTTGACATCAGATTTGGCTAATATGTACAATGTACATATTATATTTTATTAGATATTTACATGTATACTTCTTTTAACATCGACAAGGGCTAACATGTACAATGTACATACTCTACATGTACATATTCTTCTTTTTTTTTAACAATATACGTGTACATATTTACATGTGTACAAAGATAATATGTGTATATTTTGAAATGCAAATGATTAACATGCACATGTGATAAATTTGTTATATGCATTTACAAGTATCATTTTCCATATGTACAAATGATAAATTTGTTACATACATACGCTTTCAAAGATCACTAATATGTACACATATATTTCATTTAAAATATGCTATAAAAATAAATAAAAGAGTAAGATTTCACAATGTTTTGAAATGTCCATTTGTACGTTATTTACGAAAATTGTTTGTAGTTACAAATGTAGAGACAAATATGAGTATCCATATGAAGACCTTATTTAATGTACACATTTTGCATTGTCCACATGAATACTATAAATTATCTACTTTTTAGTGGGCATTATGATGCACATTATAAATGTGCTTGTCGATACCTTAGTTCTTGAGTGTATAGAAAGTACAATAATAAATTCATTGTGTACATGTTTCAGTAAACCCTATAAATATGGGCAAGACGAAGACATAGTTACTAAGATACACTAATAACTTAGATACCAGTGATATATTTTGTTGGTTGTGTAATGATCTAATTACAAACCTCATTCTTTGATTTTGTTTGTTTAAGGTTTTATGTTCTTGGAAAACTTTGTTATGGTGTACACAAACAAGCGTGTACATGTGTACAACACAAACAAGTTTCGTGTACAAACCTTAATTTTTTTTATTTTCTATTAATTATGTAAAATACAAAAATAGCCTCGTCTTCTTCCTTGGTCACTGTCGACCATAAACCCTAATTTCTGCCTCTCTTACCTATTTTTATGCTTCTTTACATTTTCTATTTGCTTTAATGTATTTTACCTAGATGTGTTAGATTTCAATTTTAGTTCATGATTTTATATTTAAATATTTGAACAAAGTAAATTTTTTTCCTTTTCAGATCTGTTGAGCGTTTGTTCCAGTTCACTTTATGACTCCAGATATTTTTAACAAAAGTTAAATATAAGATCTATTTGGACAAAAAAATTTGAAGAACCAGATTTGATTTTAAAAAAAAAAATTGAGAAGAAAATGAACGAGAAAGTTAAATAGGATTCATTTTGTTAATGTTTTTGAAAAGTAAAACTTGTGCAAAAGAAAGAAAAAGATAAAAAGAGAAGATTGTAGGTCCTCTGTTAGAAAAAAAAAAAAAGAGAAGATTGTAGGTCCTACTTATTAGGATAAAATTTGTTGTAATATTTTCTTAAAAGAAGTAGGGTATTATCTGGTTATTAAAATACTGGCGGATTTTTGGGGAAGACTTTTGGACTCTTTTAAGTCAACTTTGATTTTAGGTCAGGGAAACTAACGAAGAAGAAATCAAACTCTGTTTCGGGATTTGAAAACTTTTTCAAGGCTTTAATCTCTGACTGTTCGTTGACTGCTTTAGGTAAAAACTCCTTTGACCGTTTTGATCCGTATCGATTCGATTTTCAGCTGACTTGTTCAATCCTCCAGTTCTTTTGTTTTATGTGGTGAGATCTTGGTTTTCGCCCAGCTTCGAACTGGATTAAAACATAATTACAAGCATATGACTGTTTCTAAAGTATGAAATCACAAAAACTTGTTCTGGATTAATGATTTCTGTTCTGTGTAAAGCAGTGCTCTTAAGTTTTAAAGATCGGTCTTTTCTGATAGGACTCCGTAGTACTGTGTGTGATTCACATTTTAGAGGCTTTATCTCCAGGTTCCAAACGAAGAGAACATTCGTTTTATGTTTTGCTAGCACGAGTCATGGTTGTTGTAGTAAGGTGTCAGCTCTTATTCACGCCCCGGTAGAAGTAAGTTGCATCACCTCTTTTCTCAATTATCACGCTTATTTCTTGGCTTAATGGGTTTGGTCAATGAAAATGAGCCCCATAAGCAATTTCTTATCTAAATGTTTTCAGGGTGAAAGTGATAGTAAGAAATGAGATCTGTTCACATGGCATTTATTCTTTGTTTGTTTTCTTGTTGAGAAGACGACGTAATAATTTATGTCAAGTGTGATGTCAATTCAACAAAATTAGTCTGCTTACGGATTTACATAGTCTGTATAATTCAGCAATTCTTATTTATGCTAAATCAGTCGAACTGAAAGTGAACGTTCAAACTTTTTCATATGTGGATATAAAAAAAGTGGAAAACCTTTGTGGAAACTGGAAACAAAGTAAACCAAATAGAACATGTTAGGTCTTCAACGAGGATTAACATCAGTGATTGTTGCTTCATCCACGGAACAAGTATAAGACTTGCTGCTCGATTGACTCGGATCCAATCCCTGAGATGACGGGGTCGCTCCTGATCTGTTCCCGAAAAAAAATCCAGGCGGCAGAGGTACACGCAGAGTAATAGAGCTGGTTGTGAGCATTTGGTGAATCGTTGACATTGTTGGACGATCTGAAGGATTTTCTTGAACGCATAACAGTCCAATATGAATGTATCTAACAACTTCATCGATGTTACAGTCTTCCTTGATACCAGGATCAATGAGATCAGGCAATGATTTGTTCTCCCAAAGTCTCCAAACCTGTAGAAGTTACATAATATATATTCAGAACTTTGATTATTGTTTAAAAGAATTAATCAAACTCTGAGACTTCCCCTATATTTGGTTATAATTTCTTACATATGTGACTAAGTTGTTAACCAAACCATCCGTCTGGCGGAAGCTGCTATTCTTTTTGCCACTAATGATCTCAAGAATCATTACTCCAAAGCTATATATATCTGATTTCATAGAGAATTGGCCATGTATCACATACTCAGGTGGCATGTAACCGCTGCAAAATACATTTTAATTAGCTGAAAAAGTGTTTGTGTATCGAAATTCATCAGATCCACAGAAAGTATATACTCACAAGGTTCCAACTACTTTTGATGTATTGTCCACAGTTTGGTTCATTCCAAAGATCCTTGCCGTTCCGAAATCAGCAATTTTTGGATTCATTTCCGCATCTAATAGAATGTTACTAGCTTTTAGGTCGCGGTGTATGATCTTGAGCCGTGAGTCTTGATGAAGATATAAAATCCCTCGACTGATACCACCAATGATATTGTGTCTCATTGTCCAGTCCAACTGAATTCTCTTACTAGCGTCTGAACATTCATGCAATATCACAATTGCTATGAAAAGAAGAGAAGAAAAAAAAAACTAAATAATAAGAGTTAGAATTTAGAAAAAAAAAACTGACCGAAGAGGAAGTAATCAAGGCTTTTGTTATGAACAAACTCATAGACGAGTAACTTTTCTTCTCCTTGAAGTGAAAACCCAAGAAGTCTAACAAGATTCCTATGTTGAAGCTTTGCAACAACAACCACCTCGTTCTTGAACTCTCTTTCACCTTGTCCTGCCGCTTTGGACAGTCTCTTTACCGCAACTTCAGTTCCATCCATGAGGATGCCCTTTATAAAAATTACAAATAAGGCATCATCATTTCATTAATTCATCAAAATATAAGCAATATATGCAACTTAGAAAACTGGCTAACGATGAAAGAAAAAAAACTCAAAGAAGTGGGCAAGTAGCATATATATTACCTTGTAAACCTCACCAAATCCACCTGCACCAAGCTTGTTGGCCTCAGAAAAATTGCTCGTCGCAGCTTCAATTGTCTTGAAACTAAATTGAATAGATTCCGCTTCATTTATGACACAACATTAAGCTTGTCAAAAAAAAGTTCCTAAGCCGTGAGATTCTTAATATTACAATACCAGTCAAGGCAACTCACTTGGAAGTTGTATATCTTGCTTTTCCTTTCTCCTCTTGAACATAACAATGGCAACACAAATCAATACTATGACCACAACAATAACTACTACAATCCCCGCGATAATACCTCCTGAGACCTTTTTATCTGCACAAAACCACCAAAACAAAAAAAACATTAAACAACAAAAACACAAGAACTACTATGGAATTGTTTCTAAAGTGACTTGCCTTTCTTGGTTATATCGGTCAGATTAGCTGCAGGAGGACTATTTAAAAGCGGAGGTGGATCATTAATATGATCAAAAGCACCAGAGAAATTATACAACTCCCACCGGAAAAAGCAACTTGGCCGCAACAAAATGACACCTCTCTTCCCATGGAACCATTTCTTATAGTAATCAACGTTTGTCTCTATACAAAGCGTACAATCATTCGAAGAAAGATCTTGAGTGCATTGCATCAGCACCAGTATGTTCCCGTAAACCGGCACTGGAGCTACATCCTTCGCATAGTTCTTACCATACGATGATAAAGAAGAAGAAGAATTGTTTCTCACCGAGGAAGTATTAAGTCCTGTGATCATACGACCCTTTAACCCGTCCCACACACTATCAAACTCCTTCTGGTTTTCTTTTCCTATGTCCAATACGTTATTAAACACAGCTTTCGGCTCCAAGGCGAGGACCCCAGAGAAGGACTTACTAGAGTAGCGAACAAAGCAAAGGAACTCCTCACCCGACCATTCGAAAGCATCTGTCTGGTTCAGACAGGACTTTAGTAAACTATCTGAGGTGTCCTGGATACAGTTGGAGCAAGCTTGTGGTTCAGCACCTGGAGCGCACATCCCCAAGGCGTAGACTCTATCAGGGCCTAGCCCGATGGAGCCGTTGAAGTAGCCGGCCTGAGCAGTGACGTTAGAAGCAAGAGTAGAGTTGAAGAGAAGGCGGTTCTTCTCATATGGGCTATTGGGTGTGAAAGTCCCAGCAGTTTCATCACAGATTTGTGCAGAAACAAATATGGGACTGAAGCTTATGAGTATGATGCAGAGGATTGATACAGAGCTCTTCTTTCCCATATTTTTTTATTTAAATAATAGTTCTGATAGTTTGTGTGTTTTGGAATGTGTGATTCTTATCAGTTTGTCATGAACTTTGAATATTACACCTCATTGACAACGCGCTATACTACTTTTTTTTTAAATATTGTTAAAAGTAAAACGCGCTGTACTAAATCGACTCTACTTTATTTATGTCGGAGAATTGTCCAACTAATATATATATTTGTTTAGACTGAAAAAGTTAAAAAGTTAGCAAGAAAAACATTGACATATATACATCTTATAAAACAAATGACACTTGTCATGTTATCAACAATGTTGAAGGTTACTTTATTACTCACTCTGATTCAATTTAGTTGTCATTTTAAATTTCTAAGAAAATATTTAATTTTACTTATTTTCTAAAAAAACACAATTATTTAAACACCTAATAATATTTTAACCAATAAAAATAAAATAGTAAATAAAGTTAATAAATTTTACCTTGAAATTATAAAATGATATTTATTTTAAAACGAAAATTTTACTATACAACAACAACAAAATTGAAACGGAGGGAATACATAAGATATACAGAATCTAAGAATTAAACAAAAATAATAATCAGAACCTAGAACCTTACCCTTTACTATCTAAAATCAAATAGAATTTTAATTTTGGACCTGAACCCGGTAAGAACCGATCTGAAACCTAACTGAAAATCATAAGTACTTATTGAATCCAAATTTTTTTACACTCGAAAGATCTGGTAAGAACCGATCCGAATCCCACCCAAAGACCCGAATATTAAGACATATTCTAGACATTCAGTAAAATCATAAGTATTTATTGAATCCAATTTTTTTCTACAAACAAAGAACCCAGATCCGATAGAAACCGATCTGAACCTCACCTGAAGACATGATACCAAGACCTGTTTTAGATATTCAGTTACTTTAGTTTTCTTTTAAAAAATATAACAATTAATACCAAACAACACTTAAACTAAATTAACCATACTAATAAAATTTGGAACCGAACTAAGCAAAAATAACAAAATTTATCCAAAATTTAAACCAAAATCTAACCAATTTTTTTTTGGAATGAATTTAAAACTGAACTAACAGAGTACAGAACCAAATTTTATTTTGAATTAATTTAGTAACATTTTTGTTAAACTAAATCCGAGCCGAATAAGCCAAACTAATTGAACATGCATGCATATACCAAGTTATTGAAGTTACAACAACAATCACAAACAAGTTTTATGAGAATAAACTCCCACCTAGATGACACATTAAAAATCTCGACTACATTTGCATCAAATGTTATTATTACAAGTAGGTGAGAATATCTAATTTCATATAAAGATATTTATGTACAGATTTACGTATTTTACTTCTACTTCTTTACTTCGACTTTGATTAACAGAAATTATTAGCTCTCACAACAATAATGTATATACATTGATACAAATATATTCAATTACATACTACCGTTAATATAATTTCATAGTTCAAAGATAAAAGATAAATATTCGACAAAAAATATTCATAGCATCATTACTTAACTGATCACCACACGGCTACACATCTATTCCATGAAATGCAAACCTAAAACCAAGAACTCTCAAACTCAGTTGACAAAAAATTAGCAAGTCACTTGACATGTATGCTAACAAAATATCGTAACGATCAACATCACATAACATGTCCCAACAATATAAAATAAACTCTATAAACATCTACATTTGTAAATAGTACAACTCTATAACCCAACTCTAGAACTTATACCCACATGGAATTATGATTAGATTAACAGAAAACTAGATCGAGATACACCAACAGAAGGTGAAAGTGCAACACCATATAGAAGATAATAATGAAATAATATTTAGTACTTTATGGAACCTAATAAAATAATTAAATAACAAAATTGTTATAATGATCTAAAACAAATACAGAAAAATATGATCCACCACAAATATCTCATGTATTTCAATACTCAGCATCTGACAAGACATAAATCATTTCTGAATTACAGCAAATTATTCTAGCCACTCACAAATTACACAACTATTTAAATAAGTCTCGAGCACAACCAAATATTTAATATCAAATCCAAAATGTCTGAAACTAAATCAAAATAATCTTATGCGCCATATACATATAAAAAAAATATTACATTCCGCGCGAAAAGCGGACATACCACTTTTATTGAATGAAAAATATGAGGGAGCGCCAAACAACTGAAACTAACTTTTATCACTTTTACCTTTGTTACTGGTTTTTAGAGGTATATAGCTAGTTCACTTTGCTCTCTCACTGTCTTCCAGTGAGAAATAAATTAGGTTAGAAATTTATT
The DNA here is from genome assembly GCA_932364175.1 of Eruca vesicaria subsp. sativa. Classification (NCBI taxonomy): domain Eukaryota; kingdom Viridiplantae; phylum Streptophyta; class Magnoliopsida; order Brassicales; family Brassicaceae; genus Eruca; species Eruca vesicaria. The sequence continues at coordinate 110,453 of CAKOAT010258487.1, read as the reverse complement.
TATTTTAATTTTTGTCAAATATTTTTTTAATATACACTTCTTCCTTCTATTTAATTTAATTGAATTACTCTCATTTATTTTAAAATTCGCCCATCACACTTCTATCTTTTTTTCCATCATTTTGTTTCTTAGATTGATTCAATGTGTGTGCGCTATCACCCATCACACTTCTATCTTTAATTGCACAGGAGCTTCTTCGGTGGATACCTCTTGGTCCTGTTTAGCCACAACCATTTCTTTTCTATACGTTCTACGGACCGATGCCTTCTACTGCCTTCTCAACGGGTAATGAACCAAAGGCAGTGTCTGAAAAATCCGAGATTGCCTAAAGCCCATTTTATAAGATCAAGTGGTTATCGAATTTGAGACGTTCGATCCGATCGGGTCCAATCTACATGGGAAAGAAGGACAAATGCTATTGTAATCTTGTCAATATGTATTGAGAGTTTGAATTGTCATAATTTAATGACTCAGATACATTTCTTATTATATATTAACTGAAAATCATTGTAACATAATTTTTTAGAGATACATGTTATTTCATCTAAATGTATACTCTTTTCGTTTCATATTATATATTATTGTAAATTAAAAATTTTGTTACCAAAAAAATATCAATAATTTCAATACAAATTTTATTAATTTATATGCTATATGAATTTTGGTATTCTATAAATTATTTTTATTGGTTCAAATATGGTTATATGTATAGTTAATGATATTTTTATTTTAAAATATACAAAATTAATATTTTTCAACCTGAGTTCACAAATCTAAAATGATATTTAAAATGATACTTCGCATTCAACTAACCATACTTAGTTAGTAATCTAAGATAATAAGCTTCATTATTTTCTTTAATAAAGCAAGAAAATTACATAATGTCATTAAAATATATATAATAACTAATGATTTTGAATAATAAAAGTTTGATCACAATTTGTGTATTCTTTAGCATTTTTTTTTAATTTTAATTATTAAAACAAATTAAACAACATAAACCATATAATAAAACATTATATTTTTTGTGTATGTTGTATTTTTAATTTTTTTTTAAAAACGAACATAAACTACTATAATTTTAAAAATCACATTTTGGAAATTTGGTGACCTATGGCTTATATTGTTTTTGTTATAATAAAATATAAATGATTATAACCTCATATGGATATGATTTTTCATTTAACAGATACTAGATTTTGATTTGCAATTTACAAGCTCGGGAATATTTTATGAAAATTTCACTAATAATTAACAAGTATTTTGTTAATTTGAATAAAAAATGTAATTAAAATATTTTTGCGTTTAAACTAGTGTTTTTAAATTTGACCAAAACTCGTAGTTTGACTGGTTAATCCAGTAATCTGATAATTTGATTTAGATTTTTAAAAATATTCATATTTAAAAAATGGGAAAATTGCCAAAAATGACTCAAAACTTGATTTGAAATGCAAAAGTAAACCCAAACTTGAATCAAATGCAAAAGTAACTTAAAAGGCTGTTGAAATTACAACCAACCCCTTGTGAACAAACAAAAAAAGAGTTTTTTTTTACGTTTCTAGCCCTCGCAAGTCGTCTGCCCAGACGACTTTAAACTAAGTCGTCTAGACGACTTAAAATTGTGTAATAAATATCTTATGTAATAAATATCTTGATAAATGAAAAATTGGGATTATGTAATTAACATATGTCTTAAGCGATATAAATTAAGATATAAAAAAAGTCAGTTGTTTTCAGCATAGATGAGTGAAAGTAGTGAGTGATGATATTCTTTAGTTTATGTTTCACCAGCATATGTTGTAGTATTGTAAGTGTTTCTTAGGGTTAGAAATTCGAAAGCATAAATGTTTTTTTGAAAAATTTAAAATTTACCTAAGTGTGTTTATTTCTGTGTATAGTAAACACTATTTAAGTATAATTTGATTTTATAACATGGTTAGTAGTTAATTTAGTCAATTTAGTTTAGGGTTTAGGGTTTGGACGACTTAATTTAATAAGGCAGACGACTTATTCGGATGTATAGTATCAACAGACGACTTAATTATAAGTCGTCCAAACCGGATTTTGCCAAATTACTTTTAAACCTAACCGTATTTTACCGGACATATATAAGATGTTTTTTTTTACTCACTTTTTCGCGAAACTCAGAAAACCCTAACGCCGTTTCTCTCAAAGGTGATTTCGAGGCGATTTCGATCCGATACAAGACCAAGGTAAATCGAAGGCTTCTCTTGCAGATTTATGGGTTTTATTAGGATGGATGTTGTTTTCCTTTACTTTTACCGTTTGGTTTTGTGTTTTCAACGATTTGGGGAAATTTTGGTTTCAAATTAGGGTTTCAAAAATTGGGGATTTCAATCGACTTGTTGTTTAGTTAGATTGGATGTTGTTTTCCTCTCATTTTACGGTTACTATTTGTGATTTCAAGCAATTTGTGGATATTTTCATTTCAAATTAGGGTCGTCCACCTGGCAGACTTATAATTAAGTCGTCTAGAAAGTCTTCCAGGTTAAAGTCGTCCAGGATAATCAAAGTCGTCCAGAATATTTTTCGAGTTTTCTGGTCAAACCTTGCTTATCCTGAAATATATTGATTTCCAAATCTAATATGTGAATTTTAATAAGTACTTACAAATCCGAAGGTTTTCCTTCGGATTTTAGTCCTTGTATTTTTAACAAAGAAATCCACACAAATCCACCCAAATTCATTATAAAATCAAATCCATTAATGAATCCGTATGATTGAATAACACCTGATTTGAATTAGAATTTATAAATCATGGAACCAATAACACTTGATTATAACTTGGATTTTAAAATCATGGAACCAATAACACTAAATTTTGTTTAGATTTATAAATCCATTAAAATATATAAACCAATAACACCCACTAAGTGACTGAACTGATGGATAATCGATGTGTAATATTTAAACCTATAAATTAAATTATATTTATTTTTTGTTATGCTATAAATTAATTGTATTTTAAATTACTTAATTTATCTAAATAACTTGAAAGAAAATTGTTAGAAATTATTAAAAAGGTGGGAGTTAATATTTGGTATTTTTTGGACACAAGATTAACTATAGAGTTATTTAGAAATACTGATATAGTATAAAGAAAGAAATATATTGTTTCAGAACATAAATAATAATATAAAGAAATGAATATTAGTGATTCTATGTAAGTTTAACTATAAAGTAGAAATATGTATTCAATTTAAAAACTTACAAAATAAAGGTTAGGTCCAACACAATGTTTCTGCTATAAAAAGATAGATTTGTATTGACTATATATATATATATATATATATATATTAAATTTTAAAATAAAATATATACCATAAAAGTACATAAATATTTCAATTTTAATTTTTTTAAAATGTGTACCATACTTGAATTGATAAAAAAAAAGTTAGTTTTATCAAATTATTAAAAAATTTACATATATTTTGTTTAGCGCAAAACATATTTTGTTAGTATTTTTAAAATGGCAAAATTGACAAATAACCTCCAACTTTCGAAAATAAGCCAAAAAAATCTCCAACTCACAAACACGCCATTTTAACCTTCAACTTCTAGTCAAACATGAATAAATCTCATACTTTTGTTGACCAAACCATTTTAGTCTTGTCAAAATTCAATCTTTTAGTTCTGTTAGTTATATTTAACGGTTGACTTTTAATGAACCTAAAAGGGCTTGGTCAAAGATATGAGATTTTTTTTTTATCCTAATTTAAAAGTTGAATATTAAATTACTTACTTAAAAATATCATAAATAAAAATTGCTGTTTTTGTTTTATTTTCTTTTACAACAAAAAATGTAGTTTTTCATGTCGATTAGAATGACTAACTTAATAATATATGTTTAAATAAGCTTAGATATAATATTTTTAAATCAATTAAAAACTGAAACTTGTTTAGTAAAAAAACTTCATTAAAAATACAGTTATACTTTATATTCAGATATAAAATAAAATAATTAAGTGTTTATGTTCAAAACAATTTTAAGGATAAAAACATAAAATTTAACCTTAAACACATTGTTGTTAGAAGTATAAACACATATACTCGATAGAGAATGAAACAAGTGAAAAGGAGGAAGTCAAGTGCGTGAAAAGGGTTTCCGGCAGCTGATGTATATAAACTGTTGCCTTAGTCAACTGAATATCTTTTCGCGCACTCACCTTCGTTCTTTCTCAGTCGGTTCATCTTCTTTTATAATTGTATTTTTAATTAAGTTTTTTGATACACCAAAACTTAACCTTTCATATTGTCAAGTTAACAGTGATAATTGTAGTATTTATGAATCAATCCAAAGGACCAGTTCACACTTCAATTCTATTAGTTTTCTACCAAGCTAAAACTTAATGAAATTATAGATTGGTTTGAAGCAAGCAAATAAATAAAAATTGCAAATTATGAATCAAGATATTAAAAGAGGTGGTCTAGGGTTTCTCATCGGATGTTAAAGCTGAGCCAAACAATTATTCAATAAAAAAATAGCACTTTCTAGAACTAGGATCACACGAGTAGAACAATCCACTCTCGTGGTATTGCTTCCTTTGCAGATCGGTCTGAACACTTAAACTCTCGATTGGGCTCAGATCCGATAACAAGCAATATAGGTCAAGTCCAATAGGTTCATCTAGTACCCCAGTATCTGCTCTCGTTGATTGGGGATGCTAGACTCATTTACCCAACAATCAATTTGTCTACTACACGGTTAATGAGGAGAACAACCCTAAATTTAATTAAAACTGATCATGTTAAAGCAAGCATTAAGAACTAGATGAATGAAGATACAATATGATTGCTTATCTATGTTTAGCTCATGCGACTAACATCCTAGAACCCTAGACAAGCCAGCGACTACTCAGCCATGGAACAAGATGACAAAGACATAGTAACTGAATGATACTGCATAAAATGCCAAAGAGAAATAGATAGGGTTCAAGATGATCTTCTTGTCGAGAAGAGTAGCCGTCTCCCTTACAATAGCAAATCGCCAAAATATGTCTAGGTCTCTTGTGAAAACTAGCGTAAGGAAATAAAACAAAATGAAAAAGCTCTTTTTATAAGGAGGCACCCTCCACTTCCAGAGAGGGAAAAAGACTAGGGTTTTTGTCTTCAAAAGATAGTGAAGTTTCCATAAATATCGGGAGCAATCTTCTGATTACTCCGCGTGGACTGCTCGTGCTACGGAACATGCATCTGACTGCTCCGTATGACTGCTCTGCAGGACAAGACTCTGATTCTTACATCTTTCTTCATGCACTGTCCTTCAGCTCCATAACCTTCCAGATGACCTGAATTGACTCAAAACAACTAGACTGACTCAAATAGATACTTAAAACCAGTTAGAAAACTTATATACAATAGTGCTAAAACACTATATATCAATTCCCTCAGACTTAGATCCTTATTTGTCCTCGAACAATGACAAGTATCCTGAACCGGGAGAAACGTTTGAAGGGGTGGGAACTCTCATGTTTTCAACAACCATACTCTTACCACAAATCTCTGAACCATGCAAACTTCAACTAAGACCACACACTCTTCTCAGGACCCTCATTGATCGTTGTTCAAAGATCTGCCCATACTCTACATCTCCAACCTGAAAAGGTACACTATCGAGACCAAACTCCCTACATTCATTAAGGGTGGCGTTAGCCTCTTATCATGAGCACTATTTAGGGTAGATGGGCTAGGTGTAGAACAGGCTAATTTCAATGTTGCCAAAAGTGGAGCTAAAAAGTGTTTAGGGCATACCGTGACTTTGTAGAGGATGCAGGCTATTGCACAAAATTGCAAGAGAGGATAGATCCATTGATCTCCACAGACTCCACTCGTTTTCTCTGCAGATCAGTCGCTGCTAGCTCCTCTTTGACAGATTGCTCTCTTACATATCACCCTTCTTCACACTGTTCCACTTTTACTTCAGCTTTGCACTCACCAATCTACCACAAGGGCACTGTTTTTACTTTTCGTTTCTTCTCCTTCTCATCATCTTTCAGAACTTTTGAGACTTGAACAAAATTTTTTTTATTTTTTATTTTTTATTTTTTGATAACTGTATGACGAAATGATGAGTTCAGATGATGATGATGATGATGACGAGAAGGAGGTAGTCACATATGGTGTGCCCCTGCTGGTTCTGACTTTAGCACTTCTTTCACCATTTTGTCTTTTCTGCTCGGATCACTCCTACTGACTGCTTTCTTACGGATCACTCCTACTGACTGCTCTCTTCCTACTCGGGTGTACTCTAAGAGAGAAATGAGTGAGAGCTGTGTTGATCCTTTCATATCTGGCCCCTTTTCACATATCTGCACATATGAAACTTAAGAACATAATGCATGAATGCCACTCAGGATCAGCAAGATGGATAAAAAGAATTTAAGAAGTCCTGAGTGTAATTTCGTTTCCCTAATCTAATGCTCATAACAAGAGGAATTTAGTCAAGATTAGGTTCAAGTGAGGTGGAGTTAAGTCTACCTAGTGTAACCTTATCAGGTCGGAACTTCTGGAGATCCAAATGAGATAAGTCAGGACTTTTCCAGGTCTGAGTGTGGGTCTTTCATCTCTGTTAAGGTTACTGAATAAGAAAGTTAGAGCACGAGGTGGGTTAAACGATCATCATAAAACAGGGTCCTGATTCCCACAAAAGGTTTAGACTCGATAAAACTGACTCGATGAAAACACAAGAAAACAGAAATATTAGTAGCACACAACATTTTCTCCCCCAGACTTAATTCACACCATCCCTGGAGTGAAATCAAGTAGACTAAGGCTCAAACACGCAATAAAACTCGAAGAATCGTTTTATAAAACTCGAAGAATCGTTTTATAAAACTCGAGAATCGTTTTATAAAACTCGAAGAATCGTTTTATAAAACTCGAGAATCGTTTTATAAAACTTGAAGAATCATTTTATAAAACTCGAAGAATCGTTTTATGAAACTCGAGAATCGTTTTATAAAACTTGAAGAGTCGTTTTATAAAACTCGAGAATCGTTTTATAAAACTCGAGGAATCGTTTTATAAAACTCGAAGAATCGTTTTATAAAACTCGAGAATCATTTTATAAAACTCGAAAAAACGTTTTATAAAACTCGAAAATCGTTTTATAAAACTCGAGAATCATTTTATAAAACTCGAAGAATCGTTTTACGAAACCGAAAAAAACCGAAACAGCCGTAAAACGCGAACTAGTCCATCTCGACTAGTTCGCCCATTGGCAAACTAGTCCCGTCCCGGCTAGATCGCCAATGGGCGAACTAAGAGGTGCTGACTTTGCCCCACTGGTTCTTTTCGCCTAGTTCGCCATATGGCGACCTAGCCAAGCTGAACTAGCTCGCCGTACGTCGAGCCGACCATCGCGAGCCTCGATCTCCCGCATCCCCGATTCAAAACTTACGTCTTTCGACACGGTCGCATTCTGAACCACGGCCAAAACGTCTCCCGTTCCGTCTCGATCCGACCTATCATTCAAGTTTTACGATAAAAACCGTAAAACTTCGCTTTCTCGGAAAGAACTCGAGGAAATCGTATAAAACGGCAACGGTTAAACGAAACACCGAACATTGCCTAAACTATACGATTTATTCGAGATTTCTCGTTAAAATCATAAAAAACTCGTTTTAAATAAAAANCCCAAGATACGATAACGCTTTGACGGTTTACTCGCAGACGGAAGATAAAAGGCAAGTTTGAAGATAAATAGAAGATTTCCGCAGAAGAAAAGGAAGGATCGACAGATATGGAAAGTTCCCGAAATATTCGGTTTCGAGCAAAATGGAAAGACTAAAACCGCCTAAGGAGGAGTATATAAGGAGGAGGCATAGGGCAGAATCTGAGGGACGAAATCCAGAGCTCTCATCTGAGACTTTTACAACTTTTCTACACTTAGAATTTTCCGCACTTAGAAACTTAGGCTTTTTCTCGACAAGTTCGGTTTCTATGACTGGCGCTCAATTACTAGACGAACTCGCCCAGGCAGTTCGATCTCTTGTCCAGCTCTATCAACTAAACTACGTTCGACTTGATCCCCGAAAGGGGTACGTAGGCAGCCTTTCATAAGGTTCAGTCCGAAATCATTCAAACCTTTTTTCCTATCTTTTTCCGTTTTTCGTTATCGAGCTGCGACTCGACTAGATCTAGGGTTTTATGTTTGTAACTCGCTGATGGCCCCTGCGGCCAAAGCCTTTGTAATTCCTTGTAATGATCG
>CAKOAT010258487.1:54028-83867 GCA_932364175.1 Eruca vesicaria subsp. sativa | reverse complement strand
TTAATAAAAAACGCCGAGTAGGTCATAAAATACGTGTTTTTAATAAAAAGTCGAGTAAATCGTAAAACTTTACGATTAACTCGAGAAATTTAATAAAAACGACGTCAGATCAGGAAACGATCCCGTAAAAAGTCGGAAAACGGTTTTTATCGCAAAATGGCCTGGAAGGACCTAAAACGCTATAAAAACCCATCTCGCGATTTCAACGGAATCAAACCCGCAGATTTGATAACGTTTTGACGGTTTACTCGCAGAAAGAAAATAAAATTCAAGTTTAAACATAAAAGGAAGGTTTGAAGAGAAATAGAAGATTTCCGCAGAAGAAAATGAAGGATCGAGAAGAATGGAAAATTCCCGTTTTAGTCAAATCTGGGCGAAATGGAAAGATCGGTAGCCAAGACGAGGAGTATATAAAGAGGAGGTCTAGGGCAGAAGCACACACACGAAATTCAGAGCTCTCACAACCAAAACTAGCATTTAGGAATCTTTCCGTTTTTCTGTTAGCGAGCTGCGTCTCAATTAGGGTTTTCTAGTTCTTACGTTTTCGGCTACTCTCTTTGTACCAGTTCAACGCAGATTCGGAATAAGAACCTTCTTTGCTCTCTATTTCGTTTATTTTTATTCAAATTCCAAAGTTATCGTTTTCTTACTTTTCGTTGTGCGGTTCTCGCAGATAGCCGGTTCCTCTGGAAACTTAGGGTTTTCTCGAAGTTTCCTTATTTACGATTTATTTGACAGTAGGGTGAAATCGACTCCCACATTCGTCCTCAATGCCTGAGTACAGCATCTGGAGCTCTCCATTTTTAACCTTGGAGGTAGACACCTTAGCGAACATCATGTTAGAGGTCATCTTGGCAATGATCCTCAGCGTAGGGTTCCTGATGTGCGACTGATAGGCTCTACGTGACACAAAGAGGCCGTTAGCGATGAGGTCCCAAAAGTCATTTGATGGATTGAGATTCTTCTCGACAGCCACTTCCTTGGGGTCTTACGGTATCTCGTAGAGCTCGTTAAGCTTGTCTAGAGACAAGGAGCAGAATTTACCATCGGCCATGAAGGTAAAGGAGCATTTCTCATAAGTCGGAACTGACAGGTCCTCATACACGACTTGAGCTGTAGCGAGCACTTGCCTAACGAGGTCGGGGTAGAGCTCGTGAGGTGAAAAGCATAGGGGAGCAATTCCCATGGCATGAAGTGTGTCAAACCCATCTGTATTAACTCCCAGAGCCGCCAGCATGGTCTTATCGTCAAAACTTGTTGGGAGGATTTCAGCTTTGAGGAGCTGATTGTATCGAGCTGCTGATTCCTTTTCCCAACCTTCACAGTTGAAGTCGAGCAGTTCAGGATCGTCAAGGTTGAGTGGCTCTCCTTGATGTTCACGCTGCCAAGGATAGGAAGATGGAGCGGTTTGGTTTGGTGGAGGGACGTGGTTCGCGTGGGTCACATGGGAGTTTTGACTGATTTTATCTTCATCCGTGGAGACATCTGCAACAACAACAAAAGCATGATATCAGTTCAATTCATGAGTGACTACGAAAGAGGATGGAATGATATGGTGAGACTCAGCATGGCTCAATCCAAACTCAAACTAGCAACCCGGTTCACCGCAATCTTAACAAATCAAAGCAAAACAAATCTCAGCCCTAGTACGATTAATTTCTCAAACGGTCCTAACAGCAAAAGAAGAGATCTTGACCGATTAATTAACCATGGCATCAAATCAAGAACTGTCGAGTGTACAGAAATAAAGTAACAATCCCCAAACACGAGAAGTAAAAATCGCATATATTCAAAATCATTTCTTCCCCAATTTCTTTTCTATCAAGTACAAAAAGGGATCTAAATAAACGAAGGGCCGCAGAAATCGATCAACACATTTCAGGGGAAGAAATTGCAAATCTCAAATCGCGTGGGGTAGGGGGTGAATCGCTTACCTTGCAAGGGGAGATAATAGAACTGCAAATAAATGTTGTGATAACTTGTCCACTGAAGCTCACAAAAAGACAACAAGCGGATGATTAGCCTCAAAGATCACAAAATGAAATGAGGAAGAAGAGAATTGAGTTTAGGGTTCTTATTTCCCGCGAGCAATGTACGGCGTGAGAGGAGAGATTGTGAAAGTGGTGATTGGGTTATCCTTATAAAGGTAAACCCTAACCGTTCCATCTCCCCTCTTTATTATTTATAGCATCCACCCTTTTTTATAAATTTGTTTTTTTTTTTGGTTCCGAGATACTTACCTGGGAGCAAGCGCCTTGATTACACCGGGTAGGGAGCGAGCATAGTGATTGCTCCGGGTAGGGAACAAGCAACTAGACTGCTCCGGGTGACTGAATCTCGGGTTTTCTCACTGAGTATCTGAAAATAATTTTCTAGAATAAAGAAAATAAGAGAAAAGCAATTATATACACTTACCAGTGGGTTGCCTCTCACCAGGCACTTGGTTAAAGTCACTAGCTTGACTTTGTCAGCCGATTAAGCTGAGGTGGGGTCGCTCAGGGGAATCTCTTCTCCTTCAGAGATGGTTGTGTCAGCTAGGTAGGGCTTCAGGCGCTGACCGTTGACAATGAATTCCCCTCCATTTGTGTCCAGCAACACAATTGCTCCATAAGGCCGAACCTCCTTGATGGTGAATGGCCCGGACCATCTGGATTTCAATTTTCCAGGGAAAAACTTCAATCTGGAATTAAAGAGTAAGACTCGATCATTTGGCTTAAAGTCCCTGCTGATGATCCTCTTATCGTGATAAGCCTTGGTCTTCTCTTTATAGATATTGGAGCTTTCATTGGTAAGGTGTCGGATTTCCTCCAGCTCATGTATCTGAATGGTGAGTCTTTCGTTGGCTGATTTGATGTCAAAATTCAGCAATTTGACCGCCCAAGCCGCCTTGTATTCAAGTTCAACCGGAAGATGGTACGCCTTGCCGTAGACCAGGTGATAGGGAGTGGTCCCCAGTGGTGTGTTATAAGCTGTTCTATACGCCCATAAGGCATCGTTGAGTTTTAGGGACCAGTTCTTGTGGGTTGTTCCGACCATCTTTTGCAGGATGCTTTTGATTTCCCTGTTGGAGACTTCCACTTGACCGCTTGTTTGAGGGTGATATGATGTAGCCACCTTATGCTTTACACCAATCTTCTTCAATAGGCCTTGGAAGATCTTGTTGATGAAGTGAGTGCCTCCATCGCTTATGACCACTCGAGGTACTCCAAATCGAGGAAAGATGATGGAAGTGAAGAGTTTGGTCACAACACGTGCATCATTGGTGGGCTGGCAATCGCTTCGACCCACTTGGATACGTAATCCACTGCGATGAGAATGTATTCGTTTTTGTACGAGGGTGGAAACGGACCCATGAAGTCTATTCCCTAACAGTCGAACACTTCAATCTCCAGTATGAAATTCTGAGGCATCTCGTTCCTTTTACTGATCTTCCCTTGCCGCAGGCATGATTTGCACTTAGATATGAATGCGTGGGCATCTTGGAAAATGGTAGGTCACCACAAACCGGCTTGGAGGATCTTGGAAACGGTCTTGAACATTGCAAAGTGGCCAGCGTAGGAGGAACCATGGCAATGGTAAAGTATTCCAGGTATCTCGTCTTCTGGAACACAGCGTCGGAACACTCCATCTTTGCAGCTTCGGTAAAGGAACGGCTCATCCCAAAAGTAATTTTTTATATCCCTGAGAAATTTTCTCTTCTCATTCCCAGTGAATTCCACAGGTTCTTTTTCAGCAGGCAGGAAGTTGTCTATCTCCGCGAACCAAGGTAAGTGAGAGTATTGCTTCTTGACCGCGACAACGCAGTGATCTGATTCTTTGGAGCAATCGTCAACACCGGCAGTAGGGTTGCTCTGGACATATAGACCAATGACACAGACATGCTCCTCCAGAGAACTTTCATCGAGAGCGGTCTCTTCATTCGCATTCTGGATAGATGATCCGTGAATCCATTTTCAATATCCTTCTTTTCCTTGATCTCGAGATCAAACTCTTGAAGCAGCAGGATCCATCTTAGAAGGCATGGTTTAGAATCTTTCTTGGTCAGCCAGTATCTCAAAGCGGCGTGATCAGTATGAACGATCACCTTTGATCCCACCAAGTAAGACCTAAACTTCACAAAAGAAAAGACAATGGCAAGGAGCTCCTTTTCGGTGGTGGCGTATTTTCTCTAAGCTTCATCTAATGTCCTGGTCGCATAGTAGATCACATGCAACTTCTTATCTTTTCGCTGTCCCAAGACTGCTCTTACTGCGAAATCACTTGCATATGTCATGATTTAGAATGGGAGGTCCCAATCTGGAGGTTGAACGATTGGAGCACTGACTAAGGCTCCCTTCAATGTGTGGAAAGCGGCCAAACAATCACTGTTAAATGTGAACTGGGTTTCCTTGCAGAGCAGCCTGGTGAGTGGTCGAGCAATCTTAGAGAAATCTTATATAAACCTCCTGTAGAAACCGGCATGCCCCAAGAAACTCCTGATTCCCTTGACTGTTGTTGGTGGTTGCAAGCTCATCACCACTTCAATATTTTCCTTGTCCACTTCAATTCTTTTTTCTGAGATCTTATGTCCTAGAACAATCCCATCTCTAACCATGAAGTGGCATTTCTCCCAATTCAGAACAAGGTGTTTCTCCTCACACCGTTTGAGTACCCTGCACAGATTAGACAAACATACATCAAAGAAGCTTCCATAGACGCTGAAGTCGTCCATGAAAACTTCCATGATGTCTTCTATTAGATCAGTAAAAATAGACATCATGCCACGTTGGAAAGTTGCTGGAGCATTGTACAAGCTAAAAGGCATTCTTCTGTATGCGTATGTTCCATATGGGCAAGTGAACGTCGTCTTCTCCTGGTCATCTGGATGGATGGGAATCTGAAAGAAACCTGAATAACCATATAAAAAGCAATAGTATGGATGGTTAGAAAATCTCTCAAGCATTTGATCAATGAAAGGAAGTGGAAAAATGATCTTTGCGAGTAACATCATTTAATTTACGAAAATCAATGCACATGCGATGTCCAGTTACGGTTCTCGTAGGGATCATTTCATTCTTTTCATAAGTTATGACAGTTATTCCTTCCTTTTTAGGAACTACATGAACATGGCTAACCCACTTGCTATCAGAAATCGCATAAATGACACCAGCTTCTAGAAGTTTCATTATCTTCTTTTTAACAACATCTTTTTAGATTCGGGTTAAGCCTCCTCTGATGTTCTACATAAGTCATTGATTCATCTTCTAGATGTATTTTATGCATGCACAAATCGGGTGAAATGCCAGAGATATCCGCTAAAGAGTAACCTAATGCCTTACGATATTTTCTCAATTCGCACAACAGCTTAGCGGTTTCCACATTGTTCAGTTCAGAGTTCACTATGACAAGAAAAGTGGAATTAGCTCCAAGAAATGCATACCTGATCCCTACTGGGAGGGATTTGAGCTCTGCCTTAGGAGCTTTCAGCTCGCTCCATGGGTTGTCCACCGGACCGGTCGATGCAGATGCTCCCTTTGAGGCGGTTGTTCAGTTCGGACTGCTCCCTTCTTTCTCCTCCAGACTTAGGAAGGAAACTATATTCTCCATGCTTTGGGCATTGTCGAGCATCTTCTCATAGCCATCAGCATCCACACTCGTCATATTATGCTCAGTCGCAGCCCGTGCTAGGGCCAATTCGAGGGGATCATCGGTTAAGATTTCCTCGATCACTCCTTCTTGAGAGAACAATGCCTGATCATCAACTTCTATTGAGTAGGTCTGCCCATTTATCATTGGTTTCTTCAGCAATGAGTTCATTTCGAATTTCATCGCGATGTCTTCGATATGTAGGCCAATCCTCCCTTTCCTAACACCAATAATTGCACCAGCTGTGCAGAGGAAGGGACGTCCCAAGATGAGTTGATCTCTCGGCTCATTAAAACCTCTAAAACTACAAAGTCAGCTGGGATGAAGGCATTGCCTACCTTGACCTGCAGATCTTCTAATATACCCACCGGTAACTTGACTGATCTGTCTGAGAACACCATGAATATCCTTGTTGGTTTGAAAGTGGTGAATCCTAGCCACTTGGCTACAGAGTAGGGCATGAGATTTACACTTGAGCCCAAATCACATAAGGAGCAGGCAAAGGTAGCCCTCCCAATCTGCACTGATATAACAAATCTTCCGGGATCATCTAGCTTCTTGATTGGTTTGTTCTGAAACACTGCACTGCATTCCTTGTGGGAATCGAAATTCGCACTGCCAATTTTCTGTCAAATATGGAAACATAGAGAAACCTCTAATTCTCCCGAGGTCATGGATCTCTGCGGAAACCACTAAAACGAAAAAGATGAACAGAATATAGATGAAGAATTTGCGTAAGAGCTATTAATGATAGAGAGATTGAATGCTGTTACAAAGACAATCGCGGAACTTAGACGACAAAACGTTCTAAGGATCTGACTTGCTAGTCTAGCCACATAAGTCCTAAATTCGCCTAAGCTAACAGCCGTTTTTCTAGGTCTAGAATTCATCCACTGCCCTTTCCCCAATCTTCTGCTTATATACTCCCTCCTTAGGCGGTTTATTCCTTCCTTTTTCACCCAGATTCGAGTCTATCAGAAATATTTCATTTATCTTGATATTTCCCTTTTACTTCGAAAAACTTCTATTTACCTTCATGTTTGACATTTATCTTCAATCTTGACATTTATCTTCTTTCTGCGAGTAAATAGACAAAACGTCATTGTATCTTTGGGCTCGACTCGTTTAAAGTCGCGGGTGGGCTTTTATCGCGTTTTAGGACTTTTCGAGCCTGTTTTCGCGACTTAACCGTTTTGTGATTTCGAACGAGATCGTTCCTTAATACGACGCTTTTTTATAAAACATCTCGAGTTAATCGTATAGCTTAGTAATATCCGATGTTTCGTCTAACCGTTGCTGTTTTATACAATTTACTCGAGTTCTTTCGAGAAAACAAGATTTTACAGTTTTTATCGTAAAACTTGATTGATAAGACGGATCAAGATGAAACAAGAGACGTTCCGATCATGGTTCAGAGCACGATTGGAGTCGAAGGACGTATGCTTTGTGTCGGGAGTGTGGGGAGCAGGGCTCGGACTGGTCAGCTCGACGTACGGCGAGCTGTTGTGAGACGATCAGCACGCCGTGAGGTAAGCCGAACCGCCTGGTTCAGCTCGCCATACGGCGAGCTGGTTTGTGGCCACCAGCTCGCCGTAGGGTGAGCTGGTCCGGGATTCCCCAACTCTCCGTACGGCAAGCTGAATCGGTTGGTTCAGCTTGGCGCAGGGCGAGCTGGTTCAGTTGAACCTGCTCGTGATTACGGCAGGTTGGATGTTTCGGTTTTTCGATCTGAGATCCTTTCAGGAAATTTTGATAAGAAATAATCGTAGACGTTGATTTCGAGATTACCATTTTTGACACCAACAGTTAGCCCCCCAGCTTGCAAGTTTCGAAGAAGGTTTTTGCGGGTGAGTGGAGTTGTTTAATCGAAATCCACGGCTGCGGTTTATCCTATCGCGGAAGATGAGTTCTTCTTTTCTATAAGTATTGGATCATCACTTCTTGCTTTCTTCACACATCCTCAATCTCTCAAATTTCCTCCAACTTCTCCCTAGAAAACTTGTTTGTCGAGATGTCTTCTTCCCAAGCTGTTCAACAAAGCCATGACGTCCCAGCTAGTACAACTCTACGGTAGACTCGCAGGATGCTCGCATCTCTGAGTTCCTCTCGTTCCAGGAAGAGATGGATCGCTGCGATGCTGAGGAAGCTACGACAACTGACTTGTGCAGCCCCGGCGGACC
The DNA here is from genome assembly GCA_932364175.1 of Eruca vesicaria subsp. sativa. Taxonomy (NCBI): domain Eukaryota; kingdom Viridiplantae; phylum Streptophyta; class Magnoliopsida; order Brassicales; family Brassicaceae; genus Eruca; species Eruca vesicaria. The sequence continues at coordinate 76,062 of CAKOAT010258487.1, read as the reverse complement.
TGCCCGTTCCTCCAGAAGAGTCTGACGTTGTTCCGGACGAAGTAGTGAGTGCTGCAGCGGAACCTGCGGCGAGTGCCACTATCGATCCATCGAGTTCGTCCGCGGTCCCGACCCTTGCTGAGATCGAAACTGTAGAGGCTTCCACCGAGGTCGAACCAGCTGTGGCTCTTGCCGAGGTCGAGCCGGCTACGGCCTCGAAACCTCCTCCTCCGGTCAAGAGAGTGATCGTCCTAGGACTTCCGGCGCTTAGTGTGACGGTTGCTACTCCAGCCAAAGGTCGTAAGAGACCTTGCGCAAACCCTGATGCTCCCACGAGAAAGAGATGCACGAAGGGTCCGGAGGCTGGTCCTTCATCGAGCAAAGCGCTGAGCTCAGGTCTGATGTCGCAATACCGCGCCAAGGTATAGATTCGCGAGTACACCTTAAAAAAGATTTTTTTTTTGTTTTTTTAAATTGGTGTCTGCTCGTCTATCTTGGTTCTTTCAGTTTGTTTTGTTAATTGATGGAGTAATTAATGAATTCGGATCCGAAGTTGAGCGTTTAGCGAAGGAGTTGGCTGAGTCGCAGGAGAGGTCTGCTCAGCTCGAAGGGAAGCTGAAGGTGATTGAAGATGCGCATTCCGCGGAGGTGTCTCAGTTCAAGGCTAGGATCAGCGACTTGGAGCGCGATCTCAGGAAGAGTGCGAGTTCTTTTCTCAAGGCGAAGGATGCGAAGAAGGCTAAGGCTTTGGAGCTGCGCAGACTTCAGCGCAAGATGAAGAGCATTGAGGGATCGACGGTCCGTGAGACCAAGGAGGATGTCCCTGTCTAGGGAAGTGACTCCGAACCGGCTCCTGCGACCGAGTGCACCCTTCAGCCTAGCGTGGACAAGAGAAAGGCTCCAGAGGTCGCCGAGGAAGGTGAAGGTGTGGTTGCGTACGCCAGCGAGGCGATGGATGAGAACGAGACTCCATGTGTGGAGGGTGTCTGAGGTTGTAGTGTCGTATGAGACTTAAAAAATTTATATCTTTGTGTGTTGGCCAAGAGTGGCATTTGTATTTATTCGGGATTGGCCATTATGGCTTCGAATCCCGGTTGCTTCGGCAACTATTTATTAAACAATCAGTTTCCGTTAACTTTTTGCTTTGAGTTGATATTGAGGGAGGTCCGCGAGTTTTCGTCTCGCATTCCTTCTCCTTTGTAGATCGCCTTATTCATTTGCTTATTTTAGGATGCTTTAGAAAATTGAGGGAGCGTTTAAATGTAGACGAAGAGACATTCCTTTAGGATCTCGAATCATCCTTGAGACGGTAGAGACCAGTGTGTTGGGTTTAGGGTAAGACCTAGGTTTACTTTCGGATTGAGGCTATGCGATGAGTAGTCAGCTTTCGTTTTGCCTGTTGCGATTTTAACCTGATTCCATACCGATTTAGAGTCCGCGATAGGTTCTCGGCTTATACGACTCGTCTGGTTGGAATCAAGCACCCCGAAGGTGCTGACCAAAATTTGGATTTCTTTATAGCGCTATTACCCTTGTGTCAGGTGTATGAGAGCTATCTCTGCGAAATAACTTAAGTTTGTTTAGGACTGTTGCGAGTTTGTTGTGATCAGCAACAAACTTAGGTGGTGGTGTTACCGTTTTTTGGACCTTCGCGAAGGATTTGTATCTTAAGAAGTTATGTATGTCTTTTTATAGTCGCGGATGGACTGTTTATTGTTTTTCTTTTTTTGAAGAGAACGGTTTTCCAAACATTGGCGACGTCTCGCAATATTCAGAATTTCGTTTTATCTTTCGCTGCGTCGCTGAAAAAAGTTTGAGAAATTTCGAGTTTGAAATTTTGGGAGTATACGAGTTTACGTATACTCACCTACGCCCCCCCCTTTTAACGAGGGGGGACAGCTGGTCTTGTCTTGCGACAAGATGCCTACGTACCCTTTGGGGGGGGGGGATCAAGCCGTCTCGTAGTTCAGTGTTTTGCGGGCGTGTTGCCTAGTGATAGTATTTTTTAAGATGCATCGCGTTCCACGATTAGGGAATTTTGGTGCCTTGTCGTCCCGTCGAGCCGGACGTTCGGTTCGGTTTTTTGGACGTTGAACCGGTTCGGTCGAACCATGCTCGCGATGCGGTTTTTACGCGGTATTTTGTTATTTCTTAGATGATCGTACAATCGGAGATTTGTTTTGTTCGTTTTTCCGAGACGACGATTTCTAAGTTTCCAATGATTTCCTATGTTCGGAAAGTCTTTGAGTTTTATAAAATGAATTCTCGCGAATTCTATAAAACGTAGCTTTGTTTTGCGGAGGCTTTTGGCCGTTGATTCCGTCGTACCGTTTTTGACCCCAACATTGAGCTTGGTCGCTATAGCGACCGAGCTTAGGCTTGAGCTCAGTCGCTATAGCGACCGAGCTTCATATGGAACTCGGTCGCTATAGCGACTGAGCTTGTGCTTGAGCTCGGTTGCTGTAGTGACCGAGTCGAGCGTACCTTTGGTTTCCTTGCGACGATCGAGTCGAATCCTCGTTGTTGTGTATTTTTTGCTGTTTCGAGTGATCGAATGTTTAACGAAGATACGATTTAGTCGTAGAGTCCTTTGCAAGGATTCGATTCTTCTGATATCTTTTACGAGGAAATCAAAGGTACATATTTTACCAAAAGTTTCGATACTAACTTCTTCGTTACGGTTTTTGACCCCCACAATGTCAAGTTCAAAGATAAATGTCAAGTTCAAAGATAAATAGAAGCTTTCCAAGGATAAATATAAAACATCAAGATAAATGGAAGATTTTAAATAGACACGAATCAGGGCGGAAAAGGAAAGACCTAACCGCCTAGAAGAGGAGTATATAAAGACAAGGTCGAAGCCAATTACAGGGATACACTATTTTGCAGATCTCTCACCATACCAAAAAATTAGGGCAAATAGGCAATTTTCCGTTTCTTGTTATCGAGTTGCGTCTCAACTAGGGTTTAGTCTAAGGTTGCTAGAACTAGGATAAAGACATTTTCCGTGGTCTTTATCGTAAACATGACCCATGCTACCATTTGATCGAGAATCAAGAAATGGTTGAGCCATGGTTTGCGGAAGGTTGCAATAAGATAGTCGAGATTGCATCGTATCGTTATTCCGGAAGAAGTCGTGTGCTACGGAAAGACCGCGACGTATGTACGTTTTCTCATTATAGCGACCGATCTTGTGCTCGATCTCGGTCGCTATAGCGACTGAGCTTCGTATGGAGCTCGGTCGTTATAATGACCGAGCTTGTGCTTGAGCTCAGTCGCTAGAGAGACCGAGCTTCGTATGGAGCTCGATCGTTATAGCGACCGAGCTTCTGCTTGAGCTTGGTCGCTATAGCGGCCGAGCTTTTTTTGGAGCTCAGTTGCTAAAGCGACCGAGCTTGGAGATGAGCTCGGTCGCTATAGCGACCAAGCTTGTTCTTAAGCTCGGTTGCTATAGTGACCGAGCCGAGCATACAGTTGGTTGCCTTGCGATGATCGAGCCGAATCCTCGTTGTTGTTGATTTTTCGTTGTTTTGAGTGATCGAATGTTTAACGAAGATACGATTTAGTCGTAGAGCTCTTTGCAAGGATTCGATTCTTCTGATTTCTTTTGCGAGGAAATCAAAGGTATATATTTTACCGAAAGTTTTGATACTAACGTCGTTGTTATGGTTTTTGACCCCAACAGTTAGCCCCCCAGCTCGTTAGAATCATGTAGAGATTCTAGCGTGCGTTATTGTGAGTCGGACGAGAAAGTCGTGTTTGACGAATTTCGTATTCGTAAATTTGTAATAGTATCTGCACGAGAAGGGGAGTCGTATTATTCATATAAAAAAACAAAAATGATATACTCATACCTTTATAAATATTGGGATCCTCTCCTCATTCTCTTCACACCTTTCCTTTCTCTCTCAATTTTCCTCTCAAGATGTCAAGAAGAGTTCTGATGTTGAGATGACTGAGGCTTTGCCGGCTCTGATCATTGAACCTACCTCCGAACCTACTTGCGTTGCTGGCTACCTTTCCTTCCGCGAGAAGATGGCTCGTCGCAAGGCTGAGAAGGAAGTCATGCGTGCTGGCAACGGAAAGCAGCCTCCTCCTCCTGCGATGGACGGACTCCGCGGCTTCTAGTTCTGAAGCTCCGGTTGCGTTAAAGGCCTCAGAGCAACCTGAGACACGTTCTCCCGGAGTTCCCTTTCAGTCTACTGGGTTGCTGACGGTTACGATCGTTGTTGAAGATAAGGAGAAGGCCATCGAGTCGCAGCCTCCCCCTCCGGCTAGGAAGGAGATTGTTCTGGCGTTGCGCGCTCCTAGCGCTGCCCCGATCGTTTCTGCCCGGACTCGAAAGAGGAAGTGCGTGACGATTGCCGATAGAGACTCCTCGCTGCCGGAGGGATTGCGTATCGCACCGGTACTTCGCGGAAAGGTATGTTGTACAGAATTTTAACATATTCTTATGCTTCACCTTATGCTTATTGCCACGATTTTATCTTTTCAGTTCATATCGTTGATCGACGGGATGATCGGTGACTGCAGCACTGAGGCCACTCGCCTTGCCAGGGAGCTCGGATAAGTGCAGGGCCAGATATCCAAGTTCCGGGCTCTGATGACGACGCTGGAGGATTCCTACTTTGCTAAGGTATCCAAGTTCGAGGAACAGATTACCGAACTTGAGAGGGGTCTGGGGAAGACAGTGAGTGCCTTGATCAAAGAGAAGAAAGCCAGGAAGGCTAAGGCTTCAGAGGTTCGTCAATTTCAGCGCCAGAACGAGGCCAGGGAGGAGCTGATGACTCGCAGTGTCGAAGCCGCCAAAGGCGCTTTGCATACCTAGTTTCAGGCCCGTATGATGGGTTTTACTGAAATCCTTAGTTCTCTCGAGCGCAGCAGGGACCTGACCTCGGCGAGCATAGATAGTGGGTTGACGGTTATCTGTGTCCACAGAGGCGAGTCTCCTCCGTTCCTTCAGTCTGAGGAGGATGGCTTATCATCCTGTAAAGTTCATTTTGTAGCCGCAGATAAGAGCTTCGAGCTCCTGCTGTGTGACCTGTGATCCGAGTGAGCACTGGCGTTATCTGTGGAGGATCTTGAGGAGCGAAGTCCCTTGGCTGGAGAGGATGTAGATGAGGCGGCCCCGAGCGAGGCGGGTGAAGGGGAGATCTAGGTTTGAGATCAGGATCTTTGGTTTATGTGTTTTTTTTTTAATTTGCGTTTGTTCCGGCCTCTAATGGTCGTGTTTTTATTTTCAGGACTAGCCTCTTGTGGCTTTGATTCCCTGCCGCACCACGGCTTTTAGTGAATGAAAATCAAATTCGTTTTTCTTGAGTAGGAAGAAATTCATGAGTTTTCATCTCATAATTGTTTCCAAGGTGGGAAGTGGTATTCGAGGTCCGTTTCGAGAGTTTTTCCGTGACATCGGGATGTTACGGGATTTTTCTGAGGACGTTTGATATACGCACCGAGGCATGCTTTAGGATCTCGTATATTATAATATCATGCCTTGAGATGTTAGAGACCAATGTGCTGGGTTTAGGGCAAGACCTAGGTTTACTTCTACATTTAGGGGGTGCGATGACTAATTCGTTTTACGTATCACGTTATATTTTCAATCTGATTCCATACCGTTTTATAGTCCGCGATAGTTTCTCGGCTTATATGACTCATCTGGTTGGAATCGAGCATCTCTATAAGGAAAATTTTTAAGTCTCCTAGAAGTGCTGACCAAAATTTTGGATTTCTTTTATAGCATTATTATCCTTGTGTCGGATGTACGAGAGTCATCTTTAGGGGATGACTTTGTCTGTTTAGGACGTTGCGAGTTTGTTGTGATAAACAACAAACTTGTGTGGTAGATGTTACCGTTTTTTGGGCCTACGCGAAGGGTTCGTATTTCTTTTTTTTATAGTCGTGGATGGACTGTTCTTGATTTGAGTATAACGATTTTCTGGGCATTGGCGACGTCTCGCTACGTTCAGAATCTCGTTTTTCCTCTGGCCAAGTTGTTGGAAATTGTTTTTGAAATTTTGGGAGTATACGAGTGTATGTATACGTAACCACTCCCCCCCCCCTTTTAATGACGGGGGATAGTTGGTCTCGTCGTGGGACGAGATGCCTATGTACCCTTTCATAGGGATCAAGCCGTATTGTAGTTCAGTGATTGCGATGTTTTAGTGGTAATATTTTTTGAGATCCATGATGTTCCAAGTTCTCGGAATTTTTGCACCTTGCATATTGACTATCTCATTGGAGCCTGGTCGAACAACTTTTATAATCTCATAAGGGCCCTCCCAGTTTGCTCCTAATTTTCTTGCATTTCGTTCGGCAGTGGTTTGGAAGACTTTGCGCAAAACTAAATCTCCTACGTTAAATCGGCGATTTCAGACATTAGAGTTATAGTATTTGGCGGCCGCGTGTTGATAGTTTTGAATTCGGATTAAGGCCCGGTCTCGCTGCTCGTTGACGAGGTCAAGGTTATCTAATGACATGGTGTTATCGATTTCTTCCCGTTCTAAAGCAGTCTTCTACGGATTCCAAGAAATTCGACCTCTGCGGGGATCATGCATTTCGTTCCGTATACAAGGGCGAAGGGTGTGTCTCCCGTTGCGCATCTTGGAGTCGTGCGATGTGACAAGAGAAATCCTTCAAGTTCTTCTGCCCATCTTCCTTTCTTTTCGTCCAGGCGTTTCTTAAGTCCGCCGAGGACGGTTTTGTTGATAGTCTTGGCCTGCCCGTTGCGTGGGGGATATTTAGGAGTCAATTAGTTTAATCGTATCTTTCATTTCTCGCCGAATGCTTCGAATCGTGTGGAGATGAACTGCTGTTACGATTTTGTATGGGACTCCATGTCTACAGATAATTTTTTTCCATACGAAGTTTTCGACTTGGACATCCTTTATACTTGCGTATGATTCTGCCTCCACCCACTTTGAAAAGAAATTGTAAGGACCAGGAGGAAATGCTTTTGCTTGGAGTTGTGGAGGGGTCCCACGATGTCCATGGCCCAGCACATGAAAGGGTATGGCAATGTGATCGAAGAAAGTTCGTCTGCTGGTTGTCGGATAGTCGGGGCGTGCCTTTGGCATTTTTCGCACTTCCATGTGAATTTTTCGCAATCTCCGATCATTGTCGGCCAGTAATATCCTTGGTTTTTGAACTTCACGGCGAGAGACCTTCCGCCTGAGTAGTTTCCGCAGGATCCGAAATGGACTTCTTTCATTACTTTCCTCGCCTACCCCCTTCCAGACACGCTGAGTGCTCTATAAAATTTCCATTTGTAAATTTCTCCGTCGACTGTTACGTAACGAGCGGATTGGGTTCGGAATTTTCGGGCCGCCCCCTTCTTGGATGGTAATTTTCCGTCGACAATGTATGCCCGTATTGCCTCCAGCCATGGTGTGTCGCAGCCATATTTGGGGTGTTCGGATTTCTCCTCTGATTGTACTGCGACTTCTTCCCCATCGCCACCATGATCTTGGATGAGGTTGATGATGACGGGAGGTCCATTGCTAAGATGTTCGATGAATTCGATCGGGATTACTCTTTTAAGTCCTGGATACGAACTCGATGCCAGGGCCGCGAGGGCGTCGGCTTGGGTATTTTCGGAACGATAATTTGCGTGAAGGCGAAGTGATCAAAATCTTGGGACAGATTTTGAACCAGTTTGAGGTAAGCGTCCATCCTTTCGTCCATGCCTCGTACTCTCCGATGTACTGGCTTGCAACTAGCTGTGAGTTGCAATAGGCATGGACGTTTCGTATTTTCAAACTGTGGGATAATCGTAATCCTACAGTAAGGGCCTCGTATTCGGCCTCATTATTCGACGCGTGGAACTCCAATCTAAACGATTGTTCGAGGATTTCTCCGGTTGGCAATGTAAGGCGGATGCCGATACCAGATCTTTGCTTGGAAGATGATCCATCAACATGAAGGAGCCAAGTCGAATTTTTCTCTTCGTTGGTTATGGCTTTTGTTGGTAGTCCCACCAGAAAATCCGCAAGTACTTGGGACTTCGCGCTTGTCATGGGACGATAATCTATATTGTATTCGCTTAGCTCGACAGCCCATTTGGCTAGTCTTCCCGACAGGCTTGGACTATGCAAGATAGTCCGGAGAGGGAAAGTCGTGAGGATGACGATGGTGTGGGATTGAAAATATGGTCGAAGCTTTCGTGCTGACGTTACGAATGCGCATGCTAATTTTTCTAGAGGATACCGTGTTTGGGCATCTAACAACGTTTTGCTTACGTAGAAAAATAGTTTTTGTTCTCCGTGCTCTTCCTGGATCAGGACGCCGCTTACGGCCGTTGCTGATACTGCTATATATAAAAATAGGGGTTCCCTTTCCACGGGTTTTGCGAGAATTGGAGGAGTCGCCAGATAGTGCTTCAGCTGTTTGAAAGCATTCTCCCATTCGTCCGACCACTCAAACCTTTTGTTCCTTTGCAGTACATCGTAGAAAGGTAAGCACTTATCTGTTGAGCGGGATATGAACCGGCTGAGTGCTGCGACTCGTCCGGTCAACCTTTGCACTTCTCGCTTGTTCTTAGGGGATGCCATCCCGATGACTGCATCGATCTGTTTAGGGTTGGCTTCGATCCTGCGATAAGTAACTAAGTAACTGAGGAATTCGTTCGATGCTACGGCGAATCTGCACTTCGCTGGATTTAGTTTCATGTTGTGTGAATTTAACCGAGCGAAGCACTCTTCTAGATGGATGACATGGTCGTTCGCGAGGAGGGATTTGACAAGCATGTCATCGATTGTGGGAACCGAAATTCACACTTGTCGATTTACGTTAAATAAGGAAACTTAGGAAAACCCTAATTTTCCAGAGGAACCGAATCTCTGCGAAAGCCAAAGACAAGTAACCAAGTGAGTGCTCGAAAATATGAAAAACGTGATAAAACGAATTTAAAGGAAAAGTAGATCTTATTTCGATTTCGCGTATGAGCGTTGCGATCATTACAAGGGTTTACAAAGGCTTTCGCCGTAGGGGCGTCAGCGAGTTATCAAGATAAAAACCTAAAACCTAGTCGAGTCGCAGCTCGATAACAAAAGACGAAAAAAGATAAGAAAAAGGATTTGATTGATTTCGGACTGAACCTTATGAAAGGCTGCCTACGTACCCCTTTCGGGGATCAAGTCGAACGTAGTTCAGTTGATTGAGCTGGACAAGAGATCGAACTGCCTGGGCGATTTCCTCTAGTGATTGAGCGCCAGTCATAGAAACCGAACTTGTCGAGAAAAAGCCTAAGTTTCTNTATCTCTTTGGGCGAGTTTAATGGTCAAATTGTCATTGCATCTCCGGTTTAGACTTTGTCTGAACCGCGAATAGGCTTTTATCGCGGTTTAGGGCTTACGAGACCGTTTTGCGATAAAGTTGCTTTTGCGATTCTAGACGAGGTCGTTTCAAGATGTTTTTCGAGTTGATCATGCAGTTGGACGTTTCTCGGTGTTTCGCATAACCGTCGCCGTTTTGCAAGACTTTCTCGTGTTTTTTCGATAAAACAAGACTTTACGGTTTTTTTCGTAAAACTCGATTGGAAAGACGTATTGAGACGAAACGAAAGACACTTTGATCACAGTCCAGAGCACGATCAGAGTCAAAGGACGTATGCTTGTGTCGGGAGTTCGGAAAACAAGGTTCGGGATGGATAGCTCGCCGTACGACGAACCGAACCAGGACGGTTCAGCTCGCCGTATGGCGAGCTGACTTTGGTGAAACAGCTCGCCGTGTGGCGAGCTGTTTGCGACCATCAGCTCGCCGCACGGCGAGCTGAACCGGTTGGTTCAGTTCGGCGCACGGCGAGCTGGTCTGGTCGAAACTGCTCGCAATTTTACGGCGGTTTTAGCGTTTTTGGTTTTCGTTGTTTCTTAGATGTTCGTGCAATCGGAGATTGTTTTGTCTCTCTTTCCGAGACGATGATTTTCAAGTTTTTCAACGTTTTCCTTTGTTCGGAAAGTCGTTAAGTTTTATAAAACACTTTTTCGTATTTTATAAAACGTATTCTTACTTTTGCGGAGACTTTCAACCATTGATTCCGTTGTGACCGATTTTGACACCAACAGTTAGCCCCCCAGCTGGTTAGAACCTTGTGCCTGTAGCGTGAGGTTCTTGCGAGGTGTTAGACAATTTTTAGAAAAGTTAGGCAGAATTAATGGTTGGAAAGGTCCGTTGAAAGCGATCTTCCCACTCTTCTGGCAGTGGAAAGTGTTTAGATTAGGGCTGCGCCTTGTGAAGGCTGCCTACGTACCCTATTTGAAGGGATCAAGCCATTCGTAGTTCGTCATCGAGTTTAAGATTCGTACGACCTGTTTTCCAGTGAGACCTTTAAAGTCTAGTTATGTGTTGCGTAGAGATTTTCAATCATATTGATGTCGATGGCATCTTGTATTTGACCTTTGTTGGTCTTGAGACTAGCCTCGTAGGCTGTTTGCTCTGGCCGAGTGTGGCCGTTATAGTTTTCAGACTGGCCCTGTGTGGCTCTGAGTCCCTGCCTCTTTGCGGCTTTATTACAAGTGGACAATTAGTTTGCGATTTTAAGAGCGTGTTTTTATTCGTATGAATGTTGAGGGAAGAATATGAGTTGTCGTCTCATAGTCTAACTCTTTTTGTAGATCGCCCTGTTCGTTAGCCCGTTCCGGAATGTTTCGAAATTCGGTGAGCGTTTAGATATGAACGAAGAGACATGCGTTTAGGATCTCATTTCATGCCTTGAGACGTATGCGACCAGTGTGCTGGGTTCAGGGCAAGACTTAGGTTTACTTTCGGATTGAGGCTGTGCGATGACTAGTCGGCTTTCGTTTTGCATGTTGCGATTTTAACCTGATTCCGTACCGATTTAAAGTCCGCGATAGGTTCTCGGCTTATACGACTTGTCTGGTCGGAATCGAGCACCCCGAAGGTGCTGACCAAAATTTCGGATTTCTTTATAGCGCTATTACCCTTGTGTCGGGTGTATGAGACCTATCTCTGCGAGATAACTTAAGTTTGTTTAGGACTGTCGCGAGTTCGTTGTGATCAGCAACGAACTTTTTTGGTAGATGTTACCGTTTCTTAGGCCTTCGCGAAGGATACGTATCTTATGTATGTTTTCTAGTCGCGGATGGACTGTCGGGTCTTCCAAAATAATTTTATCGAGGAAGTTATTTTTGTCAAAAAACTGATCTTTAGGCGTCTGCGACGTCTCGCAATGCCAGAGGAACCGGATCTCTGCGAAAGCCAACGACAAGTAACCAAGTGAGTGCTCGAAAATATGAAAAACGTGATAAAACGAATTTAAAGGAAAAGTAGATCTTATTTCGATTTCGCGTAAGAGCGTTGCGATCATTACAATGGTTCACAAAGGCTTTGGCTGTAGGGCCGTCAGCGAGTTATCAAGATAAAAACCTAAAACCTAGCGAGTCGCAGCTCGATAACAAAAGACGAAAAAAAGATAAGAAAAAGGATTTGATTGATTTCGGACTGAACCTTATGAAAGGCTGCCTACGTACCCCTTTCGGGGATCAAGTCGAACGTAGTTCAGTTGATTGAGCTGGACAAGAGATCGAACTGCCTGGGCGATTTCCTCTAGTGATTGAGCGCCAGTCATAGAAACCGAACTTGTCGAGAAAAAGCCTAAGTTTCTNTATCTCTTTGGGCGAGTTTAATGGTCAAATTGTCATTGCATCTCCGGTTTAGACTTTGTCTGAACCGCGAATAGGCTTTTATCGCGGTTTAGGGCTTACGAGACCGTTTTGCGATAAAGTTGCTTTTGCGATTCTAGACGAGGTCGTTTCAAGATGTTTTTCGAGTTGATCATGCAGTTGGACGTTTCTCGGTGTTTCGTATAACCGTCGCCGTTTTGCACGACTTTCTCGTGTTTTTTCGATAAAACAAGACTTTACGGTTTTTGTCGTAAAACTCGATTCGAAAGACGTATTGAGACGAAACGAAAGACACTTTGATCACGGTACAGAGCACGATCAGAGTCAAAGGACGTATGCTCGTGTCGGGAGTTCAGAAAACAAGGTTCGGGATGGATAGCTTGCCGTACGACGAACCGAACCGGGACGGTTCAGCTCGCCTTACGGCGAGCTGTCGGCGTACGGTCAGCTCGCCATATGGCGAGCTGAACTGTACGGTTCAGCTCGCCGTATGGCGAGCTGACTTTGGTGAAACAGCTCACCGTGTGGTGAGATGTTTGCGACCATCAGCTCGCCGCACGGCGAGCTGAACCGGGTTGTTCAGTTCGGCGCACGGCGAGCTGGTCTGGTCGAAACTGCTCGCGATTTTACGGCAGTTTTAGCGTTTTTGGTTTTCGTTGTTTCTTAGACGTTCGTGCAATCGGAGATTGTTTTGTCTCTCTTTCCGAGACGATGATTTCCAAGTTTTTCAACTTTTTCCTTTGTTCGGAAAGTCGTTAAGTTTTATAAAACACTTTTTTCGTATTTTATAAAACGTATTCTTACTTTTGCGGAGACTTTCAACCATTGATTCCATTGTGACCGATTTTGACACCAACATCGATGTAGACACCTCCATAGTATTTTCGAGTTGTTGGAGAACATCCGATTGACGAGTCTTTGATACGTTGCGCCAGCGTTCTTAAGGCCGAATGGCATTACTTTATAGCAATAAGTTCCGCGATCGGTAATAAACCCAGTTTTCTCGCGATCATCGAGATTCATCATGATCTGATTGTATCCTGAGAATGCATCCATAAAGGACAAGAGTTTGTTTCCTACCGTTGCTTCGACTAAACGGTCTATGTGCGGCAATGGGAAACTATCCTTTGGGCAGACTTTGTTGAGATCGGTAAAACCGACGCATACTCGCCATTTTTTGTTCTTCTTTTTGACCACGACTGGGTTTGCAAGCCAATCAGGATTTTAGACTTCCATTATGGACCCTACTTTTAGGAGTTTTTCAACTTCCTCGTTGACCGCGGTTTCCCATTCAGGTCCTAACTTTCTCCTTTTTTTGCTTGATTGGTTTGAACGTTGGATCGTTATTTAATTCATGGCAGGTAATGTTAATGTCGATTCGTGGCATATCCTCTGCGGCCCATGCGAAAGTATGGATATTCTTCTTTAGACAAGCTACGAGTTTTGTCTTCAGGGGCTCAAGGAGATTGGCTCCGATTTCGACGCAACGTTCTGGGAATGCTTCGTCCAGACATACCGTTACCACGGGTTTACAGGTTGGTTCGCGTTTTTCTTCTAAGGCTTCTTCCTTTCAAGATTGCCAGAAGAGTTCGGCCAAATCCTGAGCGTCTTCGTCTTGAATCGTTTTCCTTGCTTTTCTTGGAGAGGTTTTAGATTCGGACTTCCTTCGTTGGAGTTTCCGGCGAAGCAGACCCGCGATATTCTCTGATTTCCCCAAATTGTTTCGATTCCGTGGGGAGTCGGAAATTTAAGGCAAATATGATATGTCGAGGGAATGGCTCTCCTGGAATTTATCCAAGGAGTACCCATCATCGCGTTGTACGACGCTGGACGGTCCACTATTAGGAATTCCGTGAATTTTATTGCCGTTCCGGCTTTGACTGCGAAGATGATCGATCCTAAGGCGACTGTAGGTTCTCCCGAAAGCCCTACTAGTTAACGGATCGACCTTCATCATTGCGAGGGTTTCTTTGAAGATGATGTTGACCGAGCTTCCGGTGTCGATCAGTATCCTTGCGACATCGATGTCGTGAATTGTCAACTCGATAACAAGGAGATTGTTGCGAGGTTTGGTCTGTTCGACCATATCTCCACCCTGGAATGAGATGTCGTCTGGAAAGTTTGAGGTTCTCATCTCATTTCCGATTGTAGAGTGGCTTTTGCGAGTAAGATTGATCCGTGTCCCCCTCCTTCTAGTGCCAAACTGTGGGAACCGAAATTCGCACCGTCAATATATCGTATAAATAAGGAAACTAGGAAAACCCTAACTTCCATGAGGTCCTGGATATCAGGGAAACCACACGCCAACCAATCAGAACACGAGTAAAGATATTAAAGCAGTAATAAATCGTTAAGAAAAGAGAGCAAAAATAGATTCTTATTCCCGAATTCGCGTTTTGAGCGTAACAACAAGGTACTTGCCTGGGCTACAAGAGCTGTCGACGAGATTCCTAGTTCTAAAACCCGAAGGCGGTTAAACCTAATTGAATCGCAGCTCAAATAACAAAAAAGGAAGAAATGCCTAAATTAATGTTGGGGTCAAAATCGGTACGACGGAATCAATGACCAAAATTCTCCGCAGAAATAAAACTACGTTTTGTAAAATACGACAAGATGTTTCACGAAACTCAAAGGACTTTCCGAAAAAATGAAATCCACGCGAAACTTGGAAAATTGTCATCTTAGTAAAACAAACGAAACAATCTCCGATTACACGATTGCCAAGTTAAGAAAAAACCGCAAAAAACCGCATCAACCGCACTACGAGCAGGTTCGACCGAACCAGTTCGACGCACGACGAGCCGAACCAGTCGTACGTGAAGTTGTCTGTCCTGAGCCTTCTTCTCTGCACTCTCGACATGAAGCATACGGCCCTCGACTCCAATCATGCTCTGAACCGTGATCGGAATGACTCTACTTTCATCTCGATCCGTCTTACCAATCAAGTTTTATGATAAAAACCGTAAAGTCTCGTTTTTTCGTAAGATTTCAAGTGAATCGTGTAAAACGGCAGCGGTTAGACGAAACATCGTATATTGTCCAACTACACGGTTAACTCAAGACGTCTTATGGAAACACCATCGTATCAGGAAACGATCTCGTCTAAATTTAGTAAAACGTTTTTTATCGCAAAGCGGCTCGGAAAGCCCTAAAACGCGATAAAAGTCTATTTGCGATATTGACGAAGTCTAGCCCAAAGATACAATGATGGTTTCACCATTTACTCGCAGAAAGAAGATAAATGTCAAGTTTGGAGATAAATGTCAAGTTTGTAGATAACATAGAAGATTTTCAAAGATAAATGGAAAGATCGAGATAAATGGAAGATTTCCGACAAACTCGAATCTGGGCGAAAAGGAAGGACCCAACCGCCTAAAGAGAAGTCTATAAGCAGAAGGCCAAGGATAGAAGCAGAACATTATTTCCAGAGCTTTCACAACCAAAACTTAGCATTTAGAAACTATCCGTTTTTTTTATCGAGCTCCCTCAACTAGGGTTTAGACTTAGAACTAGGATTTTCAGCCGTCGGCTCTTGCAGCCAAGGCTTACTCTCGTTGTACCACTCTTACGCAGAATCGGAATAAGAATTCCCTTTGCTTTCTCTTCTCTTTTTACATACTTTTTGTTATCATCATCGTTTTCTTGATAGCTTGTGTGCGGTTCCGCAGATAGCCGGGTCCTCTGGGAAATTAGGGTTTACTCTAAGTTCCTAAATTTACGTAAATCGACAGGGGTGAATTTTGGTTCCCACAGCTTGGCGCTAGAAGGAGGGGGGGGGATCAGATCTATCTTACACTCAAGCCGCAATGCGCTCAGTCAAGCACGATGTCTGAAGAACAACCAACTCGCGATAGCGACAATGTTGACAAAACACAACCAACAGATGTGTCCGCGGTTAACGCTAAGGCCAACACCGAGGCCATCGAGAAGATGCTCACCGACTTCAACAAGAAGTCAGAGGAGCAAGAAAAGAAATCAGGATCCTAAAGCGAAACCTTAACTGCGAAAACAAAAGCAATTCGCCCTCGCGGAACCACTAAGATCCGCGGAAGAAGTCTCAATTTCCCGACTCCTATGGTTCGTCCCAGAACCGAGCAGGGTAATCAACCGGAACAAAACTCCAAAAAAGATAACCCTGACACGACACTGAACGAATCGGACAAAAACACCTACTCACAGACAGGAGACCGAGGGAGACGATGTCGAAAGAGTTAACCTGGAAACGAGCGACCAAACCGATTCGTCGGATGAAGACACGGACGTCCATCCAAGGAGGAGGAAGAATCTAAGCCCTCAGCCGGAATCCTCTCGCGAGCATTCTCTTACTGAGGACGAGGAGGAGCTCTACTGCGTGCAACGCGCAAAAACGACCGAGGAACGATCTCGTGTTACTCGAAGCAAACGCCGACAAGGTCGGAAAACTACTGGCGGCTCAACTGAGATTCACGATCTCCGCGAATACATTACCAAAACGGACGCAGCGGTAAAAGCAGTGAAATCTCAAATTCACCATTCTACCAGCGCCGCACCTGAAATAGATCAGCTGCTATACAAATCTCGGAAAACGCCTTTCACGGCTCGCATCACCGAGGTCAAGCTACCCGATCCTGGAAAACTCAGAGTGCCGACTTACGATGGGACGACCGATCCCAAAGCGCACTTGCATGCATTCCAGATCACCATGGGACGAGCCAAGCTCAAGGACAACGAAAAAGACGCAGGCTACTGCCGCCTATTCGTCGAAAACCTAGAGGGAGCATCGCTCGAGTGATTCGCGAAGCTCAGAAGGAATTTGATCGGAAGTTTCCGCCAACTTGCTTGCGAGTTCTTGAACCAATACTCGATGTTCAAAATCGGGCAACTTCCAACGCCGACCTCAGGAGCTTATCCCAGAAGGAAGACGAGCCTCTCCGCGACTTCATGAGCACGTTCAAGCTTATCATGGCTAGGGTTAACGGAATAAGCGACAGAGCAGCCATCGACGCGCTAAGAAAGTCGTTATAGTTTGATTCAAAGTTTCGAGAGTGGGTAACTCTCGAGAAACCACGAACGATCCAGGACGCGCTCCACAAAGCTACTGTTTTACATAACCATGGAAGAGGAGACTAAAATCATGTCTGCACAGCATAAGCCAGCGAAGTCATCCGCAAAGGACACCGCATCTGAGCAAAAGCTGAGAAAAAAAAACTCTCGTGACGACAAGTTTGTACATCACAAGGGACAGGATCTCCAGGGGGCACACAATTACGCCACCAACTCCGGATCGGAGCAAGGGCGAACTAAGGGGAACAAGTGGACGAGGAATTCGAATTACGACGAAAATTCCTTCTGCGATCTTCACCAGACCCGTGGGCACTCTACCGTGAACTGCAAAGTTCTCGGCGTCAGACTGGCCGCAAAGTTGCTCACGGGAGAACTCTCCGAGGTATCCAGCGTAAAGGACCTCATCCGCAATTCGGATCGCCCCCTAAAAGCCGATAGGAGCTCACGAGCGGAAACTGTGACGCAAGGGAACCAGTCGGGCGAGAAACGCGGACGAAAACAGGATGAGAAAGGTAGCGACGCTAACCGCCGAAGGGTCAATATGATCATCGGCGAATCGCAGTACTACAGCGACACCATCTCATCCATCAATCCTACCAACAAAAGGCCAAAAACCGGTTCGAGTTGGAACACACTCTGGATGACACTCCGAAGGGAGTAATCGCTTTCGATGACACGGAAACCGGCGGCATCGATCAACCACACGCCGATCCTCTCGTCATCGATCTAGTGATAAGTGATCGACCATGGATTTACCCATTTTTCGCCATGGTCTATAGGTGTTTTTATATATATTTACTACTATAAAGAGTCTATGTATAGAGTATTTACAGGTTCAGGTACGTTCTGGAGAAATATGGTGATTTTGGTGTCTTTGGGAATCTATTAGTGCAGAACTGCATAGACGTGTCAGATTTTTAACTAAGGATGGAGACCATTTCGCGGGGAAACAGAGCTTAAATTTGGACAGAAGATAGAGCTTTGAGTTAGCTTTCCAATGCCATTGGTCTCAGGTCAATCCAACGGTTCGATCAGAAGTTATACCCGTTTTACTGAAGAGTGGTCAGCCTGCCTCGCGAGAGAAAGCTGTCGAGAAGATAAATCTATGTTGATCGTGGAGAGACACTTCACATCGATTGATATGAATGCCAGAATTCTGGCCGAGTATATTTCATGACCGACTGAAGCCCAAAAGATACCACAAAGTTACCAAAATACCCCTGACGACCAGAACCCCTATTTATGTTATTCTAAGATATTGTTGACGGTTGCGCTTTCTATTCACTTTTCTTTACTTCATAATTCTTGTTAGAGAGTGTGGGAACCGAAATTCACCTACTGTCGAATCAAGTTAAATTTAGAAGTTAGAGCGAACCCTAAACTTCCAGAGGACCCGGTTATCTGCGGAGCCAAGCGAGAACGATCAAGACAATGTAAATATCGTAAAAAACGTAAGTAAAAAGGATTGAGAGCAAGAAGGATCTTATTCCGAATCTGTGTTTGAAGCTACAACGAGATTTAGCCTTGGCTACGAGAGCTCGACGGCTGTAAACCCTAGATCTAAGTCTAACCCTAGTTGAGACGCAGCTCGATAACAAAAACGGAAATAACCCTAAGTTCTAGTTTTGGTGGTGAGAGCTCTGAGAAAAGTTGTGTTTGAATCTGTCCCTCCTTCTTCTGTTTATATACTCGCCCTAGGCGGTTTGGTCTTTCCTTTTCCGCCTTGATTCGAGTTTATCGGCAATCTTCCATTTATCTCGATCTTTTCCATTTATCTTCAGAAGTCTTCTATTTATCTTCCAACTTTGACATTTATCTCTTTGGTCTGTATTTATCCTTTTCTTGCGGGTAAATGGTTAAACCGTCTTTGCGAATCCGAGTTGGGTTTTGTCCGAACCGAGTATTGACTTTTGTCGCGGTTTAGGCCTCTTGGTGCCGTTTTGCGACAAATGTCGTATGACTGTTCGGACTTGACCGTTTCTTTAACACAAAGACGTTCTCGTGTCGTGGACTTAAGTTAACCGTATGGTTTAGACACTATACGATGTTTCGCTCAATCGTTGCCGTTTCATACGATTAACTCGAGTTTTCGCGAGAAAACGAGACTTCTCGATCATGATTCAGAAGCGGTTGGAACCGAGAGTCGGACGTTTCGCGTCGGGAGTTTTCACGAAAAGAGGTCGGGAACAGATTAGCTCGCCGTGCGGCGAGCTGTTTTGAACAGAGATAGCTCGCCACACGGCGAGCTGTTTTCTAAGGGATAGCTCGCCGTGTGGCGAGCTGTTTTGGTCCGTCCCGAACCGGTTTGCCGTTTTGGTTTGGCTTTTCGGACGTTGGACCGGTTCGGTCGAAACATGCTCGCGACGTGGTTGTTGCTGTTTCTTAGTCGTTCGTGCAATCGGAGATCTCTTTGTCGGTTTTCCGAGACGACGGTTTCTAAGTTTGTGCATTGCTTTCCTTTGTTCGGAGAGTCTTAAGGTTCTATGAACGAGTTCTCGTGGATTACATAAGACATAGCCTTGATTTGCGGAAGCTTTTGGCCGTTGATTCCGTCGTACTGTTTTTGACCCCAACAGTTAGCCCCCCAGTTCACGAGAATCGTAGAGTTCTTGCGAGCGGTATTAGCTTGTTTGGCGAGTTTGGTAGAGTTAGGCGGAACTTTAATGGCCAAAAGTCCAAAGGTGAATAGTAAAATTCTCCTTATAACTTTATGGGGTAAGTTTTCAAATTCTTTTCTCACTTCCTCATAACTTTCTTAAGGCAAATTTCCCTCTCACTTTTTTTCTCTCTAGAGTTCTTCATTCTTCTCTTGTTTGTTTAAACCATGTTTTCAAAGAGAAGAACTCGTTTCGAGACAAGTTCTAGTCGTCGCAATCCCGAGGACACGGACCCGATAGTTCCAAAGGTTGAACCGTCGTTGCCGTCGGTTGACCCGGAAGATGCCGCAGCATATTGGGCGTCCGGAGGTGTTGGGATGTCTTCCGGGACTGGAACATGGGTTCCTTCTACGTGCCAACTTTCAGGTCTGGAAGGTACTCGCGCAATCTGTCAAGTTTCGGACGATGTCGAGTTTCGTGACCCGGGAGTTGGAGAGGACGAGGAGAATCCCCCCGAAGGTTTCTTCACATGCTACGACGTGTTTCTAAAACAATGTCACTTATGGTTTCCGATTCCAGAGATTATCGTCCGATACCTTGACCGTCTTGGAGTGTCGATAAGTCAACTTAGTCCGAAGGCCTTGCAGCGACTCGTTGGTTTGTTGACGTTGAGTTTCGAACGCGGGATCATCCTTACCGTTGACCATCTCGAGGCTCTGTTGACTCCTAGGTCAACGTCAAGTGGCTGTAGAGGATTAACCTACATGCTCGCAAGAAGATAGTCCTCGACACGACGTCAAATTATGGCCCTTGGAAGAAGAATTTTTTCTTTGTCCGCATCGATGGTGCATCGGTAGCGGAAAAGTGCATCCCCGTTTTTCGGGTCGAATGGAGCGAACGTGGTGAGACGATTATTTCTTTGTTTATGAACCTTTCGGATTCTTCTATCACCTTACTCGCGTATTGACTTTGTTTTTGTTTTTATAGTGTCGACCAACCCACTTCCTCCACATCCGGCAGACCTGGAAACGATCGTCACATCGTTCACGAGCGGGAAGTGTACTTGGGGCAGTTTTTCCCCACAGCGCGTTCGTCAAGCCGTGGCTTTGTTCAAGTCCGGACTTTTTGCGGATTTTCCGGCTCCGGAGGAGGATCAATTTTTGGGAAGCTTTGTGCCGCACTCGCCAAGAAGGACGAAGTCCCGAAAAGGAAAGGGCGTGGAGACCGATGGAGACTCACCCGACGAGTCGGAAAACATTCTCAGAGACTTTCTCGCCAGTCAGGAGAATGCGGACGTTGGTGCGAATGTGGGCGAGTCTTCAAATGCTAGTTTTTCGGATGGCGATTCTGGATACGTTCCAGAGTTTGCTAGAGCTTCCGAGCAAGCAAATCAGGTATACTTCTTCTCGAAGCTTTATCCTTGTACAGCTTTACTTATTCCTATTTTTCGTATAGGGCCTCCTGATTTTAAATCGGGCTTTGGACGACCGTAACTCGTCCGCTTGTCTTGCTGAGCTTCGCGCTGAGGCAGCAGAAAGAGAGGTCGCTCGTTTGCAATCGGAGGCTGAGATTAATCCTTTCAATGTTGACGTATGGGTTGAAGAGGAGGTTGCTCGAGTAAGGAGCGAGTACGAGGCTAATCTTCGTCGTGACGAAGCCCTCGCGAAACGACGAATTCGTCGCGCGACTCGAGCAGGAAAGAGGGAAGTTGCCGAAGAGTTCAAGGCCCGCCGCGAACGGTTTGCGACCTGTTCTTCGGCCATCGACTATGCACATGTTGAGCATGGAAACTTTCTCGAGTCACGTGGCGTCGTTCATGGACTGTCTCTTACCCAAAGCGAAGGTTATTCGTTTGGTAAGGTGTATGGAGAGAATCACGAGCGCTTAAAGATGATGAGCGATATGCAAACTGAGCTTCTTGATTCTAAAGCGCGGATGTGGGACCAATGGACCCCTATCGTGGTGTCGCCGGATTCAGTGGAGGTAGGTCCGGAAATTCCGGATACGGACGGTGAAGTCAACCAGGCGCCGGGTGATGAGTGATTCTTTCTCGATGACGTTGTATGTTTTCGTTTGCTATTGTAATGTTTTTTCGGGACTGGCCGTTGGTGGCTTTTGAATCCCTGCCGCTGGGCGGTGTTGTACGAATGTTTTTAATGATGAAATATTTTCTAAGTATAAAATTGGTGATTTGTTTTTAGATGTAGAGGGAAGAATACGAGTTGTCGTCTCGTATCTAACTCTTGGTGTAGATCGTCCGGTTCGTTTACTTGGAATGTTTTCGTTTTCTCCAAGTGTTTAGATGTGGGCGAAGAGACATGCCTTTAGGATCTCATTTCATGCCTTGAGACGTATGCGACCAGTGTGATGGGTTTAGGGCAAGACCTAGGTTTACTCTCGGATTAAGGCTGTGCGATGACTAGTCGGCTTTCGTTTTGCCTGTTGCGATTTTAACCTGATTTCGTATCGATTTAAAGTCCGCGATATGTTCTCGGCTTATATGACTTGTCTGATCGAAATCGAGCATCCCCGAAGGTGCTGACCAAAATTTTGGATTTCTTTTATAGCGCGCTATTTTATCCTAGTCGGATGTATGCGGACCAATGGGTCGGTGGGTTTGTTTAAGACGGCTAGCGTGCTTGACGGGGCCAATCGCCAAGCTTTTTATGTGCGATTTTTATAGTCGCGAACGGACTTTGCGGAATATCTCTTTCAAGAATTTGGGCGACGTCTCGCTTAATTCTTTTTCAAAATATTTATTGCGTGTTTTTAAGAA
>CAKOAT010258487.1:38933-53928 GCA_932364175.1 Eruca vesicaria subsp. sativa | reverse complement strand
CCCCCCCCCCCCCCCCCCCCCCGCGCTTTTGGAAAGGGGGATAGCTGAACCCGTCTTTAGGCGAGCTGCCTAGGTATTCCTTTCGGAAATCAAGCCATCTCGTAGTTCCGATTGTTGGTGCGAGCGTTTTTACTCGGCTGTAGTAGAGATGTCGATTGCCTTTGTCGCAGAATCGTCATCTTGGTCCGGGTTTGTCTCCTCCAGTTGGGTAGAAGTGGCGGGTTCCGAAGTCTGTTGCTTCGTGACCGTTGCCATTTTAGGATCGTTTTCCGTGGTAGGCGGTGTTAGCTTCGCCCGTTTCGGTTTTACGATCGCGATCGCCATTTGCCTTAACCTGTGTTCGGCTAAGAAGCAGGATCGTGACTGTCGCTGACATCCCCAAATTGCCGCGACGCCTACCGGAGTCGGGAATTTGATGCCCAAGTGGTATGTCGACACGACTGCCTTCATGGAATTTATCCAAGGCGTGCCCATGATCACGTTGTAGATAGCCGGGCGATCAACGACGGCGAAGTTAACAATTTTCGTCACTTCTTTTGCGGCGACCGGAAGTCGGATTGTTCCCATGGTCATAGCCGTTTTGCCGGAGAAGCTGGTTAACGGCTTTAGAATTGGCTCGACTTCCCAAAGATCGATCCCCATGCGTACTAACGTGTCGCGGAAGATGACGTTGACGGTGCTGCCGGTGTCAACCAGGATCCTGCCGACTTCTAAGTCGCTGATCACGAGATCGATGACGAGAGGGTCGGCATGCGGTTGATCGATGCCGCTTGTTTCTGCGTCTTCGAAGTGGATTACTCCTCTCGGAGCGTCAGCCGAAGGCGTTTTCCAGCTGGTTCCGGTTTCGGCTTTTCGCTGGTATGATTTGATGGCCAAAACGGAATCACTGCAATAAGGCGATTCGCCGATGATCATATTGACCTTGCGGCGGCTAGCGTCGTTTCCCCTCTCGTCCTGTTTTCGAACACGTTTCTCACCCTGCTGGTTCCCCTGCGGCGGGGTCCCTGCTCTCGAGCCTCTGTCTATTTTCGGGAGGCGGTCGAAGTCGCGGATGAGATCTTTCACACTCGATATCTCGGAGAGTTCTCCTGCGATTAGTTTGGCGGCCAATCTGGCGCCAAGAACCTTGCTGTTTACGGTAGAGTGACCGTGGGTCTGGTGAAGGTCGCAGAAGGTGTTTTCGTCGTAACCCGAGTTTCTGGACCAAGTGTTTCCCACGGTTAGCCCCTGCTCCGAGCCGGAGTTGATGGCGTAGTTATGAGCCCCCTGGAGATCTTGCCCCTCGTGATGGACGAATTTGTCGTTACGAGGGTTTTTCTTCCTTGGTCTCTGATCGGGAGTCGCATCTTTTGCGGACGACTTTGCCGGCTTGTGCTTCTCGGACAGGATTTTAGTCTCCTCCTCGATTGTTATGTAATCAGTGGCTTTGTGGAGCGCATCCTGGATCGTCCGCGGTTTCTCGAGACTCAGCCATTCTCGGAATTTCGAGTCGTACCACAGCAATTTTCTGAGAGCGTCGATCGCGGCTCTGTCGCTTATCCCGCTGACTCTAGCCATGATAAGTTTGAACTTGTTCATGAAATCGCGGAGAGGCTCGTCTTCCTTCTGGGACAAGCTCCAGAGGTCGGCGTCCGAGGTTTCCCGATTTATGAACATCGAGTATTGTTTTAAGAACTCGGAAGCGAGTTGGCGGAAACTCGAAATCGAATTTCGCCTTAGTTTCGCGAACCATTCGAGCGCGGCTCCTTCTAGGTTTTCCACGAAAAGACGGCAGTAGCCTGCGTCCTTCTGGCTTTCCTTGAGCTTGGCTCGCCCCATGGTGATCTGGAACGCATGCAAGTGCGCCTTGGGATCGGTTGTCCCGTCGTAGGTCGGCACTTTTAGCTTTCCAGGATCGGGTAGCTTAATCTCGGTGATGCGAGCCGTGAAAGGCGTTTTGCGAGATTCATATAGCAGCCGATTGATTTCGGGCGCGGCGCTGGTAGCGTGGTGAATTTGAGATTTCACCGCTTTTACCGCTGCGGCCGTCTTCGTTATGTATTCGCGGAGATCGCGAATTTCGGTCGAACTACCAGCAACTTTCCGACCTCGTCGGCGTTTGCTAGGAGTAGTCCGAGACCGTTCCTCGGCCGTTTCTGCGTGTTGTGCGCAGTACAGTTCGTCCTCGTCTTCCGTGAGAGGGCGTTCCTGCGAGGATTCCGGCAGAGGGCTGAGGTTTCTTCGCCTCCTTGGATGTATGTCTGCGCCTTCCGACGAATCGGATTGGTCGCTGGTCTCCAGATTGACTCTTTCGACGCCGTCGTTCTCGGTTTCGACTCTGGGAGGAGTTTTGTCCGATTCGTTGCGCGTCGCGTCAGGGTTGTCGTTCTCGGTGTCTTGCCCCGGTTGACTTCCCTGCCCAGTTTTGGGACGATCCAATGGAGTCGCAAAGTCAAGCCTCCTTCCGCGGATTTTAGTGGTTCCGCGGGGACGAATCGCTTTGGTTCTCGCAGTTAAGGTCTCGACCTGTTTTGCGAGTGAACCAACGAGCTTTTCCTGCTCTTCCGATTTCTTGTTGAAATCGGTGAGCATCTTTTCGACAGCCTCGGTGTTGGCTTTAGCGTTAACCGCGGACACGTCTTGTGGTGGAGTAACGTTGTCACCTTCGTGAGTTTGTTCTTCTTCAGTCATCGTGCTTGATCGAGCGTGCTGCGGCTTCTGAGCAAGATAGATCCGACCCCCCCTCCTTCTAGCGCCAAACTGTGGGAACCAAAATTCACCTACTGTCGAATCAAGTTAAATTTAGAAGTTAGAGCGAACCCTAAACTTCCAGAGGACCCGTTTATCTGTGGAGCCAAGCGAGAACGATCAAGACAATGTAAATATCGTAAAAAACGTAAGTAAAAAGGATTGAGAGCAAGAAGGATCTTATTCCGAATCTGTGTTTGAAGCTACAACGAGAATTAGCCTTGGCTACGAGAGCTCGACGGCTGTAAACCCTAGATCTAAGTCTAACCCTAGTTGAGACGCAGCTCGATAACAAAAACGGAAATAACCCTAAATTCTAGTTTTGGTGGTGAGAGCTCTGAGAAAAGTTGTGTTTGAATCTGTCCCTCCTTCTTCTGTTTATATACTCGCCCTAGGCGGTTTGGTCTTTCCTTTTCCGCCTTGATTCGAGTTTATCGGCAATCTTCCATTTATCTCGATCTTTTCCATTTATCTTCAGAAGTCTTCTATTTATCTTCCAACTTTGACATTTATCTCTTTGGGCTGTATTTATCCTTTTCTTGCGGGTAAATGGTTAAACCTTCTTTGCGAATCCGAGTTGGGTTTTGTCCGAACCGAGGATTGACTTTTGTCGCGGTTTAGGCCTCTTGGTGCCGTTTTGCGACAAATGTCGTTTGACGGTTCGGACTTGACCGTTTCTTTAACACAAAGACGTTCTCGTGACGTGGACTTAAGTTAACCGTATTTTTTAGACACTATACGATGTTTCGCTCAATCCTTGCCGTTTCATACGATTAACTCGAGTTTTCGCGAGAAAACGAGACTTCTACGGTTTTTGTCGTAAAACCTAAACGATAGATCAGATCGAGATGAATCGAGAGACCTCTCGATCATCATTCAGAAGCGGTTGGAACCAAGAGTCGGACGTTTTGCGTCGGGAGTTTTCATGAAAAGAGGTCGGGAACAGATTAGCTCGCCGTGTGGCGAGCTGTTTTCTAAGGGATAGCTCGTCGTGTGGCGAGCTGAACCGTACGGCTCAGCTCGCCACACGGCGAGCTGTTTCCTTGACGGATAGCTCGCCACACGGCGAGCTATTCCCTTGACGGATAGCTCGCTGTGTGGCGAGCTGAACCGTACGGTTCAGCTCGCCACACGGCGAGCTATTCTCCCTAGGATAGCTCCCCGTGTGGCGAGTTGAACCGTATGGTTCAGCTCGCCACACGGCGAGCTGTTTCGGCTAGGTCAGCTCGCCGTGTGGCGAGCTGAGCCGTACGGCTCGGCTCGTCGCACGGTGAGCTGGTCCGTCCCGAACCGGTTTGCCGTTTTGGTTTGGCTTTTCGGACGTTGGACCGGTTCGGTCGAAACATACTCGCGACGTGGTTTTTGCTGTTTCTTAGTCGTTCGTGCAATCGGAGATCTCTTTGTCGGTTTTCCGAGACGACGGTTTCTAAGTTTGTGCATTGCTTTCCTTTGTTCGGAGAGTCTTAAGGTTCTATGAACGAGTTCTCGTGGATTACATAAGACATAGCCTTGATTTGCAGAAGCTTTTGGCCGTTGATTCCGTCGTACCGTTTTTTACCCCAAGAGAGAGTTGGAGAGAAGATCAAATCTCCTTCGGAGATTGATTGGATCTCCTTTGGAATTATCTTTAGTTTCTTATTCTATTAGTATTCAGACTATGATTTGTGTTTCTTTTATCATGTCTGAGTAGTTCATCTTATTAGGTTTACGGATTTCATGAGCTTAATGTCAAACTGAATATCAATTAGGATTGCTAGAATATCGATAGATCTCTACACCAGGGTGATTTGTAATACTAGGATCTGGAGTAATTAGGATATCATGAAATTGTGACTGATTGCTTGAACCTAGAATCATAGGAAAATTGAGATGCACTAAAGTGCAGTCAATTAACGGAACCCGAATCCTGCTGGATTAGATACTTAGGCGCATATGAGAATTGGTCTAGGAATCTAGTTGAACATAATCGATTAGGTCGTTAATGCTTGTGTGAGGTAATATCGATCGATGCTCATGCCATAGCATTGATCGATACTCATGTCTTGTTCGCTTGCGAAAGCTTGATCAAGGACTTAGACATCTAATTAGTACTTGCATTGATAGATGGATTACTTACTCATTAAAATCGAGTTCTGGAATGAATCTATAAGCTATTAGCATCTTAACTTATAGTTTTGAATCTCTTGATTGGAAAATCCTTAGGTCTAGCTATTTCTCCTTATTGCTTACAAACTCAACCAATCGAACAACTACCTTGTTCACATTGCCTCTATTTACTGTTTTATAAACTGTTTACCTAGCTTAACTTTGATTTCTATAGGCTATTGTGTGCCCCTGCTCTCTGTGGATTCGATCCATAAGTACTACAATTTGACCTCTTTCGATGAGACTAAAATCACTCCTTAGGGTAATTTGAGTGATATCAAATTTGGCGCCGTTGATGGGGAGCAAGGATTCGCCATTAGACTTGATTAATAGGTTTAGTCTCGGTTTTATATACCGTTATAGTTACTTACTGAAAAAATTTTCTTGTCTTTCAGGTACATACATGCCTCTCAGTACCAGAAGCAGTCTCAGATCATACAAGATTGGAGTGTTCGATCCGCAAAGAAAAACGTTCCCCATCGACCGATAACAACACTAGTTCGTCGATCGATACTTGCCAACCATAGTCGACCAAGACACCGTCTTCATCGAGCGATACTCGCCCACCCACATCGACCGAAGCTACCCTTCTGTCTACCAACATTTCCCACCCAACATTGATCCATACTTCACCTCGAAGATCGATCAATATTGAGCAGCGAGACATGGTTGCGATGATATCTCTTGTACAAGCTGAGAATGGAGACATGCATAACCAGGAAGGTCATTTGTGTAATGCAGCAGGTCAGAAGATAGATGGAGAAGGGACTGCAATCCTTGAGCCATCTGCTACCACTTAGGATGCTAAAGTTTCTCGCAAGAGAACGCTAGAAGAATTGATCAGGCCTTGAGAGTTATATACCAATATGTCTGCTATTCAAGTACCTCTGGAAGTCCCAAAATTTCAAGTACACCCCAAACACTTCATTCATGTGAGTGAGCACCTTATTGCGGTCTACCTCATGAAGATCCCTGGACCATATTGAGACACTAGAAGACTATACGTCTGGAATCCAGAAGAATGAAGCAACAAAAGACTACATCATCTGCAAGTTGTTCAAATTTTCACTTTCTAGTGATGCTAAACGCTGGCTGAGGCATCTACGACCAGGATCTCACACTATATGGAATGATGTCAGGAATGCATTCATTAATGAATTCTTTGATGATGCAAGGGCTGAAGAGATAAGAGATAAGATTTGGACATTCTCTCAAGGACCTGCAGAAGCTTTCAGAAGCTCTTGGGATAGGTTTATGGGATACCAAAAGGATTGTCCACATCATGGTTTTACGGAGATTCGGTTATTAAAGAAGTTCTACAAGGGCGTTGATGTAAGATACAGTGCTATGATAGATACTGCAAGTGAAGGAAACTTTGAGACAAGGACCATAGAGGAAGCTAAGAGGCTAATTGAGAACATGGTTTCTAGTAACAGTGTCTAAAATCTGGATATACATAGGATAAAATCAGCTGCAAAGGATAGTGACAACAAGCTCCATACCAGGATGAGGATGAGATGGAATTTATGCTAGAGAAGCTCTTGAAAGAACATCAAGAGATGATTGAGCTTTTGAATCTGAAATTGGATTTTCTCTGCAAAGATTTGAATGGAAGATTAGAAACCTTAGATAGCCATGTTAAGATGCTACGCACCCAAGCTTATCATACTGCAGAAGCTGTGAAGCAAGAAGCTTTGGTCAGAAGGAAAGCTGTGGAAAGTGAGAGGCACCAGGTTGATGACATCCTAGATATTGGATTTGAGAAAATACTTGAGCAGGAGAAGCTGGAAGAAGATGCTTTTCAAGTCGAAAGTTTTATATCTATAGGCAGCTCGTACTGGTGTCGACCGACACCAACACCCGAGAATCGCTCGACACCATCACCTGAGCGCGACCGACACACTCAGATATGCATCGATCAACACCACTTTTGGAATCAGATAAGTTTGTTCAAATTCAAAACCACTCCGACTTTGCCGCTCAGCACCCACATCCTCCCACCCTACTTCTAGTTAAAACAGCTGCAATCGATTGACAACAACAAGGGAAAATTGATCGACAGGAGAAGCAGAACATCGATGACAGGAGACGCAGAACATCGATCGACTTCCGCCCATGCCATGTCAAGTTAGTTTACCAGATCTTGATGCACACCACTTGAAGGCAACTCGAAACCCATCTCAGACTTCAGTTTTTTTCAACACAACATAGAAGATGAATCAGCAATCTGCAGAAGCACCAAAGAAAGGGAAATCAACCCTAGCTGAAACCTCTTTTATTGAGAATGTCGATCGACGACATACACCAGGTATCAATCGACACCAATGGGACGGATACGAACCTACCATAGAAAGTCAGGTAACAAAGGATCAGATTCCAGTTGAGATGAGAGTGAAATCTAGGAAACCCTATATTCCCAAGCACCTCAGGAGAGAAATTAACAGAGTGGAACTTGATGAATTTCAAAAGAGGGTGAAGAGGGTTCCTAAGAATATGTCTTTCGAGGAGGCCTACCATAAGTACAGACTTGGTAATTTCTTCAGAGAAAGCAGAGAGACAGATAAGGACATTGAGCTACTATCCAACAAGGTGTGCCGTAAGCCTAATAGAACTTTGAAGAAAGAGCAAGATCCAGGGAAGTTCCTGATTCCATTCTGTATACATAACCATGATTTGCCAACCGCCCTCTGCGATACTGGATCTCCAGTCAGCATCATGGCAATAGACATTGCTGAAGTAATATGATTAAAGGAGGAACCTTCTAAAGATAGTTTCACTTTCGTAGACAACTCCAGAGTGAATTCAGCAGGCATCATCAGGAATGTTAAAGTGGAGATAGGGGAATGCACTATTCCAGTGGACTTTCATGTCATGGAGATTAAACCAAGCACAAAAAATTCGCTTCTCTTTGGAAGAGCCTTGATGGCTACAGTGGAAGCAGTTTGTGATCTTAAGAAGAACAGAATGTGCCTGACTAATGTTGATGAAACTGTCTTCTATGATCCTTTGGAAAAGAAGACCACTGAGAAGTTTATTTCATGCATAGAGATGTTTGAAGATCCAACACCTAAAGATGGTTCAAACCGCGAGTCAGCAAAACCAGAATCAACATCGATCGACAATCACCATTCAGCATCAGTCGACAAGCAACCTTCAGAATCGATCGACACGAAGCCTTCAGCATCGATCCACACCCTCTGTATTTCAGAATAGACCGAGACTGAAAATTCTAGGTCTGTGGGAAGGACAAGGAGTAGGAAGAAGAAAAAGGAAAGGAATGCAGATGCAGATTTCCTATCACTAGCCCCTTCACAAGGTCAAGAGGGAAGTCTTGAGTATAAAGTGCGCTGCAGAGGAAGTTCTGAACCTTTTGCCAAGGTTAGAGTGCTATGTGATCCAGGTGCTTGTCTTTTCGAGGTCTCGACCTGTTCCTTCTCGTCGGGGACGTGTACAGCACAAAGTCTCCTATACACGGATCATCTTCAAGAACCGGAGAGGCTGCAAAAAGCCTAGATCAAAAAAGAGCGACAGCGCGACGAACACGCTGCGGAGAGAAGTTGTTCCAACTACATTCTCTGTTTTTAAGCGATGCAACAACGGTTGGCAAACCCACCGGAAACGGAGGAAGAGGGTTGGTCTTTACAGAAAACAAAAGCAGATGAATATGATGGAAAATCCTAAGAGATCATACGCAATCAAAACACGATACCTTTCCAACCCCATTCACCCAGAAAAAGAGGAATGCAGTCCTCCTCCACCGATGCACTGTCGATACGGACGTAAAAGAAATTTTTCTTCCAAGAAGGGTAGGCCGGCGAGGAATCAGTGACTATCTCCTTGCGAGGATATAATGTGACCCTTTGTGTCGACCCCTTGGGAGTCAGTAAACTCTCAAGGTGATCGACGCTAAGAACCATTCCTCGCTCGTAACTCAGTGTCAAAAGACCGACGAGCTGCTGAAGCCGTACGGGGTCATTTGACTTATCGACAGCCCAAGACGATGAAGGTATCGCACGATGACCTCGTGGATCGGAAACCACAAATGACATTGCATCAAAAATACATGGGAACATGTGAAGAAGCCATCAAGAGCCTCTTTTTTGCTTTCTCCGGCTACCGGGAGGCGAAACTCAACCGCCTCCGGAACTTAGAAAAACTCGCGAATGGAGTCAATATCATTGGGACTAATGAAACTCGGGCATCTAGCAGTACGGTTAGCATGGAACGAAGGCAGAACTCAGGTTCCAGGTTTGGAAGGCCTCGTTTCGCCTCCAACCGCCCAATACGCCTCGATGTCTTCCGGATTGACCAATGGTAGCGAAAATTCTTCCTTCGGAACTACAACCTAAGATTGCGAGTTTGCTCCTTCGGAACCATAACGATCAGAACTGGTTTCAGAACAAGTTCTCCTCCTTGAAGACATGTTTAGTCAAAAGAAAGAAAGTGAGGAAAGTATTTGAAAACTTACTCCACATACCTATAAGAAAAGTTTTACTATTCACCTTTGGACTTTTGGCCTTTAAAATTCCGCCTAACTCTACCAAACTTGCCTAAAAAGTTCAAACCGCTTCCAGGAACTCTACGATTCTTGTGAACTGGGGGGCTAACTGTTGAGGTAAAAATGGGTACTACGGAATCAATGATCAAAATTCTCCGCAGAAATAAAACTACATTTTGTAAAATACGAGAAGATGTTCTACGAAACTCTAAGGACTTTCCGAACAAAGGAAATCCACGCAAAACTTGGAAACTTGTCATCTCGGAAAAATGAACAAAACCATCTCGGATTTCAGGATTGCCCAAGTTAAGCAAATAACCGCAAAAAACCTCATAAACCACACTACGAGCAGGTTCGACCGAACCAGTTCGACGCCTGACAAGCCAAACCAGCCGGTTCCGCTCGCCGTACGTTAAACTGGTTCGGCCATACCAGCTCGACGTACGGCGAGCTGAACCAACCTGGTTCGGCTCGCCTTACATCTGCACTCCCGACATGAAGCATACGTCCCTCGACTCCAATTGTGCTCTGAACCATGATTGGAATGTCTCTTGTTTCATCTCGATCCGTCTTAGCAATCAAGTTTTACGATAAAAACCGTAAAGTCTCGTTTTCTCGTAAGAACTCGAGTGAATCGTGTAAAATGGCAGCGGTTAGAGGAAACATCGTATATTTTCCAACTACACGGTTAACTCACGACGTCTTATGGAAACATCATGGTATCAGGAAACGATCTCGTCTAAAGTCGTAAAACGGTTTTTATCGCAAAGCAGCTCGGAAAGCCCTAAAACGTGATAAAAGATACAATGACGGTTTGACCATTTACTCGCAGAAAGAAGATAAATGTCAAGTTTGGAGATAAATGTCAAGTTTGGAGATAACATAGAAGATTTTCGAAGATAAATGGAAAGATCGAGATAAATGGAAGATTTCCGACAAACTCGAATCTGGGCGAAAAGGAAGGACCCAACCGCCTAAAGAGAAGTCTATAAGCAGAAGGCCAAGGATAGAAGCAGGACATTATTTCCAGAGCTTTCACAACCAAAACTTAGCATTTAGAAACTATCCGTTTTTGTTATCGAGCTCCCTCAACTAGGGTTTAGACTTAGAACTAGGGTTTTCAGCCGTCGGCTCTTGCAGCCAAGGCTTACTCTCGTTGTACCACTCTTACGCAGATAAATGGAAAAGATCGAGATAAATGGAAAGATCGAGATAAATGGAAGATTGAGATAAATGGAAGATTGCTGATAAACTAAAATGTGGGCGAAAAGGAAGGACCAAACCGCCTAAAGAGGGGTATATAAGCAGAAGGCCAAGGACAGAAGTACGACGCGGTTTCCAGAGCTCTCACCACCAACACTAAGCATTTAGAAACTTTCTGTTTTTGTTATGGAGCTGCGTCTCAACTAGGGTTTAGACTTAGAACTAGGGTTTTCAGCCGTCAGCTCTTGCAGCCAATCTTACTCTCGTTGTACCGCTCTTACGCAGAAGCGAAATAAGAATTATCTTTTCTTTCTCATCTCTTTTTACATACTTTTTGTTATCATCATCGTTTACTTGATTGCTTGTGTGCGGTTCCGCAGATAGTCGGGTCCTCTGGGAAATTAGGGTTTACTCTAAGTTCCTAAATTTATGTATATTGACAGGGGTGAATTTTGGTTCCCACAATTGCTCTAAGTGCTAGTTTTCTGTGTTGAATGCTCTCCCTATGCCTCTCGTCCTTGAATTCCTTATATACTCCGTTCTAGGCCGGTTTGCGCCTTCCTCTTTTGCCCTTAAGCCGTCATAGTCCAAAAATGGAGATTTTTCATTTTTCCGAACTTCATGATTATCTGCGGAAACTTTCAATTTATCCGCGAAACCTTACATTTATCCGTCCAAGCATAACCGTCTTTAGTGTTAACGGGTTATGGGTCTAAGAAATCGTAAGTGGATCTAGAATCAAGTTTTAGGAGTCTTTGGACCGTTCTTTGATTCTTGACGTTTATTACAGTTTCTTTGATAAAGACACTGTGGGAACCGAAATTCACCTACTGTCAGGATTTCGTAAATAAGGGAATTTAGAGTAAACCCTAATTTCCTAGAGGACCCGGCTATCTGCGGAACCGCACAAG
Organism: Eruca vesicaria subsp. sativa; assembly: GCA_932364175.1. NCBI lineage: Eukaryota > Viridiplantae > Streptophyta > Magnoliopsida > Brassicales > Brassicaceae > Eruca > Eruca vesicaria. Next base: position 42,444 of record CAKOAT010258487.1, on the reverse strand, counting down.
GTTGATCAAGAACACGACAAGTATGAAAAGGATTCAAAATAAAAAGAGATTGAGAGAAAGAAGGATCTTATTCCGAATTTGCGTAGAACGGTACAACAAGAGTAGACTTAGTTGCGTGAGCCGTCGGCGAGATTCCAAACCCTAGCAATCTTAGACTAAAACCCTAGTTGAGTCGCAGCTCGATTACAAAAACGGAAATATTCCTAAGTGCAAAATTTGGTGGTGAGAGCTCTGAAAATCGTGACTGTTCTTCTATCCCTGCCTTCTGCTTATATACTCCCTTCCTAGGCGGTTTGTCTTTCCTTTTCATCCCCGACTCGAGTTTTTCTGAAATCTTCCATTTGTCTCGATCTTTCCATTTATTCTCAAGAATCTTCTATTTATCTCCAATCTTGACATTTATCCTCTTCCCGCGAGTAAATGGTTAAACCGTCACTGTATATTCGGGTTGGGTCTTGCTTAAACCGTAGATGGACTTTCACCGCGATTTAGGTCTTTCAGGACCATTTTACAACAGACGTCGTTTAACGATTCTCGGTCGATACCGTTTCCTAACACAATGATATTTTCGTAGTATTGACTAGAGCTAACTACGTAATTTTGGACAACATACGATGTTTCGTCCAATCGTTGCCATTTTACGCGATTTACGTGAGTTTTTACGAGAAAACGAGATTTTACGGTTTTTACCGTAAAACTCGATTGGTAGATCGGATCGAGACGAAACGAGAGACCTTTCGACCATGGTTCAGAGGAAGGTTGGAGTCGAGAGACGGACGTTTAGCATAGGGAGAACACAAAAGGAGGCTCGGAACTCTTTGGACGTTGAACCGGTTCGGTCGAATCATGCTCGCGATGCGGTTTTATGAGTTTTTGTGTTTAATCTTAGGCAATCATGCAATCAGAGATTGTTTTGTTTGCTTTTCCGAGATGACGATTTCGAAGTTTTAAACGATTTCCTTTGTTCGGAAAGTTCTTGATTTTTATAAAATGAATTCTCGCGAATTTTATAAAACGTAGCTTTGTTTTGCGGAGGCTTTTGGCCGTTGATTCCGTCGTACCGATTTTGACCCCAACATTTAGCCCCCCAGTTCGCAAGAATCGTAGAGTTCTTGCGAGCCGTTTGAACTTTTTAGGCAAGTTTGGTAAGTTAGGCGGAACTTTAATGGTCAAAAGTACAATGGTGAATAGTAAAAAAATTTCTTATAAGTATGTGGAGCAAGTTTCCAAATTCCTTACTCAGTTTTCTCCACACAAGTTTTCTAAGAAAAACTTCTCTCTCACTATCTCTGAAGCTCCTTTGATTAACCATGTCTAATGGATGGAAAGCTTCGGATTACGTCCATCCGTCAAACTTTGAGTTAATCGATCTTGATACCTTTAACGGTCCAATGTCCCCCGCACCTATCTTTCTATGTTTCGCGGCCAGTCCGGAGGAGACCAAGAGGTATCGATATGCTTTGCTTGTTTCTAAGGCTCCCGCAGCTGGCTTTGGGGTTCCAAAGAGGAAATCCGTCAAGAGGGACAGGAAACATCCAAGTGCGAGCAATGCCAGTACCCTTGCGGAGTTGCGGGTTTCATGCATGATTCCTGATTCGATGCAGTTTCGTCTTCAAAGAGGCGATGAAAGCGCCGCAAATCCACCCCCGGGTTATTTCACTTGTTACGAAGATTACTTACTCTCCTGCCAGTTGTGGTTTCCCATTCCACGGGCGATCGTTGAGCTTATGGGTCGGTTCGGATTATCGATCGGTCAGATCACTCCTCCCTCGCTACAACGTCTTGTTGGGATATTGGTGCTTGGATACGAACGTGGAGTGTCTCTCAACGCGGATTATCTCGAAACATTGTTATATCCCAACAAGACGAAGGCCAGGGGTTATTTTTATTTGGCCGCGCCAAATGGTATATTGATTATCGATAAGCTTACCTCTAACAAACACGAGTAGAAGGATTGGTTCTTCTTCGTTCGGATTGATAAGGTGTCGGTGGAGGAGAGCGGTATTCCCTTTCTTAGGACCGAGTAGACGACCGAAGGTACGTAGATAGTTGTTCCTCTTTTTGTTTCGTGTCGTGATTTCCGTGTTGCGACTCCCTTTCCTTCTTTCTTTTTTTGTAGCACTTACCAGCGTCCCACCAATCCTTGATGACATTGGTCTGATCATAAGTCTTCTTCGCGGCGGTCCTTTTTTATGGGGAAATTTTTCTCCAAAGAGAGTCCAGCGTGCCGTCGCATATTACCATTCCGATTTTATTCAGAATGAGCGCGTTGAGGTTGATATTGACTTGGAGTCGGAGGAGAGATCTAAGTCTCCGCATGAGGGAGATGTCCCATTGGATCAAGGCGCCTGGTTTGACGCTGATCTTAGTGTCGATGATTATATCGATTATAACGTCTTTTAATCTGAGGCGGATCTACCGGATGAGACGCAGGTCGAGATGCCGGCCAAAACTCCTTTTGCGAAGGCATCGCGACTTGTTAACAAGGTCTGAATTCTTAATCTTTTTCGCTTGTGCGGCCAGATTTTTTGACAAGAAGTCTTTCTTTCCTTTTTATTCCAGGGTCTCCACTTTATAAATGATGCGGTAAGAGCGAGTGACACAGAGATTCGAAAGGCTGATTCTCCCGCCGAGGCGGCGGAAAAGGACGCCGCTTACCTCAGAGAGGAGCTTGACGCCCACATTCTTCGTGCCGAAAGAATGGCCGACGACGAGATTGCCCGTGTGAGGGAGGAATACGAGACAGATTCTTACCGTGCCACTGATTTTGTTGAGACGAGAGTTCACCGTGCTCGTAGAGCGGGGAAAAGGCAAATTTCCGGAGAGATGATGGTTCGTCGAGAACGATTTGTGCCTCAGTACATGGGTGCTGTGGAGGCCCGAGAGGCCAATGGTGTTTTTCGTGAGCAACACGGTGTAGTTAGCAGGTTACATCTTACCCAGGATGCAAAGTACTCGTATGAGGCGATGCTTCCCAAGCAGAAGTTGCGCATGGTGTGGGAGTCGATTTCACCCTACTGTCAAATAAATCGTAAAAAAGGAAACTTCGGGAAAACCCTAAGTTTCCAGAGGAACCGGCTATCTGCGAGAACCGCACAACGAAAATAAGATGACGAAAATACTTAGAATTTAAATGAGAATAAATGAAAACAGAGAGCAAAGAGGTTCTTATTCCGAATCTGCGTTGAACTGGTACAAAAAGAATTGCCGAAAGCGTAAGACCTAGAAAACCCTAATTGAGACGCAGCTCGCTAACAGAAAAACGGAAATATTCCTAAATGCTAGTTTTGGTGGTGAGAGCTCTGAATTTCTTGTGTCCTCCCTCTGACCTATGCCTCTTGCTTATATACTCCTCGCCTTGGCCAATCGATCTTTCCATTTTGCTCAGATTTGAGCATATCGGAAATCTTCCGTTTTTCCCGATCCTTCCTTTTCTTCCGCGGAAATCTTCTATTTATCTTCAAACTTGCCTTTATCTTCAAGCTTGACATTTATTCCCTTCTGCGAGTAA
>CAKOAT010258487.1:0-32141 GCA_932364175.1 Eruca vesicaria subsp. sativa | reverse complement strand
GACTAGTTCGCGTTCTGCGGCGGTTTCGGTTTTTCGCGGTTTTGCAAAACGAGTTCTCGAGTTTTATAAAACGATCTTCGAGTTTTATAAAACGATCTTCGAGTTTTATAAAACGATCTTCGAGTTTTATAAAACGATCTCTCGAGTTTTATAAAACGATCTCTCGCGTTTTATAAAACGATCTTCGAGTTTTATAAAAGGATCTCTCGAGTTTTATAAAATGATCTCTCGAGTTTTATAAAACGATCTTCGAGTTTTATAAAACGATCTTCGAGTTTTGTAAAATGATCTCTCGAGTTTCATAAAACGATTCTCGAGTTTTATAAAATGATTCTCGAGATTCATAAAACTGTTGCGTTTACGTGTTTGCGGGGAATTTTGGCTATTGATTCCGTCGTACCGATTTTGACCCCAACACATGGCTAAACTGGAGAAGAGAAAAGCCAAGCTTCCTGATGTTGAAGCGCAAATGTGGGATCTGTGGAATCCCATCGCGGTATCTCCGGACTCGGTCAAGGTTGGGGCTGATATCCCGGATATGAGTGGTGAGGTTAATCAGCCGTGGGTTGATCCTGATGTTTGCCAGGGCTCGACGTCCGGGTTTTATAATTGATAATGCTGTATGATTTCGTTTGTCGTTGTGACGTTTTATCGGGACTGGCCGTTGGTGGCTTTGAATCCTTGCCGCTGGGCGGTGTGAATTTGGATGCTATAATATTTTATAAAAATATTTTCCAAGTATGAATATGTGTTTCACTTTTAGATGTAGAGGGAAGAGTACGAGTTGTCGTCTCGTATCTAACTTTGTGTGTTGATCGTCTGGTTCGTTTACTTGGGATGCTTTGGTTTTTCCAAGTGTTTAGATGTGGACGAAGAGACATTCCTTTATGATCTCATTTCATGCCTTGAGACGTAAGAGACCAGTGTGCTGGGTTTAGGGCAAGGCCTAGGTTTACTTTCGGATTGAGGCTGTGCGATGACTAGTCGGCTTTCGTTTTGCCTGTTGCGATTTTAACTTGATTTCTTCTCGATTTAAAGTCTGCGATATGTTCTCGGCTTATACGAATTGTCTGATCAAAATCGAGCATCCCCGAAGGGGCTGACCAAAAGTTTGGATTTCTTTTATAGCGCGCTACTTTATCCTAGTCGGATGTATGCGGACCAATGGGTCTATGCGTTTGGTTAAGATGGCTAGCGTGCTTGACGGGGCCAGTCGTCGAGCGTTTGTGATCTTTATAGTCGTGGACGGACTTTGGGAATATTTCTTTAAGATTTTAGGCGACGTATCGCTTAATTCATTTTCGAAATATTCGTTGTGTAAGTGTTTGATCGAAACGACCAAGTAATTTTTGCGCTGCGGAAATAATTTCCGGATGTTTCGAGTTCGTTTATTCGATGGTAGAAAGATGTTACGAGATTCAAACTTTGTCTTTATTTACAAATTTCAAAATTTCCGATTACAAAGCGAATATTTAGAATTTTGGGAGTATACGAATACTCGTATACTCGTAAAGCGAATATTTAGAAAGGGGGATAGCTGAACTCGTCTTTAGGCGAGCTGCCTATGTATTCCTTTCGGAAATCAAGCCATCTCGTAGTTCTGATTTTTGGTGCGAGTGTGTTTACTCGGCTATTGCAGAATTCTCGATCGCTTTCGTTGCTGGATCGGCGTTTTGATCCGGGTTTGTCTCCTCCGGTTGGGTAGAAGCGGTGGGTTCCGAAGTTTGTTGCTTCTCGACCGTTGCTGTCTTAGGGTCGTTTTCCATTGTAGGCGGTGTTAGTTTCGCCCGTTTCGGTTTTACGATTGTGATTGCCATCTGTCTTAGCCTATGTTCGGCTAAGAAACACGATCGCGACTGCCGTTGGCATCCCCAAATTGCTACGACGCCTATAGGAGTCGGAAACTTGATGCCTAGTTGGTATGTTGAAAGGACTGCATTCATGGAATTTAACCAAGGTGTGCCCATGATCACGTTGCAGATGGTCGGGCGGTCTACGACTGCGAAGTTAACGATTTTTGTTATTTCTTTCGCGGCGACCGGAAGTCGGATCGATCCCATGGTCATAGCCATTTCGTCGGAGAAACTGGTGAACGGCTTCGCGGAAGATTACGTTAACGGTGCTGCTGGTATCGACCAGGATTCTAGCAACTTCTAAATCGCTAATTACCAGGTCAATTACGAGAGGATCAGCGTGCGGTTGATCGATGCCGCTGGTCTCCGCGTATTCGAAATGGATTACTCCTCTCGAAGCGTTATCCGAGGGCGTCTTCCAGCTTGTACCGGCCTCGGCTTTTCGCTGGTATGACTTGATGGACGAGACAGTGTCGTTATAGTTAGGCGATTCGCTGATGATCATTTTGACCCTTCGACGGTTAGCATCGTTACCTCTCTCGTCCTGTTTTCGTCCGCGTTTCTCACCCGGCTGGTTCCCTTACGGCGGGGATTCTGCTCGCCAGTTCCTGTCGATCTTCAGGAGGCGGTCAGAATCGTGGATGAGATCCTTTACGCTTGATATTTCGGAGAGTTCTCCCGCGCCGAGAACCTTGCAGTTCACAGTGGAGTGTCCGCGGGTCTGGTGGAGATCGCAGAAGGAGTTCTCGTCGTAGTTCGAGTTCCTCGACCACATGTTCCCCACGGTTCGCCCTTGCTCCGAACCGGAGTTGATAGCGTAGTTATGAGCCCCTTGGAGATCTTGTCCCTCGTGATGGACGAATTTGTCGTTGCGAGGGTTTTTCTTCTTTAGCCTTTGCTCGGGAGCTGTGTCTTTTGCGGACGACTTCGCCGGCTTGTGCTTCTCGGACAGGATTTTAGTCTCCTCTTCGATGGTTATGTAATTCGTAGCTTTGTGGAGCGTGTCATGGATCGTCCGCGGCTTTTCGAGCCTCAGCCATTCTTGGAATTTTGAGTCGAACCACAGTGATTTCCTGAGCGCGTCGATGGCGGCTGTATCGCTTATCCCGCTAACCCTAGCCATGATAAGCTTGAATTTGTTCATGAAATCGCGGAGAGGCTCATCTTCCTTCTGGGATAAGCTCCAAAGATTGGCGTTGAGGTTTCCCGATTTATGAACATCGAGTATTGTTTTAAGAACTCCGAAGCGAGTTGGCGGAAACTTGAGATCGAGTTCCGCCTGAGCTTTGCGAACCATTCGAGCGCTGCTCGTTCTAGGTTTTCCACGAAGAGGCGGCAGTAGCCTGCGTCCTTCTGGCTATCCCTGATTTTAGCTCTCCCCATGGTGATATGCAATGCTTGTAAGTGCGCCTTGGGTTCGGTTGTCCCGTCGTAAGTCGGCACCTTAAGTTTTCCAGGATCGGGTAGCTTAATCTCGGTGATGCGAGCCGTGAAAGGCGTTTTGCGAGATTCGTACAGCAGCCGATCTATTTCAGGCGCGGCACTGGTAGCGTGGTGAATCTAGGATTTCACCGCTTTTACCGCTACGGCCGTTTTAGTTATGTACTCGCGGATATCGCGAATCTCGGTTGACCTGCCAGCAGTTTTCCGACTTCGTCGGCGTTTGCTTCGACCAGTTCGGGATCGTTCCTCAGCCGTTTTTGTGTGTTGCATGCAGTAAAGCTCATCCTTGTTCTCAGTGAGAGAACGTTCTCGAGAGGATTCTGGCTGAGGGCTGAGGTTTCTTTGCCTCCTTGGATGGACGTCCGCGCCTTCTTCCGACGAATCGGATTGGTCGCTGGTCTCCAGATTAACTATTTCGACGCCGTCTGCCTCGGTCTCCTGTCTGGGAGGAGTTTTGTCCGATTCATTCCGCGTCGCGTCAGGGTTATCTTTTTCGGAGTCTCGCTCCGTCTGGTTTCCCTGCTCAGTTCTGGGACGGTCCATAGGAGTTGTGAAGTCGAGCCTCCTTCCGCGGACCTTGGTAGATCCGCGAGGATGGATTCTATTGGTTTTCGCAGTTAAGGTCTCAACATGTTTTGCGAGCGAACCAATGAGTTTTTCTTGCTCCTCCGAGTTTTTGTTAAAATCAGTTAGCATCTTTTCGACGGCCTCGGTTTTGGCTTTAGCGTTAGCCGTGAACACATCTTGTGGTGGAGTTTTGTTAACGTTGTCACCTGCGTGAGTTGGTTGTGCTTCAGACATCGTACTTGATCGGATGTGCTGCGGCATGAGTGTAAGATAAATCCGACCCCCCTCCTTCTAGCGCCAAACTGTGGGAACCGTAATTCACCTACTGTCAAGATTTCGTAAATAAGGGAATTTAGAGTAAACCCTCATTTTCCAGAGGACCCGGCTATCTGCGGAACCGCACAAGGTTGATCAAGAACACGACAAGTATGAAAAGGATTCAAAATAAAAAGAGATTGAGAGCAAGGAGGATCATATTCCAAATTTGCGTAGAACGGTACAACAAGAGTAGCCTTAGCTGCGTGAGCTGTCGGCGAGATTCCAAACCCTAGCAATCTTAGACTAAAACCCTAGTTGAGACGCAGCTCGATTACAAAAACAGAAATATTCCTAAGTGCTAAATTTGGTGGTGAGAGCTCTGAAAATCGTGTATGTTCTTCTATCCTTGCCTTCTGCTTATATACTCCCTTCCTAGGCGGTTTGTCTTTCCTTTTCCGCCCCGATTGGAGTTTATCTGAAATCTTCCATTTGTCTCGATCTTTCCATTTATTTTCGGGAATCTTCCATAAATCTTCGGAAATCTTCTATTTATCTCCAATCCTGACATTTATCCTCTTCCTGTGAGTAAATGGTTAAACCGTCACTGTATATTCGGGTTGGGTCTTGCTTAAACCGTAGATGGACTTTCACCGTGATTTAGGTCTTTCGGGACCGTTTTGCAATAGACGTCGTTTAACGATTCTCGGTCTAGACCGTTTCCTAACACAATGATATTTTCGTAGTATTGACTCGAGCTAACTACGTAATCTTAGACAACATACGATGTTTCGTCCAATCGTTGCCGTTTTACGTGATTTACTCGAGTTTTTACGAGAAAACGAGATTTTGCGGTTTTTAGCGTAAAACTTGATTGGTAGATCGGATCGAGACGAAACGAGAGACCTTTCGAACATGGTTCAGAGGAAGGTTGGAGTCGAGAGACGGACGTTTAGCATAGGGAGAACACAAAAGGAGGCTCGGAACTCTTTGGACGTTGAACCGGTTCGGTCGAACCATGCTCGCGATGCGGTTTTATGAGTTTTTGTGTTTAATCTTAGGCAATCATGCAATCAGATCCTAGGTCGGCCTGAATGTTTTGCAGAAGCCGCCTATTATTCTTTGTCTCAGAGAGAAACACAAGTCCTAGACGATGTTTCCGACACATCTCCTTAAGACGTCGATCTATGAGGTATTTCCAATCCCTCAACGATTCCAACTAAATCTCTTCATAGCTCAAGATTGATTAGGTTCATGAATCTAACCAAGCTTTCCCCAAAATTTAAATATCCACTTTGGACTGTCATAAGGTAAAGCATACCTTGGTTTGTCATACGAACAAACAACGGAACATTAGACCTCACCGTACAAAGATACGGTAAGTACTTGAGCCGATCACAATTACAGAAACAATGAGGATTACAAAAAGTTTTAGAATTTGTAGTTGACACAAGTAGGAATCAAAGACAATGAATAACCAACGGGTTCTAATCACCACATCCGAATTAGCCCACTTGATCTTTGGCGATGGAGAAACAATGTTCCACTGATTATAGTGACGTACCCACAAAAACCGTACACTAGTAAGCTCTATCCCAAATGATTCGTCTTTGATTTCTGATAAAGATCCGTTAGCGATGAAGTACAATCGTGAGATCGTGAGTAAGCAACGGATACACCAAGGAGCGAACGCACCATTAGTAACCGAGACAAAACACATACTATCAGATTCTTAGCAAAGACTCTCAACCATCCTAACTATCAGAAATCGTTTTAGCAAAACGTATCAAGATCAAAGGATCCTGACACAAGAACTCTTCGATTGGTGATCAAGGTTTCAAAGGAAACTTCAAGCAGGAAGAGAAAGGATGCAATATCAAGCCATCGTGACTGAGAAGGTTGTCACGGGGAGAGCTCGCCAAAGGTGGTTGGGGACGTCGAAGGTGGAGATCGCCGTCAAGAGAACTCGGATTCGCAGATCATCATCTTCGAATAATCTCGGTGAGAAAGAACTCGTAACAATGGTGATCTCGTATTGATGGATACAAAATCAGGTGGAAACCATGGTCCCAAGCGGAGATCTCAATCAAACTCGTAGTGGTACTCAATATCTCGATCCAGTGATTGATTCAAAGGAAAAAATCAGAGCGGAAGACCATATCCAGAGCTTATACGTGTGTTATGTGTGATCACCTACGAGTGATTCAGACTGGTACAGCAAGCTTCGTCTTCTTCACACTTCAGATCATCATCACCATCGTCTTCTAAGCCGTGAGGAGAAATCAAAAGTGATTTGGAGAAGGGAATGTGGGAAAAACGGATCTGTAACAACGGGTCATGGGAGTGCTAGGTGATTGAAACGTCAAGGAACAGATAGATCAGGTGGAGAGCAAAACCGCAGGTGAGATTCTGATCTGAGAAGCTGCCATTGGGGCTGGGAAAAAAATCTGAATCCAAAAAACCGAACCGAACCTAATCCGAAAAAGTTGTACCAGATCCGAACCGAAATTGATTAAATATCTGAATGGATTGGTATTCAAAGAACCGAAACCGAACCCGACCCGAACCGAAATATTTCGGGTATCCGAATATATCTGAAATAGATTTATATACCTATATATATTACTTATTTTTAAATTTAATGTAGATTAGAAGCATCCAAAATATATAAAACAATTTTAAATTAACCAAAATATTTAAAAATATATACAAATAATCAAAACTAAATGTGTAAAATAGCTAAAATATACCTAAAAGAGAAAAGGTACTTGAAATATCTATTGATTTTCTATATACATATTCAAACTAAATCAATTTATATGTTAATTTTAAATATTTTGACATATGTTATTTAAATTTATATGTAATATATTATTTTACTTATAAATTTTCAGAAATTTATAGCATATAATAAATTTATTTTTTTTAAAATAATTTAAATGGGTTATCCAAACCCAAACCGAATCCGCAAAGATCCGAACCGAACCCGTAAAGATCCGAACCGAACCGAACCCGAACCGAAATTAAAAAATACCCTGAAATCTTTGAACCTAAAAACCCAAAACCCGAATAGACCCACCGAACTCGAACGGGTACCCGAATGCCCACCTCTAGCCATGATAGATCACCGTTGGAGTCGCCTGGTACGGTGTTAAATCATTTTTCATAATGTCTTTTAATTGTTTTCATTATTATGAAGGTATTTTTGTTGACTAATTATTGTATAGGACTAATGGGGTAAATATATTCTCAGTATGGTAGGGCCCAAACTTCAAGTGCTGGAGGGCATTGAAAAATCGCATGGGTGACTGTTTCCTCTGGAGCCCCACATCGAGGGCAATGATTATCACACCTCATATGTCTATAATTTAGTGTGCTTGTGACAGCCATGTGACATGTTATTAGTTGCCACATAAGATGACAAATCTTCTGAGGTACCTTAACCGTCCACGCCTGTGCCGGCGGTTTCGTGATACTAGGTTCGCAAACCGCGGTCTCCTCTTCCATCCTCAATAACTTTCGAGCAACATATCGACTTGACTGTATATTGTCCATTCCTTGTATAGCTATAGCAGTATGAGTCACGCCTGTGTGTTGAACTTATGGCCATACTCCTTATGAGAGGTATGTCGTCAGCAGCTACATAGTTTTCTAGTCGGGCCACATCTTAATCATGTGTCTCTTGGTTGATTTAAAAACTCACTGTCATGTTTGGGTGCAGGACTGGTGCAGATGGGGATGCTGGTCTCGCTGGTATGGTCGGAATCCAGGGATCCTCCCATACTTTCACCTCATATCCTGAGTGGATCTTTCGTCTGACTCCTAATAAAAGTAGTTCTCTTGCCGCCGAAATGCTAATCCACACATATGATGGACTACTGACAGAAAGCTGATGCAAAGGTGAGCTCAAACGATAATAGCGACCTCTCAGTACTCGAGCAACCAAAGAGTCTGGGAATTGAACCGATCTCCATAGTTGTTTTCCTAGCAGTGCAAGACTGAATTCATGAAGCATTCAAAAACCAATCCCGCCTTCCTCTCTAGGCATGCAAACTTTATCCCATGTTGACCAATGTATTCCTCGCTTAGGGGGGTTCGAACTCCACCAAAACTGTGCAATGGCACTACCTAGATTTTCACAAATCTTCAGCGGTAGCAGGAAGCAGAACATCACATATGTTGGTATGGCTAACAGAATGGACTTTATCATAACTTACTTTCTTCCTTTTGATAGCCACCTTCTTGTCCATCCATTTGCCCTATATCTTAGCTTGTCTTTGAGAAAGGAAAAAAGTTTTCATTTAGACCCGCTGATGTCCTCTGGTATTCCTAGGTAAGTTCTCATTCCTCCTTCATTCTGAATCCCAAGTGTATCTTTGATCTCTTGTCTGACATCCAGTCCAATCCTCTTACCAAAGAGTAGAGAGGATTTATCGAAATTGATGCATTGACCTGAGGCTTCTCCATATCGCCTGACCACTTTCATTACTTTTTCACACTCATGGAGCTCCGCCTTACAGAAAATAGGCTATCATCAGCAAAGAGAAGGTGGGATATCGAGGGACACGCACGCGTGATACGCATCCCCGTTATCTTCCCTTGACTCTCTGCGTGATTTAGAAAGCTAACGAGCGCTTCCATCCATAGAATAAAAGTTAAAGGGGACAGAGGATCCCCCTGCCGCAAACCTCTCTCCGGAACTATATTCCCTCTTGGCTGACCATTTATAAGAACCCTGTACTTGACTGATGTCACACACCGCATTATCCAGGCTATCCATATCTCAGAGAAATCCATCTTTCTCATAGTAGCCTTAATGAATGACCACTTCATCATATCATATGCCTTGCTCATATCTGTCTTGATGGTCATCCTCTTAGTACGTGCACTCGGCTTCGTTCTTAACGCATGGAACATCTCATGAGCTATCATTATATTGTCAGAGATCTGTCTCCCAGCAACAAAAGCTGACTGGGTTTCTGAAATCCTATCCGGTAGAACCTTTTCAATTCTCTGGCATAGGACCTTAGAGATTATCTTGTAGCTAACATTGCACAAGCTAATGGGGCGAAACTGACTCATCTGGTTAGGTTTGTCTACTTTAGGGATAAGGCATATGTTGGTGTCATTTAGGCCAGTAGGCATAGTACCTTCAAATAGGAATTGATTGACCATAAGAGTCAAATCGTCCTTCATTATGTCCCAAAATTTCTGATAGAAAAGCGCAGTCATCCCATCTGGCCCAGGGGCTTTCTCCGGATGCATCGCAAAGAGTGCCAGTTTGATCTCCCATTCCGTGACCGTCGCTGTGAGCGCATCATTATTGTGATTGTTGCAGAGACCTCTAATAGTGCATCCTCTATGTCCTCTGGATTTGATGATTGGAAAATGTGTCTAAAGTAACTTGTAGCAATGGCTATAATTCCTTCCTTATCCTGCACCACATTCCCATCTGCGTCCAAAAGCTCTGTGATCATATTCCTTGCTCTCCTCTGCTTCGTAAGGCCGTGGAAGAACTTTATGTTTTTATCTCCATCTCGCAGTCAAAAGACCCTCCACTTCTGTTTCCAAAACATTTCCTCTGCCTTAAGAGCACCAGACAATTCTTTTAAGGCGGCTGTGATCTCTTCAGTCGTGGCATCATCATTTGAAGAAAGATAATCGACTTTTTCCTTTTAACTATTCCACTGTCTTCTCCGAATTCGGATTATTCTGTCTTTTCCAGTCACTCAATCCTTTTTGGCAGCTAGCAATGTGCTCCATTATATTTGCATTAGGGGGAACATCAGGTGATTTCCACCCCTCAAGTACGACCTGTCTTAGCTCCTCATTATCCAGCCATCGTTTGTCAAATTTGAAGTTCTTAGATTTCCTTGACTGCTTCCTGAGAACGTCAGCGAGAATCGGACGATGATCCGAGCCCCATAATCTCATATACTGCATCTTAGTGTGGGGAAACTCTCATGCCATTCTTCATTTCCAATAGATCTGTCAAGTCGACATCTGACTGTAACTCTCCCAACTCTTTTTCCTGCCCACGATAACATGTTTCCTGTAAAAGGAAAATCTATCATCCCACAATCACTAAGCATTTGCCGGAAAGGTAAAAATGAGTTGTTTGGGTGTTTTCTGCCTCCTTCCTTCTCCTCATGACAAGTAATTTCGTTGAAGTCGCCTATCATAAACCAGGGTCCAGATCTTGTTGTTGAGAAACGCGTAAGACGTTCCCAAACTAGATCTCTATGTTCTAAAACATGGTCTCCATAGACAAACGTCATAAAGACTTTGATTCCATCAATAACTGCCTCAACATCAATCATTCTGTTATTTGAAAACAGAACATTTATGTGAAATTCATCCATAGAAAATAGAGATAACCCTCCACTGAGACCAAGTGGCTCAACGGTAAACAGACGATTAAAGCCTAAGTCGGTCTGAATATTTTGTAAAAGCCGCCTCTTATTCTTCGTCTCAGAGAGAAACACAATTCCAGGACGATGTTTTTGACACATCTCCATAAGTCGTCAATCTGTGAGGTCATTCCCAATGCCTCGACAATTCCAGCTTAATATTTTCATCGATGAGAACCAGATGGTTTACGAATTTGCATCACTCGCATATCATAAGAATAAAAGTAATTCATGGAATTGTTTTCTCTCTTTTTAAAAAAATTCAAAGGAATTTTTATTTATTTTGCATAATAATTCAAAGAAATTATTTTATTGTAGCATGCAGGGAAAATCCAAGGCAGGTTCTGTTAGGCAACAACTTCAGGCCTAAGGCATTGCTTGAAGAGAACCGAGGATCAGATCGTTTATAACCAAAGAGCTATGATACTTTGACTGTACCGAAACAAGAGAAAGTAATCGAGGACCAACTCCAACCCGGTACGCAAAGACGAACTAGAATAAAGAGAAGCTCAAGTGTTGAATTTAGTACGGCTCCACCGATTCAAGACGCTAACAAGGGAATCAAAGCCGTACGATCTTAATCATAGAACGCCAAAGTACCAAAGCCACAAGTTGAACACATAATCAGAGTGGCTAGGTTGAACATATCGCAAAGACGATTGTTACTGATTTGTTTCACGTTTCAACCAACAGACGACAAATCGAGGGTCAGGAACAGATCAATCAGTCTCGAAGAACGGTACAGATCTGGAAACTTGATCGATTACGGTACCGAAAGGATTATAATGAAGATGATGCAGAGCGAGGGTACAAATAGACGACAAAGATCGATCTCGTACTGAGAGACTAGTCGATCACCAAGGAGTGAATCGAGTAATTGATTCCTTTGCAGAGCACATATGCGAATATGGATTACCTGTTCTGGAGGAAGAATGATATCAGTGAGCCAAAGTTGGATATGGATCCTTACCCCTGGCTAATTTGGTATAATCTGGAATGCTAGAAACGACAAATTGTTCAGGGGTATAGACAGAGATCCACTGGAACTAGCCTGATATGCAGAGAGCGAATGCCAAGCGTGGTATCAGGCCAATGAACAGACTTTATCCCAACCCCAAGGAAACGAGGACGTGGAAACCCAAAACCGTAAGTTTGGGCAACATTTGTTTGGTGGACGGATCCTGGACTGCTACCGATCAGTTTAGTGAATGTGGTTGGGTTTGGAATGATATTATGGGACATGGTCAGCTATTAGGTTTGCGCAACTTCATAAGAGTAGAATCTGCTCTGCACTCAGAATTGGAGACACTGCAATGGGCAATGGAGAACATGCTTCAAAATCCGACATGCCAGAGCTTTGGGACTGATTGTAAGGAGATAATCGCGATGCTCAGAAGTCCTCATGAATGGCCAGGTTTTTCGACGGAACTGGAGAAGCTTATGACGTTGCGGATTTGCTTCCCAAACTTCAAGATCTTCTATGTTCCTAGGACACATAATGTAGTCTTATATTCTTAAGTTAGGACATCTAGATTTTTCTATCGAAATCTTTCATTTGTTGGTTGTTCTATTCCGGTCTGGATTCTCATACCACCTCAAGTTTGACTAATAGATCAGCCTTTTGATGTTAAAAAAAAATATTTTCAGAATGGTTTATTTTTCCAATTTTCCCAAGAAAAAAACTCTAAATAAGAATGAAAAAAGCCCTGAAAACTGTCGGTTCTTCTTTGTCCATAAACGTCAAGGCAGAAAAGGTAAACCTAAACAAACGATGGAGAATCCTAATTCTTGCTACTGGTCGGAGCTCTCTATCGAGATCTTGAGCTTACTGTTGGAACGTTTGAGTTTTGTAGATTTCCACCGCGCTAAGATCGTATGTCCTAATTGGTATATTTGCTCGAAACAAACCGTGCGGCGTAGAAGTGGATCTCCATTACTGATGCTGTGTACAGAAGATGATATTGAGCTGTTCAACCCGGAAGAAGATAGGGTTTACAAGACAAAGAGAGACTTTTCAGGGAGGCGATTTCTGGCAAACTCAGGTAACTGGTTCCTGATCCTCGATTCTGGATCGAATCTCTACATTGAAGATGTGTTTAGCGAGAAGAAGATCAATCTTCCACCTCTAGAGTCAATTAAATCTGACCTTTTTAGTCTTAAGCGAGTAGGAGAGAAGGAATTCAACGAGAAAGTAGTCGGTGGTTTCCCAGAGAAAGGGTGTAGCAAAAGTGTGGAAGATCTGAGAGGCCTTTTGTGGGTAGATGAAGGGAAGGAAGAATACAGTGTTGCTTGGTTTTTTGACAAGGGTGCCCAATATATATCTTTTTGCAAGAACGGGGAAGATTATTACCGTACCATTCCAACTCGGATTGGTGTTCACTATAAGTCTCAAGGCATATCTGATATGGTACTCCGGCGTGACTCTCTTTACGTCTACACGACTCGTCAATACGTTCGGCTCCTGGATTTGTCTGGACAGGAAGGTTTCACAGAAGTGCCCAAGAGGAGTTTTATATTACCATTCCTCCCAGCTTCTCCTCTGAATTGGGACGAAATCACATATGCAGACAGGTTAAAAGTTAGCTATAACATTGCTGTTACAAGATCAGGAGAAGTTTTGTTGGTTGAGAGCATCCTTTTTAAAGCAACCAGTTCTGAAATGATGCCTAGGAGGATGTTCCATCTCTACAAGACAGATCCTAATCCAGATTCGGAAGATATTCTCCATAGCGAGAACCTGTCTTTTGAGGTACATTCTCTAGGTAATGAGGCCCTCCTCCTCGATTCTGGTATCACTGTGCCTGCTGACCCTACCCTTGGCATCGAACCAAACTCCATCTACTTCACCCGTCATGACCGTGTCCGTAACTTTGCTAAGGAACCTTCATGCCCGGACATCTGTGTTTTCAATCTGGCAACAAAGAAACTCACACGCTTCCCCATCCTCTCCTACTTCAAGCCCAAGGATGCTCTATGGTTTCACCCTTGTTAATTTACTTCTCTGGAATTTCCAGGTTGTATCGTGTTTTTTTTTTCGCTGACTGATCTACCTTGCAGCAATGAAGACCCTCCAACACTTCCCCTTGGTTTCTCACTGGCTCTTTATTTGCTTCTTTCTTTTCATTTGGTGTCCTTTAGAGATTTCCTGATTTCGTTTTCTTGTCTTCCTTTTTATTTGTTGCATCTTATTTCTCTTGTGCTTTATTTAGTCTAATAATCTGTATGCCTTTTTGCTGGTTTTATAAACATGATCAGGGACCTAGCTTGCTATATTCCAGGTGTAGTTTTTTACTCATATAATGATGTTTAATTAACTAGACTTACCTTTTCTTACTTATTTTATAAGTTTTCCTCCACCAGTTATAGTACGTAGTTAAATCAACTTTTCAGATCATTCCTTTTTGTTGGAAGTATTCTTCTTCACAAATTTTTGTAAAATAATTAGAGACTGAATTTTGGGTATTAGCATCATATTATATGAAAAATAAGGTTTACTGGTTGGAAGAAGTAGTAATATTGAGCAACGAACGATGCAAACTGATTTGAAAAGTTCAAAAGACATTTCTTCTCATGCAGTGAGAAAATTATCTTCTATGTATCTCAAAAATTTTCTACTTTGACAAAACCGAGGTCTTCCAAACAAGTTTCTAAAGATGAAAAAAAAATATTCTCCCTCAGAAATTTTGGTATCCAGAATAGATATATAGCTTGATTCTGGTTCGACAACTGGACTTCCTTTAGTAGTTTCAGTCTCCAATTCAATAACCCAATTTCGAAATTCAAAATTTCCTTGAATGTAACTTTATCTTGTCTTCACTATTTTGGCTTATCCCTTCCACAAGACAATTGAGTTGACAAAAAATGAAGATTATTACGAATAAAAAAATAATGGGAAAACATTTGAGAGATTCTTAATGGGAGTCCTGTCTATATTTACTTGTGTGGTCTGGAAAATGTGCAGTGGTCTTCACTGGTTTGGAGTTTGATGTGGCATGGACATCATCATTGGCGCCAACACAAGACATTCAAATTATGAATCACATTCAAATTATGAATCCTTAGTCTCTGCGTTTTTGGTTTTAGCTTTTATCTTTCCTTTTTTATTTTTGAGTTCCTTTATAAAGATAAGTTTATGTAATTATGTTCCTTTTATCATTAGAAATTGTCTAATGAATTGGATATATATTAACACGCCTAAGGGCTCATTGTTAGGCATGTTTTAATTTTGAATACATAGAGTTTTTGTTTTATACCTTGTTCGATTCGATTCAATTCATCAAGTTGGTCTCAAGAACTAACGAAACTAACTCTTGATCGATCCAAGAACAGGTTTCTAAGAACCCTAAATTTTTAGATCGACCGGTCACCCATTCGTATGATGTGCCAGGTTGGTATAAGAGCTATGCTACGCTCTGAAACTCTCTCAACCGCTACGATGGTTCGAAAATCAACTCGTTCTCAGCAAGTCGATGAAGATATCCCAGCATCTCAACACTCTCTTGACAATCTTCAACGACAATTGTCGAGCTCACTGCGGTGGCAGCATTAACAACCCAACGCACAAACACTACAAAACGCTAGGAGCGTCAAGATCACTCGTGGTTCTGTAGACGCATCTGCACGTGCCGCCATAAAAATGCGAGGACTTTCCACACGTGCCGGCGTAACATACGGGAAGCTCATGAACTGTTTCTAATCGCCACTACCAATGCTGATTTTTATTGCCAGTGCAGCTTCTTTCATGATCGAGGTGCATTATGCTTTAATCTCAAAACTTGAATTCTCCCAGATTGCTTTTCACATTAACCAATGGTACTCAAATAGAGAGGCCTAGATGCATTGGATTTTAAACCTGAGGAAGCTTAAATCAAGGTATAAAACGAACTTTGCTGGACCATTACAAGAACACCAGATCTTCTGAATTTCTCCAAGGACGATTTGGGGAATCAATCTTACTTCACCTTCTTCAATCAGAAACGCTTCACACAACACCGTAGATGGCTATATCCAATAGCGAGACTGATTCTCTTATAAAGTAGTTAGAGTAAGCGGTGAAGAAGGCATCTGAACTAAGCATCACTGAAATCAGAATAGAGTCTGAGCAAAAAGCATATTTCAAACTTTATTTAGAATCAATCATATTAGAGAAAGATGGAGAGTGATGAACAGCTCTGATTTGATTAATTCTTTTACACTCCAAAATCGCCTTGCGAAGAAAAGATCCATTAAACTGGAAACACAAGATTGATCTAGCAGCAAAAGGTATTTACAGATCAAAAAATAAAAAGAAAGGGTTGGTAACCGGCCACGTAATCCCCCGGCAACCAAAATTTACATTGTTTTTTTTTTTCGAAAACCTTAGAGAGAGGTTGGAGAAAAGAGAGGGAGAAGTTATAATATTAGTGCTCTATGTTGGGCAGACGCAACTTCCTACGGCTGTGTTTTAGTCAAATATATAAATTATTTAAGATGTGCCACACTAATGTTGATGATGTTGTCTTATATGATCATGTGGAGAAGAATAAAAGTGAGGAATTTATTTCCTTGATATATATGTTTGAAGATCTAGCATTTGCAACTGATACATATCAAGAGCCTCCACAACTAGCATTAGTATCGATCGACATTCAGTCTTCCACATCAATCGACAGCAAGTCTGCAAGAACGATCGAGAACAAACTCTCAATATCGATCAACAACACCATCTCAGCATCGATCGACATGAACCCATGTTACCGATTGACACATATTCCTGGAAGTTCGAGTTGTCCTCCGGACATTGCAGATTCGGCACATGAGAGCACAGATGAATCAAGTTGAGATCTTACCTAAGATGTAAACAATTTTTTTTTCGAGTTAGAGGAGGGAGGAAAGCTTGAATATCTGGTTTATGATATGGAAGTCACTCTAGAATACTTTTTGGAGTTGGAAAAATGGGTTGAGCAGAAGCTTGATGATGAAGGGAACAATGTGAGAAAAGATATGGAGACTTCGTCAAAAGTTTGCATCAATCGACACCAATCTAATGGGATCGATCGATCTACCCCTATCATCGATCACCATCCACCTGATGATATTGATCGACACCCAGGGATGGACGAGATTCCAGGATACACAGTCGAATTGGAGCCGGCTCATGAAAGAGAGTACAAGTCTAGGGCATCACACCTTGTTGTCCTTGCTGGAGAGAGTAGACATTGAGATTTGTTTTGGAGCGAGTTCTCATTCTCATCCGGACTGAATCAGATATCTCCAGAAGTCAAGCTAATGACTGAAGTAAGCGCTGAGTGGGAGGCAACCCACTGTTAGGTAAAGGGAAATAGATACGAGGACAATGAGTTCCGCACCATCATTGATAGACAACCGGCCGGTGTCGCTCGACAAAGCATCACAAATATAAATCACCACTTAACTATGTTGATTGATACTCACATCAATGGCATGTATACTCGCAAAACCTTATTAATATTTTCCTTATGATTCATTTTCCCACCAATCATAGATTGTACAACACTGGTCACGGTGTTGCTTAAGTCCGAGGGAGGTTCTACTATTTTTTGTGTTTTAGTTAGCTAAAAAAATAAAGATCTACGTAGAAAGATTCCCATCATATCGACCGACGAAGACACGTTGATAACGATCGACACTACACCACCTGCGA
The DNA here is from genome assembly GCA_932364175.1 of Eruca vesicaria subsp. sativa. Classification (NCBI taxonomy): domain Eukaryota; kingdom Viridiplantae; phylum Streptophyta; class Magnoliopsida; order Brassicales; family Brassicaceae; genus Eruca; species Eruca vesicaria. The sequence continues at coordinate 14,952 of CAKOAT010258487.1, read as the reverse complement.
CGACCGATGCATCCATAGTCACATCGATCGATATTCAGTACGGTCAGTTCTATCGTTCTTACTTGTTATATTGAGTCCTTCTGATTTAGTTTTTTTTCTCACCACTTCGTCTGATTTACACTAGGGACAGTGTACTTTAAGTATGGGGGAATGTTTTACTAATATTAAGTTTATTTTTGAATCTTATTATATTGTTTTCAAAATTTTACTAAGTTCGAGAAGAGGACTATGAACTTATTGATTTTTACCTGTTATCTAACCACTCTTTAGCACTATTCTATATCTACTAATTACAGATAATACTAAAGACGCTAAAGTGGATCCACCTATCAACCATCCCCACTTGCTTAGATTGTGTGAAGGAACCAAAGCTGATCTCCAACACTAAACCTAACATAACCGGTTGTCTTGGGGCTTGAGGTACACTGGATTGGATTCCTCCTTCAGGTCTGAAAGGTACAATTCTACAAAATTTTGGTTTCCTTCTCTCCTCTTTTCAGCATCTAGAAAACAAAAGATCGAAATGAGTTCTTGAGATGAAGAGGGGTAGGTAAATTGCCTATGACCCCGTTATTCTAATTCAAAGGAATGATCACACTTTGATGAAAGCGAGGAGTAGGTACATTACAGATGACTCCATTATTCACCCACATTTTTGTCAAAAATAAAAAAAAAATATAAAAAGAAAACCAATAAGATAAACAAGATGGAATACATAAGCACCTATCTATGTCCACTGGCATTGAGTTAAAAAAAAGATCCAGAGAAGAAGGATATGGGGAGAAAAGAAACCAGAATATGACTACCTGTTTACTCAGATACCTGCTGGGGTAAGAGTCTAAGTGTCATTTGATAGATATTCCCAAGGTAAAGCAAACTCATATATTTTATGTTAAGAAATAAGGTTAGTTGAGGGGGATGTTAGATAATATTTGCTAAGTTGTTGGATAGATGAATTTGGCTGCTAAGCTAGGATATGGTATAATGTGCGTTTTTTATTAGGACTTTTTAGATGTGGATTGCAATATTGCAGAGGTGATAATTCTAAGTTTTAAATCATGGGAGTCCCTGTTGTTTTCATACCACTTTCAGATAGACTGCCCGTCTATTTTTGCTTGAGGAAAACAAAAGGGTAAGTCTGAGGAGTTGATATACCATGGATTTCGCTCACTTTCAGCCATTGTATATAAGCATTTTAAGACACAATTATTGTATTTTGGAGTATTTTTAGAGTATTAACAGGTCTAGGGACGATTTGGAGGAAAGTGGTGATTTTGGTGTATGTTGGAGCATTTTCAGTGCAGAACTGAACAGACGTGTCAGATGTTTATCTATCGATGTAGACCTTCCCACCGTTAGATTGTTCTCATATATTGAAAGAAGATAGAAGTTGAGTTATCTTTCCAATGCCATTGGTTTAAGGTCAATCGGCATTCTGTAGCAGAAGTTATGCTTGATATACTGACAAGTGGTTTGTCTGCCTCGCGAGAGAAAGCTGTCAGGAAGAGGAATGTATGTCGATCGATTCAACACTCTTAATATTGATCGATATTAATCCCAGATTGCGGTCAGAGCCTATTTTATGACAAACTAAAACCCAGAAACCACACAAAGTTACCAAGATACCCCTGAACGACCATAAGCTTTATTTATGTGTTTTCTAAGCCATTGTTGACGGCTACTCTTTCTTTTAAATCTTTTTATTCATAGTTCTTAGTTAGGAGAGAAGAGGGGAACTTCTTCAGAGTCCTCTTGGAACTCTGTTGGTTTAGTTTTTTATTTATATTTATATTTTTATCTATTCATTTATGATTTGTGTGACAACTATCATGCATGAGTAGGTTCACCTTCTAGGTTTAGGAATTTCTAGGGTTTTGAATGAACTTCTAATTTATATGATTTTTAGGATACTATAGATATCTACTACACCAGGGTAGCTTGTAATCTAAGATCTGGAATAGTTAGAAAAGCACAGCAGTGTGACTAATTGTTTATTCATAGAATCATAGGACAATTGAGAAGCAAAAGAGTGCAAACAATTAACGGAACCTGAGCCCTGTTGGATTAGATACATAGGCGCATACTAGTGTTGGTCTATGAATCTAGAATCGATCAGATCATAACGCTTGTCTAAGGTAGTGTCGATCGACGCTCATATCATAGCATCGATCGACGCTTGTACCATAGCATCGATCAACGCTCATACCATAGCATCGACCGTCACGCAATCTGTGTTAGCATGCAAATGCTAAACACTGAACTTAGCCACTAGATTAGACTCACAGTGAAAGCTGGTTGTCTTTTGTATTAGATATCGAGTTCTAAAATCAATTCTTAGCATATGTAGATTAGATTTCTAATAACCTGAATGAAACTCTAAGTCTAGCAACCATCCTTCCATCAAATAACTTTCGGTTACATAAGAACAACTACCTTATTCGCCCCTGAAAATTACTATATTTACTGCTTATTAATTTATTTATGTCTATTTCAATTATTTGCCTAGCCTAATCATATACTATTTAGATCTATTGTGTGCTCTAGCTCTCTGTGGATTCGATCCCTAAGTACTACAGTTGAACCTCTTATTTGAGAGAGTAAAGTCACTCCTCGGTAAGATGTTTCGCTAACAATTCATCAGATTATCAAAATATGGAATCCACATTCATTTCGTATCTCCAATAGAATTTATGATTGAAATTACCACTACGAATGTCATTTTTTACAACAATATTCCAAACTAAGTAACTCGACATGCCGATTTGGAAAGTCAAACCAGAGGTATGGAATCGACATAGAAAATAGCTGGTGGATCTCACTTTAGCCCCAGTCGAGACGACCATGGAGGGAAGTGACAAGGAGACTGGCGATGGAACCCAACCCAAGGACAAGGAACCAGATGAAGAGGGTCATGGAATTGAGGAGAATGCCGATGACATGGATGTTTAAGAGCGATAGCTCTTTTTAAGTTATGTTTTAATGATTTCCAAGACTTGTGCCCGATGGGCTCTCTTATCTTTTGTGTTGTAAGACTTATGGCCTGAGGAGGCCTTTAAACCTTTGCTTAAGAACTTAAATTGCCTGGGAAGGCTTTTAAATCCTTGTTTCGTTTTAGTCTAAGTTCGGTTTTGCTCTAAGTCACTTGACTTATTAAAGATTTTAATTCGATCTTGACTAGGATCAAAATTTTCCGATAAGGGTTTCGTCGATGCTTTGACGAATTCTCTGGTATAGACTCGATCGTCTAAGTAGGAGTTTTACTTCGTTGAATAGAGGATCCTAGGCCATGTATAACAGGTCCCGTAGTCTTTAGATATAACAGGTCCATGTATGAGCTTACTTGAGATTTTCTTTAATCTTGAATGCTGCTAAGGGTTTAGTGACCTTAGGTTGAGGTTCTCGGGGACCTGAATCTTGTTTGAAGGATTTTAAGACATTTGGAGTTGTTTAGGATTTTAAGACCTTTGGTTGAGGGTTTTAAGACCTTTGGTTGTGGTTCTTTGGGAACCTGAATTCATTTTCGAAGGATTTTAAGACCTCAGATTTTGTTAAGGGTTTTAAGACCTTAGAGTGAGATTCTTTGGGAACCTGGATTTGTCCTCGAAGGATTTTAAGACCTTGAGTTTTTGTTAAGGATTTTAAGACCTTAAATTGAGGTTCTTTGGGAACCTGGATTTGTCCTCGAAAGATTTTAAGACCTTGAGTTTTTGTTAAGGATTTTAAGACCTTAGATTGCGGTTCTTTGGGAACCCGGATTTGTTCTCGAAGGATTTTAAGACCTTGAGTTTGGTTTGCTGGAAACATGAGATGTTAAAAATAATCATTTTATTAACAACCTTCGTCAAATAAATCATGATAAAATAGTCGTACAAACGCTGAGAGCTGAAAGCTCTTTATTTGATATAAAATGTTGTGATTCCTTGGGGTATGTATTTTTGATTACACACGTGCCCCCTTTGGCTATGGTGAAAAAGATGTTAAGGTGGATTGGGGCTGCACTCATGACAGAGTTTCCTACGTACCCAGTCAAGGGATCAAGCCTAACATAGTTCGATGATTTTGGGTACCTAGTGATAGTATCTCTTGAGGTTCATGGTGTTCCATGATCGTATCTCAAGTACCCCAGTTCGTACTTTGAGAAGCTTATAGACGCCAGATCGTACCACGTGGATGATCCGATAAGGACCTTCCCAATTGGTTCCTAACTTTCCAGCCCCCAGCTCTTCTGTGTTTTCGAAAGACTTTTCTAAGGACCAGGTCCCCTACAGCGAACTGTCGAGACCTGACTTTAGAATTGAAATGTCGGGCCATCGCTTTCTAGTAATTTTGAATGCGAAGCAAGGCTTGGTTCCGCCATTCCTCGATCAGGTCGAGGCTGTCTAGAAGGAGCTGATTATTAGCTTCGGGGTTTGAGGTGCAGAGGTCTCGCCGGAGGCTCCCAACGCTAGTTTCGGCTGGGACCATAGCCTCCATTTCGTAGGCTAAAGAAAAAGGGGTTTCTTCAGTAGCCCTTCGTGGGGTGGTTCGACATGCCCAAAGTACTTCAGGCAACTTTTCAGACTAGGATCTCTTATTGGTTCCAAGGCGTTTTTTGTGGTTTGCTAATATTGACTTATTAGCAGCCTCCGCTTGGCCGTTTCCTTGAGGGTATCGAGGTGACGATGTGGTGAGGCGGATGTTCCATTTGTCAAAAAATGTGGTTAAGTCGCCAGATATAAATTGTGTTCCATTATCTATTACAATTTTGTAGGGAACGCCGTGGCGGCAGATGATGTCTCTCCATACAAATCGTTCCACCTCGAACTTAGTTACTTGCTGAAGAGCTCCGCTTCTATCCATTTTGTGAAATAGTCTGTTAGGACATAAAAGGAAATGTAGCTTCTGCTGCCCTACCCCTGATATTACCAGTGGTCCTACGACATCCATGGACCACCTCATGAAAGGATATGGAGCGGATATCGAGGATAATTTTTCGACAGATATCCATTTATCACATTGGGAGGAGTAGACCTCACAATCGGCGATAATGGTGGGCCAGAAGTAGCCTTGTCTTTTGATTTGGATAGCTAAGGCTCTTCCCCCAGCGTGGTTCCCACAGAAGCCTTCGTGTACCTCTTTCATCAGTTCCATGGCGTCGAGGCCGTGGACGCATTTTAGATAGGGCCCCAAAACACTTCGCTTATAGAGGATAGAGTCTACTATGCAATATCTTGCGCTTATAGCTTTGAGTTTTCGAGCCTCCCATTTATGTGGGGGGACCTTGCCCTCCGAAATATATTGGATAATTGGTATTCTCAGTCTTCTCTCCCTATAACTTTTTCTTGGAGAGATAAAGGAGGTTCATGTTCGGGATCAGGTTCCTGATCATTTTCGTGGTGGGAGGTCGTGCCCCCGGAGGTACTTCCAAGAGCAGAGGGGTCTCCGTCTTTGGGATTATCTGCTGCGTAAACAAGTGAATCAGGCGTCCGAGTCGTACCCCCAGAGGTACTTCCAAGGGCAGAGGGGTCTCCGTGTTTGGGAGTATCTTCTGCATAAACAAGTGAATCAGGCGTCTGAGTCGTGCCCCCGGAGGTACTTCCAAGGGCAGAGGGGTCTCTGTCTTTGGGAGTATCTGCTAAACAAACAACTGAATCAGGCGTCCGAGTCGTGCCCCCGGAGGTATGCTTTTTAAAATTGCGAGCCAAAATGTTGTGCGGACTTGGGTTGCTGCCGTTTCGGGGAAGCTATCGATATCAGACTTGGTGGCTATCCTTGTACAGGTATGATCCGTTTCATGAGGGGATCTGATGTAGAAGCTATGGCAGCCAATGCATCTGCCGAAGAATTTTCTCCACGTGGGGATTCTTGTCAGCTCAAATTTGCTGAACTGCTTAACGAGTTTTTGGACGACCTCGAGGTATGCCACCATTCTTTCGTCTCTTGTTTCGTATTCCCCATGGAATTGGCTAGCCACTAGCTGTGAATCGCTATAAGCGTTTAGTTCTCGGATACCAAGGCTCAGGGCAAGCCTTACCTGTGATTAGAGCTTCGTATCCAGCTTCATTGTTCGAGGCGCTGAATCCAAGCCCGTAGGACTGTTCGATGGTCTCGCCTGCTGATGAAGTTAGCCTTAGACCGATTCCGGAGCCTTGTTTGGATGAGGCTCCATCGACATACATGCTCCATTTAGGAGCTTCTGTTTTATCTTTGTGCTCGACGGTTAACTCAATGACGAAATCTGCGAGGCCCTGAACTTTTGCCGCTGCTCGAGGCCTGTACTCGATGTCATACTCGCTGAGCTCTATAGCTCACTTAGCCAGTTGGCCAGATTGGCTAGGGTTGTGTAGGATCGAGCGTAACGGTTGTGAGGTCATTACGACGATCAAATGCGATTGGAAATAAGGTCGTAGCTTTCTGGCAGCCGTTGCGACTACCAGAGCTAATTTTTCCATGCTCATGTAGTAGACATGTCTCTGTTCATTTTTTTCTTCTCGTATCAGCTCCCCGCTGACAGCAGCTGGGGATACAGCAACGTATAAATATAGAGGTTCTCCTAATACTGGTTTGGACATGATCGGAGGTTCGGAGAGGTAGGCTTGCAGTTTCTTGAAAGCTTCCTCGCATTTCTCATCCCATAAGAACTTCTTATTGTTCATAAGAAGTTTATAAAATGGAAGGCACTTATCGGTGGATCTGGATATGATTCGATTTAGGGCTGCGATTCGCCCAGTCAGTCTTTTGACCTCCCTGGTTGTCTTAGGTGACGGCATCTCCAGGAAGGTAGCTATCTGTTTCGGATTGCCTTTGATGCCTCTTTCAGTTACGAGGTAGCCAAGGAACTCGCCTGAAGGTACCTCGAAGGTACACTTAGCGGGGTTGAGCTTCATATCGTATTTGTTGAGGATGTCGAAGCATTCTTTCAGGTGGGAGATATGGTTTTCTCCAGCTGACGATTTGACTAACATGTCGTCGATATAGACCTCCATGGTTTTCCCGAGCTGTCCAGCGAACATTTTGTTCACTAGACTTTGGTAGGTAGATCCTGCGTTCTGTAGGCCAAATGGCATGACCTTGTAGCAGTAGGTTCCGCGTTCGGCTATGAACGCAATTTTCTCCTGGTCCTCGGGGTCCATCATAATTTGGTTGTACCCTGAGAACGCATCCATTAAGGATATGAGTTGATGGCCGACAGTTGCTTCCACCAGACAATCAATGTGAGGTAACGGGAAGCTGTCCTTAGGGTAAGCTTTATTCAGGTCGTTGAAGTTTACGCAGATTCTCCATTTTCCGTTTTTTACTACTACCGGATTGGCTAACCAATCGGGATAGTGTACTTCTCGAATGGACCCTGCTTTCATGAGTCGGTGGACTTCGTCGTTAACGAATTGAGCCTTTTCAAGACCTAGCTTGCGACGCTTTTGTTTAATCGGTTTGAAAGTAGGGTCGACATTGAGTTTGTGGGTCGTGATTGTTGGGTCTATACCTTTCATATCACTTGTTGTCCATGCAGAGGTTCCGACGTTTCCTTTCAAGAATTCGATGGGCTCTCTTTTAGTTTCAAGACATGTTTTTCAGGATTTGAGTCGTCAATGCAAACTTGCTCGGTGAGCTTCCTGGGGGGACCTCGAATATTTTGCTGCATCTCACGGCCCTCCTAGATCTGTAATTGCTATTGCGGCGATTTTTTGAGGATTTGGAATCCTCCAAGGTAACAGATTCGGGAGATCTTTTGGCTACCACGTATGGTAGCTACCCCTTCGGGTGTTGGGAATTTCACGCATTGGTGATAGGTGGAGGCTACCGCTCTCATTTTGTGGATCCAAGGTCTTCCCAGGATTGCATGGAATGGGGATGGTCTGTCAATAACTACGAAATTGGTTATCTTCATTAGCCCCCCAGCTATGACTGGGAGCTTAATAGTTCCCAAGGAGGTAGTTGTTTCCCCAGAGAAGCCTACAAGATTGGCCTTTTAACCAATAATTTCGTAATCGTCTATTTCCATCATTTTCAGGGCGTTATAGAAAATAAGGTCGACAGAACTTTCAGTGTTCACCATAAGTTTAGGCACTTCGTATCTTGCGATGTTTAGGGTAACGATTAGAGCATCGTCGTGAGGTCTGTCGAGGTCCGATGTCTCGCTCTCCCAGAAGGAGATTTTGGTGTTATACTCGAGGTTTGGTGGCTTGAGCTGAGTGTTAGATACAACCTTCCGTACGTGACTTTTAATGGAATTAACGGAGTCTTGACACACGTCGGACCCTTCGAGGATATCGTCGACCCTCGAGCTAAGACTCGATTGAGGTGGCAATTTGCTCAGGATGGCAGCTACCCTTCCTTCGTAAGCTGATCTAGAAGTCTCGATTATTAGGCTTTTTCCTTGGGGAAATTTGCCTAGAATCATATCGACTCTTTTCTTAGGAGCCGGGGGTGGCGAGTCTGTCTCCTTTTCGGGTGACCTTTCATGTTTCGGGGAGGTATCACTTGTAATGCCCCTGATCAGAAATATAAAAGTCAAGACCTTGGCCATGAGTTGGACGAGCCAAGGAATGGTCGTGGTCGGAGAGTTTTTGACGACGGTCGAAGCATTTTGGTCGATGGTCGGTAAAATCGATAAAAACCGAGAAACGGGAGAACGGAGAGTTGGAACCAAGAAGTTTATGCTTTGTCTAAGTGAATCAAGGAGTGTGAGTCTACATCTGAAGAAGAGTGTTGAAGATGCTGACATGGCAAAGGAGTGAAGTGGCGATGACATGGCGGTACACATGGCGGTACACATGGCGGTACACATGGTGATTTCTCATTGGCCGGAGAGGAAACTTGGCGTCCAAAGGAGTGAAGTGGCGATGACATGGCGGTACACATGGCGGTACACATGGCGGTACACATGGCGGTACACATGGCGGTACACGTGGCGAGTGGTCCTGTGACGGGTTTGTTTGGGTGCTAACTCTCTCATTTGTGTGTTTAAATTATTGTTGAGTAATTAGTAGTTTGTGTTGTTGGCATTCGGGATGAATGCGAGTGTGTTGATCTTGTTTTAGGATCATTGTTGGTTGGTGGGACTCCTGCCATTGTTTTGTTTGATTCGGGAGCCACCCATAGTTTTGTAAACCCGGTTGTAGCCTCTAGATTTGTAGAAACCCTTGAAACCAGAGATGTTGATATCCTAGTATTAACCCCTGGAGGCCAAACCTTGAAAGCTGAAAGGATGTTGTTGAGCATTCCTATCGTGCTTCAGCACGAAACCCTTTTAGCCGACCTTTTACTTATGCCCTTAGGAGGTTTCGAGGTTATTTTAGGAATGGATTGGCTACCGAGGCATCAGGCATGGCTGGACTGTGCAAGAGCAAGAGTTATGTTTGAAGATGACCAGCAAGGTGTGCAAGCGTATCACAGAATCAAGCCTAGCGTTTCAGCGATGTTTGTGACGGCATTTAGAGCAGAGAAGGCGTTAGTGGACGGCGAAGTCTACTTGGTGTCACTTACCTACATTGGAGAAGATTCGGGGAAGGAGTCAAGACTAGAATCATTCCGGTTGTCCAAGAGTTTGAAGATGTGTTTCAAGCATTGACGGAGTTGCCGCCACCCCGTAGCAATCCGTTCACCATCAACTTGGAACCAAGTACGGCACCGATTGCCAAAGCTCCTTACCGAATGGCGCCAGCTGAACTAGCCGAAGTCAAGATGCAGTTGGAGGATTTACTAGACAAAGGTTTCATCAGACCGAGTTCCTCACCCTAGGGAGCTCCGGTTTTGTTCGTGAAGAAGAAGGATGGTAGCATGAGGCTATGCATCGACTAAAAAATGGATCAACAATATCACGGTCAAGGATAAGTACCCCTTACCAAGGATCGATGAATTGTTAGATCAACTGAGAGGAGCGAGTTGGTTCTCGAAGATAGATTTAGCTTCAGGATATCACCGAATCCCGATAGCAGAGACGGACGTCATGAAGACAACATTCAACACTCGGTACGGCCAGTACGAGTTTGTTGTAATGACATTCGGGCTAACAACCGCGCCAGCAGTGTTCATGAGATTGATGAACGAAGTGTTTCACGACTATCTCGACCAGTTCGTGATCGTCTTCATCGATGATATATTGATCTACTCCGGAAGTGAAGAAGAGCACAAGGAACACCTGCGGAAGGTACTGGAGAGACTGAAAGACCGGAAGCTATTTTCTAAGTTTAGCAAGTGTCGATTTTGGAAGCCGGAGATTGGATTCTTAGGTCATAGAGTGTCCGAACAAGGAGTTTCAGCGGATCCAGAGAAGATCGCGGTAGTAGAAGGATGGCCTCGACCAACCTCAGTAACGGAGATCAGATGTTTTCTCGGGTTGGGCGGCTATTATCGAAGTTATGTTAAGGGATTTTATTCTATTGTCAAACCCTTAACGAAGCTGACCAAGAAGGACGTACCATTCGTTTGGGACGAACACACAGAGGAAGCTTTCAACAAACTCAAGGAGGCGTTGATCACAGCACCAGTTCTTACCTTACCACAGCCCGGTAAGATGTACGTTGTGTACACTGATGCGTCACGGGTAGGACTGGGGTGTGTGCTAATGCAACAGAACAAAGTTATTGCATACGCCTCAAGACAACCGAAGAAGCATGAAGAGAACTACCCTACACATGATTTGGAGATGGCGGCGGATGTTTTTGCTTTAAAGATATGGCGATCCTATCTTTACGGAGAGAAGATTCAGGTGTTTACGGATCACAAAAGTCTTCTTAGGCAGTAAAGCAGATCTCAACCTACGTCAAAGAATATGGATGGAGTTTATCGCAGACTACGACGTCCAGATTCAGCACCATCCAGGAAATGCAAACGTTGTAGCAGATGCATTGAGTCGGAGGAGAGCTATGGTAAATTCAGAAAAAGATTTGGAGAGCTTGTCTGAAGAATTCAAGAAGGTGACCCTGGCAGCACTGGAAGGATAATCAAGTGAGCCGTTAGGTATGCAAGCGGTGAATCAAGCTAGTGTAGTGCAGCGTATCCGACAAGCACAAACCGAACACGAAGATTTGAAGAAGATCGTGGAGAAAATGAAGGAAGGAAATGGGGTCAATGCAAGTAGCTATCATATAGCAGAGGACGGCACATTTTTACTCAATGGAAGAATCACAGTACCAAAAGGAAAAGGACAGTGGGAGGAAATTCTCAAAACCGCACATCACTCTCTTTTGAGTATCCATCCCGGAAGCACGAAGATGTACAGAGACGTGAGAAGGTTATACCATTGGCCAGGCATGAAGAGATCGGTTGCAAAGTGGGTTGCGCAATGTCAAGTGTGTCAACAGATCAAATCCGAACATCAAGTACCCGGTGGACTACTCCAGAGCCTACCTGTACCAGAATGGAAGTGGGATTCAGTATCAACGGATTTGATTACTGGATTACCAGTAGCAAGAGGAAGATCAAACAATGCGATATGGGTCATTATGGATTGGTTAACCAAAGTAGCGCATCTACTAGCAATCCGAGACACTGACAAGATGGAGACGTTGGCGGAGCTTTACATCGACCAGATTGTGAAACTTCACGGAGTACCGGCAAATAATGTGTCTGATCGAGATCCAAGGTTTACAGCAGCATTTTGGAGAGCATTGCAAGGAGCCTTAGGAAAGCTACATATCAGCACAGCCTTTCATCCGGAGACAGACGGGCAAACCGAATGAACCATCCGGACGATCGAAGACATGTTGCGTCTATGCATACTAGATTGGGCAGGTACGTGGGAGCACTACCTACCTTTGGTGGAGTATTCATACAACAATAGCTACCATACTAGTATTGCTATGTCACCGTACGAAGCGTTATATGGAAGACCGTGCCAAACACCCTTGTGTTGGGCGGAAGTTGGAGAAAGAAGATTGTCTGGACCAGGAATCATTGAAGAAACATTGGAGAAAATTCGAGTCATCCGAACGAATATGAAGAAAGCTCAAGATCGTCAGAAGAAGTATGCCCACCAAAGAAGGAGAGAAGTTGTGTTCGAAGTAGGAGATATGGTGTATCTCAAAGTATCAGCTCAAAAAGAAAAGGATCGTTTTGGAAAAGCCGGGAAGCTAGCAGTTCGTTTCATTGGTCCATATCGGATCATTGGAAGAGTTGGAGAAGTAGCCTACCGATTGGAGCTACCCGAAGACATGAACTTACACCCCTTATTTCATGTGTCTATGCTGAGGAGGCACATTCGAGACTCGAATGCGATCGAGCCAGAGAGGATTCAAGACTTTCGACTAGATCTTACCTATCTAGAAGGCCGGTCAAGATAGGAGAGAGACGTTTGAAGAGATTGAAAAATCGGAAAATTTCTCAAATCCAAGTATTTTGGGGAAGGCAAAACCGCATGGTGATCACATGGGAAGACGAGGAGAGGTTTCGCCAGAACTATTCAGCGTTCTTCGAAGATGAAGCAGGGACGTCGACCGCCTTATAGAATTCGGGGACAAATTCTAATATGGGGGGGGGGAGGATGTAATGCCCCTGATCAGAAATATAAAAGTCAAGACCTTGACCATGAGTTGGACGAGCCAAGGAATGGTCGCGGTCGAAGAGTTTTTGACGACGGTCGAAGCATTTTGGTCGATGGTCGGTAAAATCGATAAAAACCGAGAAACAGGAGAACGGAGAGTTGGAACCAAGAAGTTTAAGCTTTGTCTAAGTGAATCAAGGAGTGTGAGTCTACATCTGAAGAAGAGTTTTGAAGATGCTGACATGGCAAAGGAGTGAAGTGGCGATGACATGGCGGTACACATGGCGGTACACATGGCGATTTCTCATTGGCAGGAGAGGAAACTTGGCGGCCAAGTTAGTGAGCTTCTAGAAGGTTAAAATTTCCTTGCAAGGGAGTGAAAACTTGGTGCCCAAGCTGAAGGAGGTTCTAGAAGAAGAAGCTTGCAAGTTAAGTTTGGTGAGTGGGACACATGCCCACAAATCTTCATGCACATTGTCCACTTGTCCAACCATCCTCAGCCTTCCTTTTCCTATAAATACCAGACCCCTCCCTTCCATTTTCTTCACCCCAAAACCGTGAGTGACCACCTTAGAGAGAGAGAGAGGTGAGTTAGAGAGAGAAACCGAGATTTTTGAGTGTTTTCGGTTTGTTTTGTTTAGCGTTTTGAGCGAGTGATACGGAGGTGTTTTGGTAGTCTTCTTAGGCAGTAATTTCGATTACTCATACCCTCTCCTACTATGAAGGTAACCAGTAGATGGGGAGCTTAGAGGGCGCAGAACGCTAGGTCGCCGGTGTAGATTTGGAGTGGCGGAGGGGTCTCCGTGTTTGGGAGTATCTGCTGCATAAACAAGTGAATCAGGCGTCTGAGTCGTGCCCCCGGAGGTACTTCCAAGGGCAGAGGGGTCTCTGTCTTTGGGAGTATCTGCTAAACAAACAACTGAATCAGGCGTCCGAGTCGTGCCCCCGGAGGTATGCTTTTCAAAATTGCGAATTTTGGTCCTTGGGAGCCAAATTGTTGGGCGGACTTGGGTTGCTGCCGTTTTGGGGCAGCTATCGATATCAGACTTGGTGGCTATCCTTGTACAGGTATGATCCGTTTCATGAGGGGATCTGATGTAGAAGCTAGGGCAGCCAATGCATCTGCCGAAGAATTTTCTCCACGTGGGGATTCTTGTCAGCTCAAATTTGCTGAACTGCTTAACGAGTTTTTGGACGACCTCGAGGTATGCCTCCATTCTTTCGTCCCTTGTTTTGTATTCCCCATGGAATTGGCTAGCCACTAGCTGTGAATCGCTATATGCGTTTAGCTCTCGGATACCGAGGCTCAGGGCAAGCCTTACCTGTGATTAGAGCTTCGTATCCAGCTTCATTGTTCGAGGCGCTGAATCCAAGCCCGTTGGACTGTTCGATGGTCTCGCCTGCTGATGAAGTTAGCCTTAGACCGATTCCGGAGCCTTGTTTGGATGAGGCTCCATCGACATACATGCTCCATTTCGGAGCTTCTGTTTCGTCTTTGTGCTCGACGGTTAACTCAATGACAAAATCTGCGAGGCCCTGAACTTTTGCCGCTGCTCGAGGCCTGTACTCGATGTCATACTCGCTGAGCTCTATAGCCCACTTAGCCAGTTGGCCAGATTGGCTAGGGATGTGTAGGATCGAGCGTAACGGTTGTGAGGTCATTAGGACGATCAAATGCGATTGGAAATAAGGTCGTAGCTTTCTAGCAGCCGTTGCGACTACCAGAGCTAATTTTTCCATGGCAGGGTACCTTGTTTCGGCGTCTATCAAACTTATACTCGTGTAGTAGACATGTCTCTGCTCATTTTTTTCTTCTCGTATCAGCTCCCCGCTAACGGCAGCTGGTGATACAGCAACGTATAAATATAGAGGTTCTCCTAATATTGGTTTGGACATGATCGGAGGTTCGGAGAGGTAGGCTTTCAGTTTCTTGAAAGCTTCCTCGCATTTCTCATCCCATAAGAACTTCTTATTGTTCCTAATAAGTTTATAAAATGGAAGGCACTTATCGGTGGATCTGGATATGAATCGATTTAGGGCTGCGATTCGCCCAGTCAGTCTTTGGACCTCCCTGTGGGAACCGAAATCCACACCGTCGATTTTCCGTCAATTTATGGAAACTTAGGGAAAAACCCTAATTTTCCCGAGGTCCTGGATCTCTGCGGAAATCACTAAAACAAACGAGTTTAAAGGAATATGAATGAACAACAAAGAATAAAGAGATAAGAAATCGTAAGAAAGCTTTTATTGAATAAGAATCGACAACTGTTACAAGTAGAATTGAAGAACATAGACGTGAAAACGTTCTAAGGATCTGAAGTGCTAGTCTAAACGCTAAGTCCTAAAATCTAAGCTAGCAGCCGTCTCTTCTAGGTCTGATTTCGTGTGTGTGCTTCTTCCCTAGACCTCTTCTTTATATACTCCTCATCTTGGCTATCCGATCTTTCCATTTCGCCCAGATTTGACTTAAATCGGGAACTTTCCATTCT
>CAKOAT010258376.1:0-38078 GCA_932364175.1 Eruca vesicaria subsp. sativa | reverse complement strand
TTTAAGGATTTCGTTTATACAATCGGAAAAGTGTCTATAATTTGGGTACCATAGCATTTTTTGAATTCATAATCAATTCAAAACACTTAACAAGGTTTATACAAGTCTTATTCAATCCGTAAATCGCTGTTTTCGGTTCCGAAACCATGTTTCCTCGGAATTTCCTCGGAAATTTCCGAGGAATTTCCGACGAATGCTAATGTTCCTCGGAATTTCCTCAGAAATTACCGAGGAAATTCCGTGGAATGCTTGTTTTCCTCGGAATTTCCTCGGAAATTTCTGAGAAAAATTCCGAGAAAATGAAACCCTGATATCAAATCCCTAAAATTCGATTATTATATTGACTTTTTCCGAGGAAATTCCGACGGACTTCTAAATATCCGTATGCTGGAAAATCACTTATTGTCCACATAAGTACTGCCCGCATTTGAAAATTTTCTTTACACGAAACATCGTATGTTTCAGCACCTTGAGCCCATAGTTGTTGCAACTCATATATTAGTGGCTGAAGAAACACATCAAGTGATCTCTTAGGATGCTCTGGCCCGGGAACGAGAATGGAGAGAAACAATAACTCTCGACGCAAGGACAAGTTTGGCGGTAAGTTGTATGGTGTAAGAATGACTGGCCATAGAGAATACTGCCTCCCATGCTTCCCAAATGGGCTGAAACCATCCGTACATAATCCAAGGTAGACATTTCTTCTCTCATACGCAAATTCTGGATAAGTTGATTGGAAATGCTTCCAAGCTTTTGCATCTGACGGATGTCTAATCTCACCATCTGTTGAATGCTCTGCATGCCATCTCATTGGTTGCACTGTGCGTTCAGACTGATACAACCTCTGCAATCTTTCCGTTAAAGGCAAATACCACATCCTTTTATATGGCACCGGAACTCTTCCACTGGTATCTCTATAACGAGCCTTCCCACAAAATTTGCATGTAACCCGCTGCTCATCCGCCCTCCAATAAATCATGCAGTTATCCATGCATACATCTATTACCTGATAAGATAAACCAAGACCAGCTACCAGTTTCTGAACCTCGTAGTATGAACCAGGGGCTACATTATCCTCAGGTAGAATACCTTTTACAAAATCAGCAATCGCATCCACACAGTCTTCAGCCAAATTATAATCTGTTTTAATGCCCATCAGTCTTGTTGCAGATGATAAAGCTGAATGACCATCTCTGCAGCCTTCGTACAAAGGTTGCTTTCCAGCATCCAACATATCATAAAATCTCCTAGCTTCTGCATTAGGTAAATCTTCCCCTCTAAAATGATCATTTACCATCTGCTCAGTACCTATACCATAATCTACACCCGTTCTAATTGGTTCTTCTAACCTATCCGCAGTCTGAGGTTCGCTAGTACTACCATATTCATAATCAGTTTCCCCATGATGATACCAACTTTTATAACTTCGTGTAAACCCTCTCAAATATAGATGAGTCCAAACATCTAACTCTTTTATAACCTTTTTATTTTTACAAGTAGAGCAAGGACATCTTAACATACCCGTTTTTGCTTCCGGTAGTTGTTGAACTTTTGCCATGAATTCGCTTAGACCTCTTTGGTACTCTTCCGTAAGCAATCTCGTGTTAGGATCCAAATGAGGTCGATCGATCCAAGAACAATAATAGTTAGAAGAAGACATGATTTTTTCAATCAAATTCGTGTGTGAATATAGTATATGAGAGGATGAAGATATGGAGTGAATGAAGAGGATAAGAGGTGCTAGTATTTATAGATGAAATCTGCCGACAATTCCGAGGAATTTCCGACGGCAACGGCTAGTTCCTCGGAATTTCCTCGGAATTTAGTCAAATCCCCCAACGGCTATCTAACTGCTATAATATATCCTCAGATTATCGTCGGTTTTTTCCGAGGAACACATGTTCCTCGGAATTTCGTCGGAAATTTCCGATGGAACAGACGTTCCTCGGAATTTTCTCGGAATATTCCGAGGAAATTCCGAGGAACCCCAAAATTTTTGGTTCCTCGGAATTTCCTCAGAATTTCCTCGGAATATTCCGAGGAACTCATTTTCCTTCGGAATTTCCCTCAGTATATCGATGTTTTCTTGTAGTGGAAGAACGGTGATTCGATGATGGATTTCCAAGAGCGAGAATGAAGTAAACCCTAATAAGATATGATCTCTTTTCAAAAATTTTAATAGTCTAATTCTTATACCAGAGGTAAATAGTTAGCCCAATAACCAAATCTCAACAATAGAACAACTCAGGAAAAGTTAAAAAAATATTATAAGAGGTGTCAAAATCTGGAGTAGTCTATGCTGAGTTGGCACTCTAAGAGGAGATTAAAGCCAACTTTGTTATGATAGATAGAATAGATGTTTTCTTGCACCATGTGCAGCAAATATTTCTTTAAATTTAATTTATATTTAAAATAAAATTTTATTAATATTTCTAGAGTTTATTATTTTACCAAAATTTTAATATGAAAGTTATTTTTAGTTAAACATAATACTTAAGTTATATTAAAATTGTCAGTTTTGCTAGATTTTCATTAATTTTTTTGCTAAGATATATTAAATTAACTTGTATAAAACTAAAAGAAAAAATTGAATATTTTATTTTATAATTATCAATATAAAAAACTAAACATAGTTTCTAAAATTTGTAGATATCAAAAATAAAAAATGATATTACAATTAAAAGTTTATGATTTTTTAAAAAAGATTTCCTATAATTTTGAAAATATTATTGAATAATAAAAAATGTATGATTATAAAATACACTTAAATAATATTTCATTTTTTTAAAAATATTTTATATTTATATTATTTTTATTTAATGTTATATTTAAATATATTTATTTTAATTACGACTTATGAGTTATTACCATATTCTCAAAATTTTACCAAAAACTGAAATTATCATTACATATAATTGCCATGTCATCCCTTATATATTAATTAAGAATCATTTAAAAAGTTATAACCTTAGTTTTGTATTAATTAAAAATGAACCCTACTTAGGTGTCACTTAATTTAGGATATCAATTTGGCTTACGTGGCAGCATAAGAATCAATTGAAAAATTCGTAAGTCCAAAATCCAATTGCTATAAAAACTTATATTAACCCAAACATAATGTATATGATAAAGTTTATAAAATTGTAACCTTCAGTTAGTAATAATTACAAAAGAGCCTGAATTGTCACTTAATTAAGATGCCAATTTACCTTACATGACAGCTTTAGAATCAATTGAAAAAATGTTTGCTCCAAAATCGAGTAGGAGATTCGCTAGGAACATAATATCAAACTCTACTTAGAAGGCAAATTTTAGTTTATTAGTCTTAATATCAAATCTTAAGTGTTTTGCGTATATACTTTGTGCCTAAGTCTATGGTTTCATCCTATCGATAGTCATTACTCAATTCTAAAATTTAGGGGATGTTAATATGAAAATTTATATTCTATTTAGTGTATTTATTTGCATAAACTAAATCAAACAATAAATATTATGTTTTTAATATTTCATTCTAATAAATAAGTTTGCCATCAAAAATTTAACTTGCATACATATTATTGTAAAGTAGATACAAATTGAAAATGAGTATGAAGTTTGAATTTGTGCATCGAATACTCTATAGGCCTGCACTTTCGACTTTGCAAAACAAATCGAACCGAATTTTTTGGTTAACCGAAATTTTGAAAATTCATTTTGAAATTAACTGGTTTACATTTTCGTTTAATTTTATTTTCAATTTTGTGCCAAAAATAACTGATTTTGTTTTTGGTTTTCGGTTAGAACTGGTATAGTTTTATTAAAAACTTGAATATTTTGGGTTCGGTTATTTTAGTTAAATTTTGTTAATCTGTTTATTTTGGGTATTTGAAATTTTTATATTTTTTAAGAGAATCAGCAACCGAACCAAACCAAAAACCAAACAATTTTTAAAAAAGTTACCCAACTAAACCAAAATCAAGATCATAACCGAACTGAAAATCAAAAATTTAGATTGTTTGGACAAAAACCACAAAATGGCTACATAATCATACAATATATGACCTACTTAATATTATATGTTTTTATAACTTTTACCTTCCGCAAGGCGCAAATCTTATTCTACTATTTACTTATAAGTTATGTCATCAGTTCTAGAATACCATGTCAAATTTTATTTTAGTAAAAGTGGTTATAAAGATGATATTTGTTAAATCACTTCATAAATAATATCTAGGGGATAAATAAATAGATTTGATATGTTGGTATTTTTTTGTTGTTAAGTAAATGTCAAACAATTTATGATGCCTAACTCTTGTAGCTCATACGGTCAGCGAAGGCACTTAAATGTTGAAACGCTTGACGAGTTCGAGCCTTGAGAAGGCACTAAAGAGGGAGATAGAGGAGAAGAATCAATGTTGAAAACAAACATGATAAAATATTAGAAATATATGAGGTAATCTTAAATATCTCTTTTTATTTTTCCGAATGTGTAATTATGAATATGGTAAAGAACGACGAAATGCACTCGTTTACAAGTTACAAAAACATGAACCAAATAGATAGAATTTGGAATCAAACGCTCAGGTACTCCTACTTGAAAAAAAGAGATGAGATACTTTTGCCCGAAACTGACCGGATTTGAAATTTAATATATCTTTATTTAACTCTGAAAATTTATTAAAAAACCATGAAACCAAGAGAAACTTAGATAATTATAACTTTACCTACGACAATCCAAACCCAGACCCTGAACCGACCCAAAAAAATAAAGAATAAAGAATAGGTTAAACTAATTACTCATAATTTCTCTTTTTGTCGACCGTTCGCACAAATTGAAATTCTGAAAACCCTAGTAAATCGAGAATCAAAACCAAATCATGTTGAATCAAGACGATCCGAAGTCAAAAGAAGACGGCTCGAGTAGTGTAGGAGGAGATGACACGGCTATGGTTATATTATTCGGAGATGAAGCAAACCTAAGCCGCATCGACAAATCTGTCTCCCCCGGAACCAACGAAAAAGAGAAGGAAGCCGTAGACGAAGGAGAAAAAAAGAAGGAAGCCATAGACGAAGGAGAAAAAGAGAAGGAAGCCGTAGACGGAGGAGAGAAAGAGAAGGAAGCCGGAGACGAAGAGAATAAAGACATAGAAGAAGAGAAGGAGCCGAAAGAAGTGGAAGAGAAAATGGAGCCCCGAAGAATTGATGAAACGGCGATAATTGTACGACCACATGGAACTGAGTCGCAAGCAGAGTTGGTAAGTAGAAAACATGATTTGAAAGATTAGATAATTGTGGAAAATTAAGTGCAATTTAAGTTAGTGTAATTTGGAGAAACAAAGTGAAACTTGTAATGTGTTGATGACTTTGTGAATCTGAGTGGAACTGCAACAATATAGATGTACGAACCTTGTGAAATCAAGAGAGTGATTGCTGAACTAATTCGAAGTTTGTGAAACTATATGTTGATGGTTGTAAGATGTCGTATGTGATCCGGTTTTCACTTGAGTGCAGGTTGTAGATGACAAGCATGAAGACATGCAACCGCTGAAGTTTCACTTTCCTTCAAGCCAGTATCAAAAGTCTTTAAAGATTTCAGGAAAATGTTACATGAACACTTGCATAAGAAATATGCAAACAATCCTGAAAGAGAAGGAGATGGTATGGTTCATAGAGCACCCACAGTTCCAACATTTCTTCCATATCAAAAACCGAAAGAAGAAGTGGATGGCACTGTGGCTTCTCGTTTTGCGATCAGCTTGTGTAGCAAAGAAAAATGAGTTATGGTTTATCGTTAATGGCGTCCCAATCCGATACTCTCTCAGAAATTAGGACTCATTTCTGGACTATACTGCCATGAGTATCCCTCCAACCATGAGAGATTGGGTGATACAGCATTCATGAACAAGTATTTTGCAGAGAAAATGGTAACATACGCTGACGTGGAGAAGCAGATGTTTTCAATGAAATCAAAGCCATCTGAGGATCGTAAGAAGATGGCCGTTCTGTACTTATTAGCCAGCATCCTCGTCGGAGGCCGAAAGACTGGTGGGGCAGCATCACCTGTGGACAGTTTTTTCCTGAATATTGTTGATGACCTAGATGCGTGTTTAACGTTTCCTTGGGGGCGGTATGCACTCGAACATAACTGGAAGGATGTCTCTAGGTTCTTGGAGAAATCCGACGGGGTTGCGCCGACGAGTTGGGTTTTTACAAGCTTTCCTATTCCTTTGGAGGTATTTTTAAGCTCTCTTGTACTTAGTTGTGTTATTGTTAAATTGATGTTAATGTTTATTTGTTGTGTGTTCGTAGTTGTTGGCCTTTGAGGCAATCCCAAGTTTAAGGAACCATTTCCGAGAAAATGTGATTGGTGCACGCCCTGATTGCCCACGGATGTGCAAGATCGAGTACAAACGCAAAAGTGGAACCAATGAATTCAGTGTGAATGCTATGAACGATAAACTTGGTACTGATACAAAGGTGAGATAATTGTATTAATTTGACTGATGAAAACTTGGTGAAACCATGAAAACTTGGTGAATGGACTTATGTGACTTGTGAAAACTTGGTGAAATTTAGGCAATTAATGTTTTTTTGTGTATTTGTCACAGGATATTGAGAGTATCTTGGTAGCAAAAACAGCTGAAAAGGAACTTCTGGAAACCATAGGGATGGACAAGGAAAGTTGTTGGGCCGATGACTCCGATGATGCAGCAGTTGATCGTTGGTCGAAGATATTACAGAAAGGCTCGACACAAGTTTTCTTTGAAGAACAGTTCCGCATTGATTGTGAGGCTCACACAACAAAGCTTAAAGGTCCCACCGATACTATCAGAGGACCATCAAATAATGCACAATCTAGTAAGGCTCATGCAGATTCGGTGGAGGATACAGGACCTGAGACTTTAAAAGCGACGGACGGTCAGCTTATGAAAGCAGTCGAAGATGCTGTGAAGGATGCTGTGAAGGATACTGTGAAGGAATTGAAGAAAACAGTCTCTTCATTGTCTGACAAGCTAACTCTTCTATAAGACGAAGTGAAAGTCTTAGGTCGAGTGGTGATAATCCGTCGGAGGAGAATAAGGATTCGGACGAAGAGGATGATGTTGATAAGGCATCGGAGGAAGAGGATGGTGGTGATAAGGAGACTAAGGAGTCGGAGGAAGAAGATGACGTAAATAATTACATTCGCGATGTTACAAACGAAGTGCAGAAGGAACATGGTGATGTTGATACTAACATGGATGAAGATGCTGCACAGATGACTGCAGATGCTGAGAAGCATGAGAAGGCAGAGGCTGAAAATGCAGAGGCTGAGAAGGCTGAGAAGGCAAAGAAGAAAAAAAAGAGGGCGAGAATAGATGATGGAAAAGAAGCAGAGCCTTCGAAAAAGATAAAGGGTTTAGAAAAAGTGAGTAATCCTGTTAATACAAGAAGCATGGGTTTTCGGGGGGAAAAGGGAGCGGAGGAGGAGGAATCGGATGAGAAGGCAGTGGATGAGGATGCAGCGAAGGAAGAAGCAGCAAAGGAAGAGGCAGCAGTGAAGAAGAACATAGGTGCAAAGAAGGCAGCTGATAAGAAGGTAGCTGAGAAAAAGGCAGCTAAGAAGGCAGCAGCTGAGAAGAAGGCAGCAGCTGAGAAGGAGGTAGCTAAGAAGGCAGCATCTAAGAAGGCAGCCCAGAAGAAGACATCCCTGAAGCCGAAGAAGAGTAAGACAAAGAAGGTAGGTAAGAAGACGAAGTGAAATCCGTTTGTATTTGTTTTATTGTGGTTGAACTCTATTCGTTTTGTATGACATATTTGAATTTCCATATGACTTGTATGTTTGTTGTTTAAAACTTAAGTTATTTAAGACTTGTGTGTTTTTAAGACGAACTCTTTTAAGACTTAATCTAACTCCAAAAAGAGGGAGATTGGGAGAAACTTTCAAAGTTTCACTTTCAACTTAGTCTAACTTCGTAAACCTAACTTCCTTCGAAAATCTCGAAAAATAGGGAGATTGGGAGAAACTTTCAAAGTTTCACTTTCAACTTAGTCTAACTTCGTAAACCTAACTTCCTTCAAAAATCTCGAAAAAGGGAGGTTGGAGAAACTTTCAAAGTTTCACTTTCAACTTAACTTCCTTCGAAAACATAACAATCTAAGATAGGATGAGTTGAATTCCGAGTTCATAACGAATAGTTCATAACGTAACTGATATAGATAGATGTTCGGGTGAACATAACATAGAATCCATAAATACATAAGATGAGAGATTGGTAAAAGAGGAACATAATCCGAATCTCATGGAGTGGTAGGATTCAGACGGGTAAGCTTATACTTCAGTTCGGAAATCTCCTTATGCATCGCATCCACACACTTCCTTAACATTTCGACCTCTTCCTGGACTCTGAAGACCCATGGTTGACGGAAATGGAAGCCACCATCCTACACGTGAAACAGAAAAGTATCAAAACCTGCACATAAATAAAACCCGAAAGTATCCATAAATTACCTCAAAATTTTTGCAAGTGAAGTATTTTCTCCCCGGTAAAGTATCATAATCGGTTGGATACTTCGGGTCCCGAGACACCTCGTTGATGATTCTACCCCCACAAGGGCATCTGGTCGGAATTCCACACTGGGCATCCACCACGAAGCCACGCATGTCGAATTCTCTCTTCAAAGCCTTCATCTCCCTATACTCCTCGTCTAGATGAGTCATGATTTTGAGTAATCTAGAATTCTAGAAAGAAGAGGGACATAATACAGATCTGAGTTCTCGCCAAATCAATCTAGAGAGAGAATGAATAAATGGCTGAAACAGAAAAACAATGGGTTTAATACACGTCTATGTCGATTTTGGGGAAACTCGAAATTCGAAAAGCTGGGTGGGAAAATTCAAAAAGCTGGGCGGGAAAAATTTGTAAATGATTTTCGTGCTTAAAGTTTCACTTGGTTTGTAGTTATACAAAAACCTTTTAAGTTTTACTTTTCTGTTTTTTTTTGCGATTTTGTTGGTTTTATAGTACTTAGATGATTAATTTTATGGTTATACCAGCTTTATTCTGTTTTATATGAACGTTTTAGATGTGTCAGTGTAAAAAACAATTTGTTTTCGTGACATATGTAAATTTTCTAATCCCACAAGGTAGTGTATACAAAAAAAAAACATCTAACAATGATGTATTCCCTTCCCAATTGATAGAAAATGTGATCCAGATTATAAAAAATTTCAGTCCACGTGATACGGATCTCAGAACATGTTGAATAAGTTACGTCATATTCCTTAAACATGATTAAGTAATGTCATTGCAGGTGTAATTACTCCAAATCAACAATAATATAACACAAGTTTCACCAAGTTTTACAATTTTATATCGCAATAACTTTAATTAGGTTTCACCAAGTTTCACATTCACATAACGCATGTTTTCACAAAGTTTTTGAAGATTTCCTCTAGTTTCACCAAGTATTACACTCACAATCAACTCATGTGTTCCCTGTCTTCCTTGCCTTGAGTGCCTTGAGTGCCTTGTGATCCTTGAGTGCCTTGTGTTTCTCGTGATCCTTGAGTGCCTTGTGTTTCTCGTGATCCTTGAGTGCCTTGTGTTTCTCGTGATCCTTGAGTTTCTTGTGTTTCTCGTGATCCTTGAGTGCCATGTGTTTCTCGTGATCTTTGAGTGCCTTGTGTTCCCCGTGATCCTTCTGTTCCTTGAGTTCTCTGCGAGTAGTTGAAATAGCTTGCCAAGCCAATATTCGGGTTATACTTATTACGACGGGGACGTGGCAGACTTTCTCCTACCGAAGGAAACCTGTTTTCCTTATGTTTTCCTTTTTTTTCAAGTACTCTGGAGATAAGGGACACTTATCCGCGACTTCTTTTGGAACCATCCAATCAGACATATGAGGGACTGAATATACAGTCCTTCGATACGCCAAAACCCACACTCTAATGAAGTAATAATCCGAGACAAAATCATACGTGTCACTCATCTGTATTGTTCTATCATGCTTCAAACACTTAATGATAGCGCCTATTGCATGTCTACACAGGTATTTATCTATATCAAACTTCCTGCGACTGCACGTTTTCTTGTGCAAATACATCAAATAATTCTTCTCATCTTCTCCAATAACACAGTATTCAAGCTGAAAAGTGTTCAGCGGAATCACATCAAGTCTTGAACCTTTCGATGTTCTGTCATGGATTTTTTTTTCCAATAAAGGAACCAATTTTCGAGATGCCGGTCCAGCTGCTGCATCCTTCCTATGTCTGTTAAACCACTCAGCCATTTTGTCAATAACTGTATCAAGCATAGGCAATAAAGACATGGTTCACGCCTTTTTAAATAGCGCATTCAAAGACTCCACACAATTAGAGGTGTCTATGTTGTACCTTGCACCGGGGAAATGACACTTCGCCCAATTTTTGACATTGGCAGTTTCATCAACATACCTACCACACGCTGTTTACCTCTCCCTAAAATCTTGCAACTACATTTCAAACTCACGCTCTGAATAAAGACATGCATTTTTTTCTGAATTGTTTCGCAATGTCGTCCTTCCCATGTCTGACATGACCTTTCACATTGTGTGATAGATGCTAGATACAATACCCATGTTTAGACAGTGGATACACTTCAGCAAAAGCTTTTATCAGACCTGCATTTCTGTCTGGAACAAAAACCAATTCCGTCGAATCTGGAATAACAGTTTTCAGCGTCGTGAAAAACCAATTCCAGCTTTCTTTTTTCTCTCCATCAACGACATCAAAAGCTATTGGATAATGGTGAAGGTTTGGATCCTGAGCCGTGGAAATAACTAAACAACCACCTACAACAATCTTCAGGAAAGTTGCATCCATAGTGATGACTTTTCTTATGAATTCAAACCCTTCAATGGATGCTCCCAACGCAACAAATAGGTATTTGAACCGGTTGTGTTCATCCAGTAACAAACTTGTTTTGGTATCTGGGTTCACCTTCTCTTACATATACAAATAAGAAGGCAATATTTCGTATCCTTTCTAGGGATCACCACGCAAATCCGCAACAACTTGATTTTTTTCCTCTCAAACATGCCATATATGACTGATATACCATGATTTTGACCCACTTTTAATCATGGTATTGATATGTTTTTATGATAATTATATATGTTCTGGAGTCTATTTAGAGTATTTACAGGTTCAGGTACGTCCTGGAGAAATATGGTGATTTTAGTGTCTTTTGGAGCTTTTAAGTGCAGAACTGAGCAGACGCGTCAGATGTTTAGATATGGATGGAGACCTTCCCATGGTGAGATTTAGCCCATATTTTGACACAAGATATAGCATTGAGTTAGATTTCCAATGCCACCGGTTTGAGGTCAATCTAACGGTTAGATCAGAAGTTATGCCCGTTTTACTGAAGAGTGGTCAGTCTGCCTCGCGAGAGAAGGCTGTTGAGAAAATATGTGCATGTCGATCGATGGGAGACACTTCATATCGGTCGATATGAATGCCAGAACGTGGGCTGACTATATTTCATAACCGACTGAAGCCCACAAGTTACCATAATACCCTTGAACGACCAGAAACCCTAGTTATGATATTTATAAGCCATTGTTGACGGCTACATGCTATCTAAGTTTTTCTAAGTTCTTTTCTATTGTTTCTCTTAGTTAGGAGAGAAGGGAGGAACTCTTATCAGAGTCCTCCTGGAACTCCATTGGTTTTATATCTATTCTATTTCAGTTTCTTATATATTCATCTATGATTTCTGTGACAAACTTCATGTCTGAATAGATCCACATGTCAGATTTAGGGTTCAGATAGGTTGTGGGATTAGCCCCAACTATAGATTGCTAAGTTGTGATATTCATTGTTAGGATTTTTTTAATGCTTGTTTCCAGAGTCATGAACTAGAACCATGAACTGGAATAGTTTAATTTATTAATCTTCATCCTGATATCATCCTACACAAACTCAGATCTTAGGCACCAGCGATAGCCGGCCTAATGATCTTGGTGAACACAGTTTCGATTCGATACGATGCTATATCGATCGATACTCCTATAGAGTCATCGATCGACGGCAACACATATCGACCGAAACTGCGATAGCAACATCGGTCGATACTGTCGGCATTCAGATCAATGGACGAGTCTAACTAGCGATAACTATAGATTTGTCTAAGAATTGAAGTTCTTATATATCATGCATGCAACTTGTTAGGCATATATAGCATTATAATCCTGATTACCTGAATATAAACCCTAGAGATCATATCAAGATACTTGAGGAAGTAATCTCAGCAACCAGACATAAATTAATACCTGCAGACCACATTCTCTGCAAGCTCTTCCCCCATTCACTATCCGGAGATGCATTTAGCTGGTTCAGTAAGCTGCAGCCAAAATCTCTAACCTGCTAGGAGGACATCAAAGACACCTTCCTAGGTAAAATTTTCAGCAGTTTTTCAGCAAATTTGGAGATTGAGATGAGTTCTATGCTGGAATATATGGTGGAGGATGAGGAACAAGATGAGTCTGGAGAACTGAGTAGAGTAGAAGAAGCTGATATTAAAGATCCGACCTCCACATCGATCGACAGTACGACTGCAGCATCGATCATCACCACCACCTCATCGATCGACACCAGCATCTCAGAATCGATCGATAAAGACTTTCGTCATCGATCGATACCACTTGAAATCCTTGAAAGTTCGAATTGTCCTCAGGACACTGCAGACTCGACACAGAAGCACATTGATGTATCAAATTCTTCTCCTTCCCTGGATGTAAACATAGAGAATGGAGAGGATCTTGGAGATTTGGATTCAAGTAAAGAAGTTACTTTAGAAGACTTCTTGGAGCTGAAGGAATGGCTTGAGGATGTAGATCAGAATTTGGAGCAGAAGCTTGATGACAAACAGAATGCTGAGAGGAAAGATGAAGAGACTTCATCAAGGGCTAGCATCGACCGACACCAACCTGATGAGATCGATCGATACCCTCCCTGCATCATCGATATACATTCACCTTACGGCATCGATCGACAGTCGCCATACATCATCGATCTACATACATCCGACTGCATCGATCGACACCCACCCGATTGTATCGATCGAAAACCATGGTTGGATGAACTGCCATGATACATAGTCAAAATGGAACCAGTTGAGGAGATAGTGCATAATTCTGAAGCCTCACACATTACTGTCCCTAAACATCAGAGACCATCTATTTGGACAGAAGAAGCTGATGGGTTTCACAAAAGAGTGAAAAGGATACATAATCCTGTTAAGATTATGGTTCCAAATGCGGTGTTTGAGGCTGATTCCCCTATCCCACCAGATAAAAGTATGGAGTTAAGTTCCTATAGTGGAGTATTAGATGATCATCTGCACGTCAGTGTTTCACAGAGAGGGTTGAGATTTAGAGATGAAGTCGATAAAGCCCTAGCAGCATAAGCATCGATCGACACTGACCAGACACCATCGATCGACATGATCAATCCACCATTGAAAGACACTACCATTGGTACATCGATCGACACCAGACGCGAATCAGAGCAAAATGAGTATGAAGTGTGTGGAAATATTTTTGATGGAGATACCACCACGCATTCAGACAAGTCTGTGGGAAAGGAGAGGATGAATTGGAAGAAGAGAAAAAGAATCAATGGAGGTTCTCAGTTATCATTGATTTTTCACTTCTCAGATGATGTCAGGATATCCAAATTGAGATTACACAAGTCTGTGGGAAAGAATGAGAGAAATTGGAAGAAGTGGAAACGAACTAAAAGAGGTTCTCAGTTACCATTGACTCCTTACTTTTCAGATAGTATCAGAAAATCAAGAGTGCGCAGCAGATGCTTCTCACATCCATAAGCTTAAAGCACTCCGTATTGCTGAGATGATAGACAAAGGAGAAAAGTCTATGAAGGAAGCTTTCACACAAGAATGATAAAGCTTCAGAGATTGGACAATGAGACTTGAATTGGAGCAAGTTCTCATTCTCATCTGGACTGAATCAGATCTCCAGAAGTCAAGCTAATGCCTAAAAATAAGCGCTGAGTGGGAGGCAACCAAACTGTTAGGTAATTTTAAATATGGTTTTATTTTCATTTATTACTGATATTTTGTTTTCTAAGGATTTCAGGTACTGTAGCACTGCACTATAGCAATCGAGCGATACTGTAGCAGAAAATCGACCGATACTGTAGCAGAGTCACAGTAGCAAGATCACTATGCATAAAAAAAAATTATAAATTTGTTTTATTAGTTATCGATTACTAACTTTAAGAATATTAGTGTTTTGGTTTTGTTAGGTAACATGAACATATCCAAGAAAGATGAGTTTACCTAAGAATGGACGAGTTCTGCACCAGCATCGACTGACACTTGATCAATGTCGCTCGACAGAGCATCACAAGTATTGCTCGCCACTTAACTGTGTTGATCGATACTCACATCAATGGCAGGTATACTCGCGAAACCTTGTTAAATATTGTTCTTATGGTTTATTGTCCCACCAATCTTAGGCTGTATAACATTGGTCACAATGTTATTTAAGTCTTGGGGAGGTTCTACTAATATTGTGTGTTTAGTTAGCTATTTAGAAAAGCAGACCCAAGTAGATGATTACCATTCTAATCGACCGATACGAACCAGTCAATATCGCTCGACACATACATACACGCATCGATCGACGATGGCGACTCACCATTGATCGATAACCATATCGGTCAGATATATCGTTCACAATTTTGATATCAGTTACACAATTATTGTTTTTTATGCTCTAACTCCGACTAGTTATACACTGAGGACAGTGTATGATTTAAGTCTGGGGGAGTGGAATTACTGATGCTACTTTACCTCTTTTTGATCTTATTAAAAGTTTTCAAAAATTGGTTTTATTGAGTCAAGAAAGGAAAAAAATTTCAAAGTCTTACTTTTTATCTTACCACTCTTTAGCACCATTCTTAGATTTGTTGATTGCAGAAAGTACTATAGAAGCTAAAGTGGATCACCGATCACCTATGACAACACTTTCATGATTGTCTGAAAGAACCAAAGCTGATTTCCAACCTAACCTGACATCTATTGCTTATCTTGGGGCTTGGTATAAGGGATCAGAATCCTCCTGCAAGTCTGGAAGGTAAAAGTCACAAAAAAAAAAAATTTGGTTTCCTTCTCTCCTTCCTTTGGCATCTCCAGAAAATAAAAGATTGAGATGACTTTCTGAGAGGCAGAGGGAGAGGTACATTACCCGTGACCCCACTATTCTAAATCAAAGGAATGATCACATATTGTGGAAGCGAGGGAGAGGTAAATTACCCATGACCCCACTATTCGCCTACACTTTGTCAAAAGAGCTACAAAAAGTAGAAAGATCAATATGATGAACATTAGTTGTTCATTGGGATTGATATAAAAGAAAGAAAGAAAGAAAGAATTGGGATTCAGAAAAGGGGGGATAAAGAGAGAAAGAGAACCATGATGAGAATGCCTGAAACTTGTTTGAGTCGAATCTAAGTGTTCCTTGATCGATACTCCCAAGGTAAAGCCTACACCTTTATTTTTATGCATAAATGAAATCAGTACAGGGAATAGACAGACAAGGAATGTTTAAGTTGATTGGCTAGATGTATTTGGTTGCTAAGCTAGGATATGGTATATTGTATTTCTGTAGTTGATAGATATGAGATGTGGCTTTCAACAAGGTAAGAGGTGGTGATTTTAAAGTTGAGATTTTGATTGAGTCCCTGCTATTTTTAAACTTCTTTTAAAGACTAACTTAAAGTTTGCTTGAGGACAAGCAAAAGGTTAAGTCTGGGGGAGTTGATATACCATGGTTTTGACCCACTTTTAGTCATGGTATTGATATGTTTTTATGATAATTATATATGTTTTGGAGTCTATTTAGATTAACAGGTTCAGGTACGTCCTGGAGAATTATGGTGATTTTGGTGTCTTTTGTAGCCTTTAAGTGCATAACTGCGCAGACGCGTCAGATGTTTAGATATGGATGGAGATCTTCCCAAGATGCGATTTAGCCCATATTTTGGCACAATATAGAGTATTGAGTTAGTTTTCCAATGCCACCGGTGTGAGGTCAATCCAACGATTAGATCAGAAGTTATGCCCGTTTTACTGAAGAGTGGTCAGTCTGCCTCGCGAGAGAAGGCTGTCGAGAAGATATGTGCATGTCGATCGATGGGAGACACTTCATATCGGTCGATATGAATGCCATAACGTGGGCTGACTATATTTCATAACCGACTGAAGCCCACAAGTTACCATAATACCCTTGGATGACCAGAAACCCTAGTTATGATATTTATAAGCCATTGTTGACGGCTACATGCTATCTAAGTTTTTCTAAGTTCTTTTCTATTGTTTCTCTTAGTTAGGAGAGAAGGGAGAAACTCTTATCAGAGTCCTCCTGGAACTCTTATCAGAGTCCTCCTGGAACTCCATTGGTTTTATATATATTCTATTTCAGTTTTTTATCTATTTATCTATGATTTCTTTGACAAACTTCATGTCTGAATTGATCCACATGTTAGAGTTAGGGTTCAGATAGGTTGTGGGATTAGCCCCAACTATAGATTGCTAAGTTGTGATATTCATTGTT
Source organism: Eruca vesicaria subsp. sativa (assembly GCA_932364175.1). Taxonomy (NCBI): domain Eukaryota; kingdom Viridiplantae; phylum Streptophyta; class Magnoliopsida; order Brassicales; family Brassicaceae; genus Eruca; species Eruca vesicaria. The sequence continues at coordinate 21,497 of CAKOAT010258376.1, read as the reverse complement.
AGGATGTTTTAATTTTCTTCATCCTGATATCATCCTGCACAAGCTCAGATCTTAGGGACCAGCGATAGCTGGCCTAATGATCTCGGTGAACACAGTTTCGATTCGATCCGATGCTATATCGATCGATACTCCTATAGAGTCATCGATCGACGGCAACACATATCGACCGACACTGCGATAGCAACATTGGTCGATACTGTCGGCATTCAGATCAATGGACGAGTCTAACTAGCGATAGCTATAGATTTGTCTAAGAATTGAAGTTCTTATATATCATGCATGCAACTTGTTAGGCATCTATAGCATTATAATCCTGATTACCTGAATAGAAACTTTAGATCTAGCAACCATCCTTCCATAAACAACTCCTTGCCAAGCTGAACAATTAATCTTGTTCAACTTGTTTACTGCTTTATTTACTATTCTTTGCTGTTCTATTTTATTATTTGATTACCTAGCTTCATTATAACTATTAGATCTAGTGTGTGTCTTAGCTCTCTGTGGATTCGATCCCTAAGTACTACAATTGAACCTCTTATTTGAGAGAGTAGTTCACTCCTTAGGGTTAAACATTTGAGTGATATCAATGACACTTCCACACCCAATTTTCTTTTCACCAGACTGAGCAGTATTTTCGCACTTGATGTCTTATATAGTCCCGGATAATCCTTAAGCACTATAGATGCAACACATCTTGGGGTAACTTTCCTTTTGACTCCAGTACATGAAGTTGCGCGAGAGCATGAATGCATCTTCATGTATGTTCTAATCGTGAACACTTCAGAATTATTTATCTTTGTAGCTCTCACACCCCATTTACAACCTTCAGCTGCTAACCGACATTTCACCACAAATCGACTCTTGTCCGAGTTGGAGATACTAATTCCGAAACAGTTCAGCTGTGATGCTCTATCAATCATATCTTTCACAGCTTCTTTACTCGGAAATTCTTGAAACAACTCAATACCCAAACCATCTTCCCACTCTTTAACCACTGGAATTTCTTTTGCAACACGTGGGAGCTCAACATAGTCCCTAACAGAACAAACACCCATGGAGTTATCCACGTCGCCCTCATTGTCAACGATGTTGTTCATACCAATGCCCCCTTCACCGGCTTCTCCATTAACAACATTAATGCCTTTTTCGTCGGCTTCTCCATTAATAACATCAATGCCCCCTTCCTTTTCCTCTGCTTCTCTAGTAACAAAATTCTCCACCCCTTCAGCCCCTTGTAAATATAGTTCTGCTTCTTCAACTTTGGGTAATCCACTCGCAAGCTTGCTATAGTTCCCACCATATGAGCTTTCTTTCTCAACTACTGATTGTTGCTCCATTACTGGAACTATTTTCATTCCTTCGATGACCTCTACATGCAAAATAATTCTTCTTCCCTCTTTATCCACTGATGTTAGATACACAAACAAATCTTCATCATCCAAAATATATGATTGCCTCTTAGGTTCTACTACCAGTGGAATGTAACTCAGATTCAGCCTCTTTAAAAACGGATCTATGCTCTTCGTCTTGCATATCCTCTCCTTCAAAAACGAATGAGTGATCTCATCCAATGATGATGTCTTAAAGGATACCATACAAACGACCATCGCTTGGAATCCATTCATAATCATCACCAGATTTCGCATAATGTCCATCATAATCAAAGTGTATGTTTGTAGAAGAATAACCCATTATCTGTTGTACCAAATAAAAATTATACGATTAAAGTTAATCTTAGTTATACAATTTTGCTATTGAAGTAATACTAAGTTATACCCTTTTACACATTTTTGTCAAGAGTAAAGTTTCAACACTTTTATAGTCTACTAGTTTCACCTAATCACCTAATTACACTTTTATAGTCTACCAGTTTCCCCGTATTCATTCCGGAATTCAGCTTTGATTCCCGACATTTCTGGCTATTAATCCAATTTCATAACAAACACACCATCCTACTCCCAAATCTTTCCCCGTTCCCCCTAATCGACAACCCATATATTCGATATCTACTGTATCCCAACATAACAAGCAGCATTTCATTCGACTCCACTGGTTATAAGATGAATTACATACCAAGATAATGCTTTACCTGAAGTTTTATTTGACCTGAGTTGGGGATTCACTGATTCAGCATCCAAGCGAGCCGCAACCTTTACAAATGAAGGATCGAACGAAATTGAGGAGTGACTAGAGCAGAGCTTACTTCGACAAGCCGAACCGGAAGAGAAGAAGAAACTCAGAGAAGAAGTAATGAGGAGAGAGAAAAATTAAAACTAAAAGAGAGAGAGAGAGAAACTGCGCTTTTTGATTGGTCAAGCAGATGAGCGTTTTGATTGGTCAAGTAGAGAAGGTTTTGATTGGTCAAGTAGAGAGGGGCACTTTTGACTTTGCCCATCGAGATGAAGAGTATCAGAATAGTTAAGAGTACTCCAGATTTCGTAAGAGTATGGTAGATCACTTTTTCCCTCATTAAGAGCCTCTCAGCTCTCTACTCTAGGATTTGGGACAACGAATACATGGTCAGCTTTTTGTTTATTTGTTAAGTATGTAAATATCACTAAAAATGAAAAGTTGGGTAAATTGCTTAACCTATAAGATTGGTATCATGATAGAAAAAAAAACCATGAAACCAAGCATCCCATGTAAAAAATAACAATAGAATAAATGATCGGTATTGGCAAAAAAGAAGATGGAAAGGATACAGAGATTGAACTTCAAAAAAGAAATAAATTAAATATCTCGAAAATAAAGCTGAAAAATCATCATTCAAACTATTATGAAATCTAAAAAGAAAGTAAAATCAATATTAAAAATTATATAAAATCATTTATTAAATTTAAAAACAAAAATCAAAAACTAAAGTCTTAGGTTGCACGGAAACTCCGTTTAAGGTCCAATTCCTGTTTCGGAAACGTTTCAGAATCAAAACCTCTTAGAAACTCGAGGAAACTCTTTGGAAACACGTTTCTTAGAAATTTTATTTTGGAAACACGACAGAAACTTGTGTATCTGATTTGGAAACTCGCAATTCTAATTAAAAATAATTATTTGGCATTTGATTATAGTGATTACATGTTTATTATTTTATATTTTAATATTATCTTTTGATATTTGTTATCATTTTAGTATAATAATTTAATTTGGAACGAAGTCGCTGGATAATTTTATCGAATGATAACATGTATTATTTTTTAGTTATTGATTATAATTTTAATAAAATGTAGAAAAGAAAATATATTACTTAGCTTATTTTCTTAGATAGTCATACATATACACACATATACATATATATATATATATATATATATTATAATCATTAAAACGTTTCAATTTCTAATTCATTTGAAAATTATGTTTCAAAACGTTTCATTTCCACGTTTCCGATTCCAAGCAACCGTTAAAATCTGCCATTGTGTTTTTTCAAAAGCTAAAAACTACTGCAAAATCAAAAACTAAAAACCAAAAACTAAAAACCAAAATCTAAAAAACAAAAACTAAAATCTAAAAACCATCCAAACAATCATCACATGACATTTCAACTTCTTAAAAAACAGTCTTAATGTACAACAACAACAAAACGAGATACAACAAACATACAAAACTCTACAAACAGACTGTACCATCATCACTGGAGTTTTAAAGTAGGAGATAACTTTCACTCAATATCGTCAATCCAATCACCGTATATCAGACTGATTTTCGCCGGTCCTTTCCATTTCTGATGAGTTCTGATCCCAGGCTTCTGTGTAACCGCACTAGAAGCTCGTTGCAATGCGACTCCACTGTGGTAACTAGCGTCTGCATGATGGGGAACTCCTGGAGATAAAAGTGTCGTTGTTGTGTCTGAATGTCCTTTCGGGCTTGGTCCTGTTTGCTTTATGTCTGGATTGGGCGATATGCCGTCTTTGCCTTCTCCTTCTACAAGTCCTCCACCAAATCTATGCAACTCTGCTAATCATAAAGACTCAAACTTTAAAGCTACACCACTTTAGAACTCTTTAAAATTCAGCAATTCTAAGACTCTGTTTCCCATATGAAATTATACAGTCTCTTTCTAAAAATGTAAGACGGATTTGCTATCAGCCCTGTTTCATTGCACAATCAGAACAAAAAATAAACCTCACGCCGAGTATAAAGAAATAGTGTTCTCCAACAGTCCCTCAACGAGCTCAAGAGACCCAAGTAACACACAAACCAAACTCGTATGCTATCTTTCTAGTTCTTTTTGTTAGCATTCATAATCCACTCTCACTAAGCCTATTCATGAAAGCACCATTGGTTTAAACTTCTACTACTCTTAAAGTAAGTTAATAACTAACAACAACCTAATAAAAAAAACAATTAAAGCGGTTTCATAAGATACAGAACCGGATAGACTTAGGCAAATGATAGCTCTCAGCTTAGAGCTTCAGGGTCCAATGATCTTTAATAACCTTCTAACATAACCCAACCTACAAAAAACCCACTAATGGAACTACAAGAGAGCTTAAGATGTATGCTTAAGCTTAACCATCCCATTAAATCATGTTACCTGCAGCTCCGTGAGCAAAATGACACTTGGCACCAAACGGACAATAACCAGTAATCTCCCATTTATTGCAAATTCTTGTCTTCCAATTTGAAGGCTTTACAATATTAACTCCACTTCCACCACCAAGCACTACTATGTTGCTATTACCACCACCACCACCACCACCGTAACCACCAGGGCCTAAACTAATGGCAACGCTCTCTCTATTCCTCGAAGCCTCATCGTGCATAAATGTACAGCTTTCTCCATAAGGACACCCTTCTTCAGTATAAAACTTCTTGCAATGCCTTCCTTTAAACGATCTCCCACTCTCATCCGTCGATGACACCAGAGACGGGATCTGATACTCTTCCCGCTGCTCAACCGCACCGGATCTCTCCTCCTCGTGAGCCGCCACGATCTCCTGCCAATTCGGCGGCGGGCGACGAAGCTCCTCCACGGTGTGAGCGAAGTTGCAATTCGTGACGTACGGACACGCCCCTGCGCGGAACTTGCAGCAGAGCTTCGTCTTGAAGAACATTTTCCCGATCGCTTTGGTACGGTTGCTCGCGGACGACGACGGAGAGCCTCTCGTTTTCTTGTTCGGAGGACCATTGTTGTCGCCGTCGGGATTCACCGCCCAGACGCGATTGTAGTCATCTTCCGTCGCCCACACGGCGCTATCGCCGAGATTCGGAAACCAGTTCTCCGGCGGAGGGTTGTTTGTGGGTATCACGTGAACTACGTCTCCGCCGGAATCACGCCGATGGTGGTGACTCATCGTTTGGCTAACCTTAATTCTGTCCAATCAAATTTGAGAATTCACGAGAGATTTCGTGATTTGCAGAGATGGGTACTCTCGAAAAGCATCAGATTCATTGATGAACGACAAGTTTTGAGAAACTCAAGATAGATATTAAAATGAAGGGATACAACTGGGAGAATGAATATGAACAGATAACACAGATTGATTGAAGAAGAGAGTAACTAAGAAAATCGTCGTCTAGATTGGAAAGACTAGAAGAAAATATTTGGAAAAAAAAAATTCAATGATCGTCCGAGAAAAGTTAAAAATCAAACAGAAATCGAATATACCGATCTTGAAAGTGAGAATATTAATGGGGGGAACAAACGTGTGGACATTGGATAAGATATTTATTAGGACAATAATTTAGTACTCTCTAGTGAAAATGAAATTAAAGACAGGTTTGAGATTTGAAGTTAGAACAAGTAGTATATATTTTTCTAACGCTGTTTTAAATATTGTAATCAATGTTGCTCATTCACTGGATATGGCTTTGAGATGTGTGTATTTTTTTTCTTTCCATTTTCAAAAATCGTTGAGCAAATGGCCATGCTTTAATAAGAGAGCACAAAGGGAAAACTTGATGTTTATTTTGTCAACCTATTTATATATTTATAATAAAACCAAGTGATTAGTTAGGTGTAGGATAACTATAGGTAGGAGGCTAATATGATTTTAAAGATATTTTGTAGATATGTTTTAAGATTTAGTTTAGATTTTTTTTCCGTTCCCAATAACGTCAAACAATAGGGGTAGCAGAGAGCAAAAGAAATCTGACACATCTAATCTATTAAAACGAAAGTCATAACTTTAATTAATATGTGATATTTTTTTAATTAAAAATCAATTAACATTCATTTATTCACACTAATATGATTTAATAACATTTCATTCCTAATATAACAATCAACTCCTATAAAACTCGATTTGTTAACAAACACATATTAGATTCTTTAATAAATTACACATATTAGTAATGTAAAACATTGTATAATTCAAAATACTTAACCGATGTAAACAATTCAACCAATATATATATATATATATATATTGGTTATATAAACATCTTATCTATTAAAATAGAAATCATGACTTTTTATATGTGTGATTTTTTTTTAATTTGAACCATCTTTTGAATTACTTTAATCATAATATCTTTTGATATTTTTTCATTTTAAAATATGACTAATTTTTTTAAAAAAAAATCAAACAAATCTGTTTATTTTAACAAGATCTTAATATTAAAAAATTCTGATAAATATTTTAATAATTCGTATTAGTTTTAACATATTAGTATACACTAATATATTTTATAAAATGTAGAATAGTTTTTTAACTAAATATAATAAATATATTAAATTATTTAATTTATATATTTTATTTTCAGAAGTATTTATGTTCAAAATATAATATGTTGGTAACAGAGATTAACATTCAAAAACTATATAATACATATATAAAAATTAACATGTATTTCATTAAAGCTAAAAATATAAAATATTTGTAACTATTTTAATCATGATATCTTTTCATGTCAATATATATATATAATTCTAACAAACCTGTTGAAAAATATTTTTAAAATATCTTAATTTTCAGGAAGTATATGTAAACATTTTAACTAATTTTGTAATTAGCAATGAAATATTATTAAGCATTAATATATATTCAGTTATCATTTATAAAATGAAACAAAAAAATATATCTTATTTCTATCTATTTATAATAATAATTTANATATATATATATAATTCTAACAAACCTGTTGAAAAATATTTTTAAAATATCTTAATTTTCAGGAAGTATATGTAAACATTTTAACTAATTTTGTAATTAGCAATGAAATATTATTAAGCATTAATATATATTCAGTTATCATTTATAAAATGAAACAAAAAAATATATCTTATTTCTATCTATTTATAATAATAATTTATGTTAAAATAAAATTATTATATTGGAACGGATATGATAAATTATATTAAATTGATAAATTTCTAATTTTATTTTCATAAATATAAAATATTTATGCTACAAATATGATACGGTGACATAACGATTTAACATTCGCAAACTATATGATACATGTATAAAAATTGACATATCTTAGACTTTTGTATATACAAAGAATATATTTTTTAAATGAATAAACGTGAAAATATTGCTAAAAGAAAATATGACTTTGACGGTTGACGGGTCAGAATTGAATATAATTTGATACAAAATAATTTTCAAATATGTTGGTTCATGCATATATTAATTTTTAATAACTAAATCAAATACATTAACATAAATATATAATAAAAAGCGATAAATACATGTGATGGTTTTAAGGGATTGATTAATTACAACATGTAAATTATAAAATTATTATATTTGAAATAGGTATATCAACATTTAAATATATGATTAACATTAAAATTGTATATCACTAATGAACTGAAGTTAATATATATGTTTATAAAACTGAAAAAGAACACCAGTGCGATTGCGCAGATCAAGATATAGTACAAAAATTAAAGGGAAGAACTAATGGCGAGTCAGAGAAAAATATCTCTAGCTACATACAAAAAATATTGTGTATCGAGGAGAGAGACTGAAAGTAATTAGTTCATCGGTAGATAGCAACACGGAGGATGGGTGTTGAATCTGTGAAGGGATGAGAAAGGCTTAGTATTTGTAGTATGATATATTGTTCTTTCCGAAAGTGTATGCATGTAGTGTGGTAGCTCTTTTGGTCGGTTATATAAAAGTTTAACTTGTTTTGGAAGGTTTTTGTGGTTAAATTATTTATAATATACAAACATTTCAAGGATGTAGTATGTTTCCTGAATTAATGTAATTTATAACTTTTAATGAATTATGTAACCCCCTTGTCAAATTTGTGGTTAAAGAAAAGTTTGGCTTGTTTTAGGAGACTTTTGTGGCTAAACTTTCTTATAACCATCTATGAACAATTTCAAAGTTGTACTTTGTTTCCTGAAAATAGTAACAGGTGAATATAACGAGATTCAGAATATTTTGGTTTGTTGAACTTTCTTATAACATTAATGTAATATTTTTTTTTGCATCAAAAGACTGATCTATTATTCAAATTTGAGGTGGTCTTGGATTCCAGACCGGAATAGAACAACTAACAAACAAAAGTTCTCGATCGAAAGATCAAGCAGTTTTAGCTAAGGAATCAGAAACACTATTCTGTGTCATAGGAACATAGAAGATCTTAAACTCTGGAAAGCAAATCCGTAGTGTCATAAGCTTTTTCAATTCCGTTGAGAAACTCGGCCATTCATGAGGATTCCTCAGCATCGCTATCATCTCCTTACAGTCCGTCTGAAAGCACTGACATGCCGAATGTTGAAGCATGCTCTCCATTGCCCACCGTAGTGCTTCCAGCTCAGAATGCAAAGCAGACTCCACTCTATTGAAATTACGCAACCCCATCAACTGACTATTCCCCATACTGTCATTACATACCCAACCACATCCACTGAAGCGAGCTGTCGAGGTCCAAGAGCCATCTACCATACAAATATTTCCCAGACTTATGGCCTGGCTTTCAACATCTAAATTTCCTTGAGATGGCGATATAATCTGCTCATTAGCTTAGAACCAGGCTTAACACTCACTCTCTGCATATCGGAGTAACTCCAAAGGGTCTCTATCGATTCCTCTGCACAGCTTATCGTTCCGTACCTTCCAGATATACCATATTATCCAAGGATAAGGATCCATGTCCATTTCCAGTTCCATTATGGCATTTTTCCCCAGAATAGATAATCCATATTTGCGTATGTGCTTTGTAATGAAAATAAGGTAGGGTTGGTAGGTGTAAGGTTCAAACTTGCAATACAGGTGGACATTGAAAAATTGCATGAGTAACTGGTTCTTCTGGTTCTCCACATCTTGGACAGTGATTGTTACATATCATATGTCTATAATTCAAAGTGCTTGTAACGGCCACATGACTTGTTAGAATTTTCCACATAAGATGACACATCTTCTGGGGCGCTTTAACCTTCCAAGCATGTGCTTGGAGTTTTGTAATACTAGGTTCACAAACTACATTGTCCTCCTCCTTCATCAATATATTTCGTGCAACCCAATATCCAGATTTGACTGTGTACTGTCTATTTCTTGTGTAGCTCCAGCAGTGCGTATCTCTGTGATGTGTAGAGCTGATGGCCATACTACGTATGAGAGGTATATCAGCAGAAGCTACATAGTTCTCCAACCGGCCCACATCCCAAGTCTTTGTCTCTTGATTGATTAGATCACTCACTCTCATGTTCGGATGCATTACGGGTGCAGATGGAAATGCTGACCTCGTTGGAATGTAGGAATCCATGGGTCCTCCCATCTTCTCATTTCATGTCCCGAGTGTATTTTCTGTCTAACTCCCAGCAATAGTAATTCTTGTGCCGCCGATATACTTGTCCACACATACGACGGGCTACTAACATTAAGGTGACGCAAAGGCGTGCTCAATCAATAGTACTGGCCCCTCAAAACTTGGGCTACCAGAGAATCTGGGTATTGAACCAATCTCCACAACTGCTTTGCTAACAACGCCATGTTAAACTGATGAATCATTCTGAACCCAATCTCTCCCTCCTCCTTAGATAAACATAATTTGTCCCATGTTGACCAGTGAATGCCTTTTTTTGGGAGATTCGAACTCCACCAGAACTGTGCAATGACACTAGCTAGAGCATCACAGATCTCCAACGGAAGGAGAAAATAAGACATCATATAGTTTGGAGAGCGAGAAGGATCGACTTAATCGTAACTTCCTTGTCTCCTTTCGATAACCATCTACTCGTCTATCCATTTACTTTATTCCTCAACTTATCCTTTAAAAAAGGCAAAAAACTTGCATTTGGATCCACTGATATCCTCTGGAATTCCTAAGTATGTCCCCATCTCTCCTTCATTCTGAATCCCAAGTGTATCCTTAATCTCTTGCTTAGCATCCTGTCCAATTCTCTTACCAAAGAGTAAAGAAGATTTGTCAAAATTAATGCATTGTCCTGAAGCTTGTCGATAATTTCTGACCACTCTCATTACTTCTTCACATTCACGGGCTCCGCCTTGCAAAAGAACATGCTATCATCAGCAAAAAGAAGGTGAGCTACTGAAGGACACGCACGTGTGATGCACATCCCCGTTATCTTTCCTTGACTCTCTGCGTGATTTAAAAGGTTAACAAGCGCTTCCGTTCATAGAATAAAATGAAAGGGACAGAGGATCTCCCTGCCTTAAACCTCTCTCTGGGACAATATTTCCTCTTGGCTGGCCATTCATAAGAACCTTATACTTTACTGATGTTACACATCGCATTATCCAGGCAATCTAGGTTTCCAAAAAGCCCATCTTTCTCATGGTAGCCTCGATGAAGTACCATTCCATCCTATCGTACGTCTTGCTCATGTCTATTTTAATGGTCATCCTCCTGTTGCGTCCACTCGGTTTGGTCTTAGAGCATGAAACATCTCCTGAGCAATCAACATTAATGTAATCTATGGAGCCACCATTTTTTGATGTTATAACCACATATGAAAAATGTATTTAATACAAAGAATCATTCACGAGAGATAACCATAGGGGAAAACTTAGGGATGTCAAACAAGCCTTCCCGTCCCATCCCGTACCGCAGCGAGCTCGGGTTATCATGGGTCATTGCGGTCCTGTCCCGCGCGGGCTGCGGTTTGCAGAAGGCCGTCCCGATCCCGCCCGCAGCAGTGCACAGGTTTATACGGTCCGTCCCGCGGGCTATACGCGTCATACGGTTCAGGGAGCCTCCCAACATACCTGTGTGCATCACATTGAAGATATATCAACCATTTGCTATTCAAACTCACAAAATTTGTTATATATAGTTTTAGACATCATTTACATTCTTTATAAAATTACATTAGCATTCACTTCAAGTCTATTTTCTTCATTCATAAAGTTAGGATTCATAAAGTTTATGATAAAGTGCATGTAGAAGATGAAATGTAAAGTCTGAACCAAATTGAATTTTATAAAAACACCAAATTATAGTACTCAAACAAAAGCAAACAACTTAAAAATCAAATCTCAAATTGTAATAAAGCATAACACCAAATCAAAATAACATTTTGAAACATGCTCCATCTTCAATCTTCATTTTCTCCATCGACAATGGATTCAAATGAAGGTAATTTCTCTTCCTCACCATCACCAGCGATTTCTTCATCTGATAATATAAAAACTTGATTTACTTTGAATTAGAGATAAATACTGTACAATAAATTATAGAGAAAATGACTAGAATAGACCTAAAAAAGTTTTTATCACAAATATAGACCTTAAAAATTAAAATGACCAAAATAGCACTTAAATGTTTTATTAAATATACATTTATACCCCTTGGGTTAACTAATCCTAGACTTTTTTTGTTTAGAGTTGAGGAGTGGAGTTTTGGAGATAGAGTTTCAAATTTAAAAAAAAATTAAAAAAACTAAAAAATTTCAACATAAAAAGTGCTATTTTGGTCATTTTAATCTTTGAGGTCTATTTTTGTGATAAAAACTTAAAAGAGGACTATTTGAAAGAATTGCCCTAAATTATAATGTGAATTCTTTACCATGTGCATAAGATTCATATCCTTTGATCCAGTTCCTAGTGCATATCATAGCTTGCACATTTTTTTGAGAGTAGATGGCTCATATATTTGTTTAGAACTCGCGATCCAATACTAAAGGAGGACTCTAAAGCCACTGTTGTAATTGGAATACTTAGCAGATCACATGCCATTGCAGCCAAATCAACATACCGATGCGCATTATCTTTCCACCAATCGAGGATATCCAAGCTCTCGAAATTAGTAATGTCCAACGGTGGTTCATCAAGATAAGCTTCGAGAGGTGTCTTACCGCTCACAGCGCCACTGACGTTTCGAAATGCAAAGAAATCGTAAGAAGGTTTTAGAAACAAAAAATTAGAGGGGTTAAAAATAAATGAAAAGAAGGATAAAACTGAAATAACACTCACATCGTAGTTCTCAAACAATCCCATTGACCTTGTAGCACATGGTTGTTGTGAAACAGTCTCACGTGGCTCTGTAGAAGGTGATATTTTCTTGAATTTTTTGTCATAAGACTCAAACAAAGTAGTAAGCTTCTCCCGCAAGTTCTTCAACTTTTCATCACGTGTGGTTATGTCAAGCTTCCCTAAACAGCATTTGACAATTGAAAGCTTAAACCGTGGGTCGAAGACTGCTGCCATTGCAAAAGCATCACTGACTTCAACCCAATATCTATCAAACTTCTCTTTCATCGGTGGCACCATGTGTCTGACAATCTCATCTTCGCTGTACTCATTCTGTTGAAGCCAACTATGGATATTCCAAACCTGATAGAATTACAAGTTCGAAGTAGGGTAAATTGAACAAGACATCAGACTTGTAATCACTGCAAAAGGACCCAGAAAACAACATATATTCTCAGCTCTTGTCCATTCCTCATGTGTGGGCGCCATCTTATGACCCTTGTTATCAAATGTCTCCAACTTAACTAATGCTTTACGGTACTTTATGGCCCTTTCAAGCATATAGTAAGTCGAGTTCCATCTTGTCGACATCCAGTATTAGCCCCCCCCATTTTCTTCTACACCTGCAGCATCCACACATTTTTCAAATAATTTTTACGCGTTTCCGATCCTAACACATACTTAACACTCTCTCTTACTTTGTGCAAAGAGTCTCCAATAACCTTCAACCCATATTGCACTATGAGGTTCAGTATGTGAGCTGCACATCTAACATGGAATAACTCTCCGGCACACAGCAAATCATCTCTCAAATTTAGCTGGGATTTGACAATATCTTGCATCGAGTCATTACTTGTAGCATTGTCTACAGTGAGAGAGAATACCTTATCAAATCCCCACTCTTTCAGTGTATCAAGGAAGCGGGCCGCAATTTTCATACCGTCATATGGTGGAGGTAGAGCACAAAAAACCAGGATTTTGCTGTTCTACTTCCAATTCCGATCAATGTAATGTGCTGTCACACACATGTATCATTCCCGTTTCACTAATGTTCATAAGTCAGTTGTGAAAGACACCCGTCCAGGAAGACTCCCTAATTCCCCCTTCAGTGTGTCACTCTCACTTTCATATAATCGATACACATCTGCTCTCGCTGTGTTTGGACAAATGGTCTTGACATCAGCATTCAAATACTTCCATGTGTCTCTCACTTTTTCATACTCCACGTACGAGTAAGGTAGATCATGCTGTATTATTTTCTTAGCTCCATCTGACTAAATACATCATGATCATACTTGCGAGGAACAACTTTTCCCTCGGAGATGAGTTGTTGACCTCCTCGATTCCTTGGATACTTTTTACATCTATTACGATGCCTTCTCAGCCCACTGGTTCCATGCGAATGTGAATGCCATGCATACTCATTCCTGCAATGATTGCATGCAGCTTTCAACTTTTCACTGGCTTTATGTACCACTTTAAAATTGGTCCACACATCTGATCTTTGCCTCTCTTCCCTTTCCTCGTCACCGATTTCATCATCATCATCCTCTTCTTCATCGTCGAGTTCATCATCAAAGTCCGGTATGTCCTCTACGACCTTCTCCTTCTTCTTTTGCGACATAGTAAGCACGAACTCTTCTTTGGAGATTGAGTAGGCACGGCCTTTCTTCTCCATCCACGAATAACAGACTTCATAGCAACATACTTCCTACACGCTTGTGAGGAAGAGCCAATGCCACCATCTATAGTGGATTGCAACATCGGTTTCCTCGAGGCTATTCCAAAAGAAGTCTTTCTTCGAGGCTTGATTTTTTGGGTTGATGGAGTTATCTCAACATCAGAATCATCAGTTTCATCGAAAAGACTGATAAGCTTTCTTTTGCTTCCTTGTTTCTTTCTAGTAACGCAAGCTACATCATCTTCAGCGACCCATCAAAGTTTGTTTCTTCTGCAACAAGCCTAGCTATGAGATTTTGAGTTTCCAAGTCAATTGTATCTAGTGGGACGTAGTTTGGATCAAACATCTGGTCTTCTGAGTCGCCTCTCGATCCCATGTTCTCTCTCTTAGGTTTTGCGGTTCTGGTAGGCTAGGTTCTGGTGTTTTTTTTTTGGTCTCTCTCTCACGTCTTGCGGTTTTTCTAAAACCGTTTATAGTTATTAGGGCTTTCTAAATTTTGTTAAAATTCTAATTAAAAAATTGTTAATATAATTTTTAAATATTTGAAAATTTTATGCAAGTACACATCCAAATTAAAACTTTAAATGTGTCATCAGTACATGTATTCACGGAAAGCTAACTATCTTACCGATAACCTACGCAATGCAACCAAATTAAAACCCTAAGCTACGTTCTAGAGATTAAGTTACTCATCTTAGTTCTTTAAAGCTGTGATGAACTTAGAGCTCAGTTGTTTTATCTTGATTCTTCATTGATCCTGCTTGCTTGTTCACGATCACTCCATCATCTCAGGCAAAAATAAAAATAAAATAAAGCTACATAAGTCAAGACAAATAGCTAATCGAGACAGAGACATCAAACTATGCAGATATAAAATAAACAGCACAATCACAAAGTCAATGAGTTCAGTCTTGTCTTAACTTCGAGTTCAGCCGCCAAGCCTGTGAACAATCACCCTTGAGTCCTTAGGATGATTTTTAACAAGCTTGGAGGCTTAAACTCGGTGACCCAGTAAAATTATAACCAAGATTAATCGAGATCAGTAACACGACTTCAACACTAGCATTGAAATTGAATCATTACAATACATATACCTCTTATAAGGACGGTATTGTGATGGAATCGAAAAATTATAATGAATATATCTCCTATAAGATTAAATTTTAATAAATTATAAATGTTTATTATACACATGGAATCCTCGTGAACAAAATTAGTTAAGGTAGCATTCACATTAGTAAAAATAGATGATGTGGCGACTGGTGTATGATTTCACCAAAAAATAAACAAAATATGTGTTATTTGAATTAACCAAATACATTTTTTGCGCTGTCATATAATTCGCGTATGAAATGTTGCATTGGGTATAAAATTATTGTTTTCTCGTTAGAAGAGATAGAACAACAGCGGGAATTGATGATAAAGACTTTTTTGATTAAAAAATTAATAACGAATGATTTAAAATTAATGATGATAAACAAAAGTTTAACGTATAAAATTTTTAGGTAATATAAGATGCTAATGACATTCTTACTGACAATGATGATTACCAAGAAACATTGCAGTAAAGATTTAGATCCACATGGTTAGCGATAAAAATATTGCAGCAATAGTTTGGAAACGCACTACGACCTCTTCATTGTGAAATGCTTATGAAAGAGATTTTCAAAACCCATGATACAGAGGAATTTGTATTTTAAGGGCTTTAACCATGTGTTTGAGCTATTGAGCGATTGTGTTTTTATACATCGATGTGATTTCTTTTTTTTTTTTTTACAGTATCTTGACATTTTTCCTATGTTCGTTCTGATTATTCGATATACAAGATTCAGTTTTCTAGAGGGAGCACATTGTTAAAGTGATCTATGATGCGGTGAGAGACTTAGAACAATGGGAAAGAAGTGGATCTTAAATTGAACCAGGAAGAAAAGGAGGAGGTGAGAAGAAAGGGATAACCTCTCAGGACCGGCCCTGAAATTTTGGGGGCCTAAGGCGATATTTTAACGATTACAACTAAAATTCTTTTTTTTTTGGATTTAGGGGCCTAAATTTTTTTTTTCAGGGGCTTATATACATGTAATTTTTTTTTTTGAACACCCCAGAGATTCTACCACCAAGTACTCAATATTACTGTTATGCTGATGCCTCTTAAAAAGATGACAAGGAGCTAGCAGGAGTTGGTTGGTCCTTAGGCCCGGTCCGGAGCATAGACAAAAGAACCAACTGGTTAGGACATCCCGATTTTATACAACAATTTTATAAATATATGAGGCACTATAAAAAAAATTATGAAGAAAAAGGAGTAAATTTCTAGTTTAGAGTAGGGTTTTACAATTTTTTTTTAAAGTTGGACCGGCCAGTATACATGCCAATCAACAACTACAATGTTCCTCATCCATAAGCCCGACAAATACTCCGAGAGAAGCAGAAACAGAAGCGTTACGCATGGCAGTCTGACAAATGCGAGCACTAGCCTTAACAAATGTTCATTTAAAAAGTGATTGTAAATCACTTATGGATGAGTTAGCTCAGTACACCACTTCAGCAACCATCAAAGGTCTGTAACACAGAGAGTGTCTTTATGATATAGGACGTTGGAGATGTTTCAAAAGCAAATGGTTTTACCTTTAGTTATGTACCTAGAAATAGTCTGATTTTGGTAGATGAATTAGCAAAAAAGTGCTAGATGTAACAACCAAAAATATGTAGAGTATTTACACTCCATACCAAAACTCTTTTCTGTATTTAGCTATATATCTAAAAACACTATGTCACCCTATTTCACAAATATTATTGATTATTTTATCCCTAATGCTATTCTTCTTAGAAAACAATTAATAAATCTTTTAAATTTCCTACCAAGATTTTATCTGACAACATATCGCACGAATTTTTTTTTTTATTCTCATGTTGATTAACCAATTCTTCTTTGTAATACAGCTCACTCTCTCTCCTTTCTTAAACGTGTGTCAATTTTTGAAACTTTTCTATCTCTGCAAATCCTAATCCTCTCTTCGTTTCACTCAGCTTGATATTTTTTAATTGTTGTGTCATATTACCGATTCTCAACAGGTTTAATGGATTTTTGTGGTGAAGAAACCCTCCTCCCCCTCCCTTTTATATTTTTGATAGCAAAATGGCGGTGATCAGGACGGAGGATGTCTAGTTCTGATGGCGGTTGTGGTTAAGTTGTTCATAGTGGCGGTACTCACCTTGAGCACAAAGAATTCTACCCGTAAGGATGTTGCGTTTTAGTTTCTAACACCTTTTTTTGTAGTTTATTGTCTTCTTTCTTTGGATTAATAGAAGTTTATAATTCGTGGGCTTCTTTCGTATCCTCGCATGAATGCCAAAATAGCTATTGATGTTGAACATCGAGACGAAGAAGAAGAAGAAGAAGAAGAAAATTAACAGAGGGTCTCCAATTCAAAGGCCTTGTTTTGAAGATCTAAAACGATCAAATCTTTGAGTATATTTATTTAGTTGTTTAGTTTTCCCTATGAGCGTTTCGAGATTCTCGTAAAGTGTGTGATAGTATCATAGTAGGTGATGGAACTGTTAGATAAACATGCTTGTTAATTTTTTCTTACACAAGCAACACTTCCCCTAGGGATGTCAATTGTGGGCTTGGACCGCGGGACAGACCCATTACAACCTGTGATGGGACAGATTTGGGTTTAGGGTTAGGTATACCGCAGATTTGCGGACATAGCGGGATGGGTCTTCTGCGGTATGGGCTTCAAGAGGGACGGCCCAAAGAAGACCGCGGTTCGCCCTAAGTACCGCTTCCTCTTCTACATTTACATTTTCGCCGACCTTAAAAAACAAAAAGAGAGAGAGAGTGAAAGAAATACGAGAAGGCGCCACAGAAATGGACTTCGATGACTTCAGGACGGAGTTCTTGACGGCGGATTGTTACTCGCAAGGACTCCGCCGGATGGTAGAGGGTCATCTTCTTCTCCCGAAAGCTGTGACAAGAAGAAGGTTGTTCTTGATTCTTGAAACTCTTTCCACCGTAGAAGATGATCCTCCATCCTCCGGTGGGATCTTGAGCGAAGGATCTTGACGGATCTTGAGTTCTCTCCATGCATGCGACGGATCCGGTAATGAATCTTCTTTAACTTTGTTCTCCTCTTGTGTTTGATGTCTATTCCTTTAATCTTTATAGTTTTTATGAATCTTCTCTAACTTTGTTCTCCAAATTTCAGGTACATGCAAGAGTTGTTTCATGGACTTCAAGAGCTCCAGCGACGGTGGCTTATTGCTTGGTGAAGATCCCAGCCGGTGGTGGTGGTTCGGCTTCTGAGATCTTCGTAGAACTAAAGCTAAAGCCGAACCGCCCCCACCAGCTGAGTTCTTTACGACGGGTGTTGACTTCAGGAGACTCAAGCTCCGGTGACGACTCGGCTCGCCGACGACATGCGGCTTCCTCTGAAGGTATGATTCGGTTCTCTTTGTGGTTGATCTCGAGTTATTTATTTTTCTCTTTGTATGTTCATGCATGTTCTTTGTATTTATTTGAAAAATGTGTGGTTGATGTCTAACTTTAATTTTGTCCCTGCATGTTCTTCAATCGGAGTTTCCATTCAAGTTGCCTTCGGTGAAGAGTTATTCTGCTTCGTTTTTCTTCTTCGTCGGTGAGGAGTCCTTCTGCTTCGTTTCTCTTCTTCATTTCTCGATAAGAATAATATTAATTTTATATAATTAGTTAATATTTTAGATTAATTTACAAAATTTAATAATTTTAGATAATTATTTAATATTATAAATTAATTTATAAAGGTTTAATATTTTTAGATAATTAGTTAATATTATAAATTAATTTATAAAGGTTTAATAATTTTATATAATTAATTAATATTATAGATTAATTTATAAAGGTTTAATAAATTTAGATAATTAAATAATATTATAATTTGTTTGACAAAAATATAATATTATAATTTAATTTATAAAGGTCTAATAATTTTATTTAATTAATTCATATGTTATTAATATTATAGAGTAGTTTATAAAAGTTTAATAACTTGTTTGTTGTTTGTTTGCATAAACTAGATTGATATGTCTATGCTAAATTTGTTAAATTTATTTGTATATGATTGCTTGAATTGAGTGTTACATGAGTTGGATTACTTATCTTTAATAGGTCACCGAGTTTAAGCCTCCAAGCTTGTTAAAAATCATCCTAAGGACTCAAGGGTGATTGTTCACAGGCTTGGCGGCTGAACTCGGTGCGAAGTTAAGACAAGACTGAACTCATTGACTTTGTGATTGTGCTGTTTGTTTTATAGCTTCATAGTTTGATGTCTCTGTCTCGGTTAGCTATTTGTCTTGACTTATGTAGCTTTATTTTATTTTATTTTTTTCCTGAGATGATGGAGTGATCGTGAACAAGCAAGCATGATCAATGGAGAATCAAGTTAAAACAACTGAAGCTCTAAGTTCATCGCAGCTCTAAGGAACTAAGATGAGTAACTTAATCTCTGGAACATAGCTTAGGGTTTTAATTTGGTTGCATTGCGTAGGTTATCGGTAGGCTAGTTAGCTTTCTGTGAATACATGTACTGATGACACATTTAAAGTTTTAATTTGGATGTGTACTTGCATAAAATTTTCAAATATTTAAAAACAATATTAACAATTTTTTAATTAGAATTTTAACAAAATTTAGAAAGCTAATAACTAAAACGGTTTTAGAAAAACCGCAAGACGTGAGAGAGAGACAAAAAAAAAACACCAGAACCTAGCCTACCAGAACCACAAAACCTAAGAGAGAGAACATGGGATCGAGAGGCGACTCAGAAGATCAGATGTTTGATCTGAACTACGTCCCACTAGATACAGTTGACTTGGAAACTCAAAATCTCATAGCTAGGCTTGTTGCAGAAGAAAAAATGTTGATCGGGTCGCTGAAGATGATGTAGCTTGTGTTCCTGGAAAGAAACAAGGAAGCAAAAGAAAGCTTATCAATCTTGTCGATGAAACTGATGATTCTGATGTTGAGATCACTCCATCAACCCAAAAAAAACAAGCCTCGCAGAAAGATTTCTTTTGGAACAGCCTCGAGGAAATCGATGTTGCAATCCACTATAGATGGTGCCATTGGTTCCTCCTCACAAGCATGTAGGAAGTCTGTTCCCATGAAGTCTGTGATTCGTGGATGGAGAAGAAAGGCCATGCCTACTCAATCGCCAAAGAAGAAGGAGAAGGTCGTAGAGGAAATACCGGACTTTGACGATGAACTCGACGATAAAGAAGAGGATGATGATGAAATCAGTGACGAGGAAAGGGAAGAGAGGCAAAGATCAGATGTGTGGACCGATTTTAAGGTGGTACATAAAGCCAGTGGAAAGTTGAAAGCTGCATGCAATCATTGCAGGATGAGTATGCATGGCCTTCCCATTCGCATGGAACCAGTGGGCTGAGAAGGCATCGTAATAGATTTAAAATGTATCCAAGGAATCGAGGAGGTCAACAACAACTCAACCCCGAGGGAAAATTTGTTCCTCGCAAGTATTATCATGCTGTATTTAGGTAGATGGTAGCTAAGACAATAGTACATCATGATCTACCTTACTCGTACGTGGAGTATAAAAAAGTGAGAGACACATGGAAGTATTTGAATGCTGATGTCAAGACCATTTGTCGAAATACAGCGAGAGTAGATGTGTATCGATTATATGAAAGTGAGAGAGACACACTGAAGAGGGAATTATGAAGTCTTCCTGGACGAGTGTCTTTCACAACTGGCTTGTGGACATCAGTGAAACGGGAAGGATACATGTGTGTGACAGCACATTACATTGATCGGAATTGGAAGTTAAACATTAAGATCCTGACTTTTTGTGCTCTACCTCCACCACATGATGGTATGAAAATTGAGGTCCGCTTCCTTGATACACTGAAAGAGTGGGGATTTGATAAGAAGGTATTCTCTCTCACTGTAGACAATACTACAAGTAATGACTCGATGCAAGATATTGTCAAATCCCAGCTAAATTTGAGAGATGATTTGCTGTGTGCCAGAGAGTTATTCCATGTTAGAGGTGCAACTCACATACTGAACATCATAGTGCAAGATGGGTTGAAGGTTATTGGAGACTCTTTGCACAAAGTAAGAGAGAGTGTTAAGTATGTGTTAGGATTGGAAACACGTGAAAATTTCTTTGAAAAATGTGTGGATGCTGCGGGTGTAGAAGAAAATGGGGGGGGGGGCTAATACTGGATTTGTCGACAAGATGGAACTCGACTTACTATATGCTTGAAAGGGCCATAAAGTACCGTAAAGCATTTGTTAAGTTGGAGACATTTGATAAGAAGGGTTATAAGATGGCGCCCACACATGAGGAATGGACTAGAGCTGAGAATATATGCTGTTTTCTGGGTCATTTTGTAGTGATTACAAGCCTGATGTATGGTTCAAATTACCCTACTTCGAACTTGTATTTTTATCAGGTTTGGAGATCCATAGTTGGCTTCAACAGAAT
>CAKOAT010258265.1:6246-35163 GCA_932364175.1 Eruca vesicaria subsp. sativa | reverse complement strand
AATGTAGAATCAAGCACTCAGGAGCTCAAACAAAGGTAATCCACCTTGAATCTTTAATTTCTTTGACTATATGAACCCTAAAAAATGTAGAATCAAAATCTTGGGTTTTTTTAGCTCATTGTGGAGAGAAAGTGAGAGATATGTGTTGTAATGTGTTGTTTAGTTCATGAGAATAGAGAAAGAAGAAGGGTAAATGGAACTTGGAGGCATTAAGAGCTTCAAAATTGGTTGTTCATGGTTGTTGGAGTATTGATGACAATGGCAATCTTGTAATTACTTGAAGATGATGAGGGTGAGAGAGTAAATATGTTATTTTCGAAAAAAAAAATTGATGGCATTTTCGTGAATTATATTAACTTGTGGGGTGAATTGGGCAAAATAAAGTTCCAAAAAAAAAAGAAGGTTAGTTTTGTGGTTGACTTCAAGTTTCAGGTCAATTCTGCAAAAAGCCCTTTTGATGATATATATTCTTTTAGAACATTCCATATTTGTAGGAGAAAATATGTGTTTTTGGTATACACATAGATACCTGCCATATTTTGAAGGCAGTTTACATTAAGGTCGTCTATTTATATTAATTGTGTTGGTTTAATTTAAATAATACAGTTCAATCAATTATATGATTTATATTATTTGTAACATTCTAGAAATGGTCCAAATTTAAATAATAACTTGTATCAGTAGATAAAAAAAATGACTCTATTTTAATATAGTAGATATGTGTCATTTTACGTATGTGTCATTCTAGGAGAGTCTTTCTCAGCCTCTTTAACCTTTTCATAACTAGATTAACATTAACCTTTTCATAACTAGATTATTTATCAAAGATGCCACTCGACTAACATATTGCATAACTTTTTTTTTAACATATTGCATAACTTGACGACCCATAGTATTTTTGTATGGTTTTACGGTAACAATTCTATGAATACATATATTTCGTATTTACCGTGGGGTGTCAGTGGGGTCTTCCACATCTTATTATAGGTATGCTTTCTGTTACATGCAAATTATATGTATGAATGTATTTATATGTAGATTTCTTAACATTTCATTTATGACATCATCATCAGCCAATAATTAAAAATGGAGAATCAGTGTTACTGATATCAGATATTTTTAATATCACTTTGAACTATCATAGTCATAAGCATGCATTTCGGATATATCATTACCTTCGTCCTACATAGAACAATTATGATTATATGTTAAAATCAGCTTCTTTGAATCTAAAAGATGAAACAACATACCATCTTATAATAATGAAACAACAGAGTTACTCTTAGTTAAATCATACTCCCTCTCTCTTATAATGTTACATGTTTTAGAAAAAAAAACTTTGTTTCAAAAAGATACATTTTTACATTTTCAAAGTATATTTTGCCAAATAATAATGATTAATTATAATTTTCAAATAATTTAATTGCATTTATTGGATTTTTGTTGGTTTAGATTTATAGAAAAATGATAATCATAAAAAATATGCATTTATTATGTGTAAAAAAACTAAAATATGTAAAAAAAAATTGAAACAGATGGAGTATATTATAATAATATGATGCCTACGTTGTGCTATGAAATCAAAACATCATACCAAATTCCAATTTGATCAGCATACTTAGAACAATTCTGGGTTATTTTTATAAAAGTGTTAAGAAATATCTAATACTAGGATTAGACCCGCGCCTTGCGCAAGGCACGGAATGAGATGGTTAAATTTATTGTATTTTTTGAAGATAAGAAGACATTATATCTGTTTTATTTGCATATTAGTTTGTTTTGGATTGGTTGTTTCGGGTTTTAATATCGTCCAATTATATATCTATATTATAAATATTGTCTTTTTGGTTAAATTGCGATTTTGTCTCATATATCTGTTTTTTTGTCATCCACACAACATGGAAACACGTAAGATGAAAGTATATTGCTGTCAATATCATTAAGAGTATTGAGACAATCCCAAATCTCCTTTTAGTCTCGAGATGGGTTGTGAAAAGACTCATTTCGAGAAGCAAATTCTCGACTTGTATAACGAAATCTCCAATCTCAAGAACCCTTAAACCTTTCACGTATATATGTCGACAATTTGTTCAATAGCTCATGTCCACATCCTTGCCTATGGATACAAAAATCGACGTTAAAAACTTGTGCCCAAAAGTCCAAAACTATAGAACCAATCTCACCAACCTACGTAGTGAAGATATAGAGTTTTCAAAGCACCACTACTATACGGCCTTGGGATCTCTCGAAGACAACACATTTCACCATTTAGATCTATCCTCAGTACACTAACTACCTCAAACTTAGCAAGGTTGAGTTCAATCTCTTCACGCTACACACGAGCCATGTCCAAACCAAGATCGCGTTCATGGGCTCCGGTACGTTGCCTTTCACATCCATCATCTTAGATACGTCTCACCGCTCTAATAACGACGGTCCAGAACTTTGACATCGACCCTCAAGCCAATTAACTTGCCTCCGAACTTGTCTCATGCGATATTGAACTTTGTAGTTTTAAAGTATCTCGTGTGTTTTATAATTGAAGTAAATAAGGTAAACAATTGTTGAAGTAAATAAGGTAATATATTGTGAGAAGGTAGTAAATAAGGTAATAAATTGTGAGAAGGTAGTAAATAAGGTAATAAATTGTGAGAAGGTGGTGTGATAACATTTAATGCAAAATGCTTCTTTTTTAATATATAAGAGATTTTTTTTTGTCATTCTATTTTCTGGGAACTTCTTAAACAAATTTGAAGACAAAATTTTAGTAAGAAATTTATATATTGCAAATTCTTTATGAATATGGGCCGCACTATTCTCATTTGCTGTTAAACATTGATACAATCTATAAACATATGTTGTTTTCCGTATTAATGCAAGCTATGTACGAATCAAGAAGCTCATGAGATCCACTCACGACATTAATTTTTAAAAAAAAAACTAGACAGCCGATGACATAATAGACTTTCAATCTATACTATTAAAAGTGAAGGTACCCTTAAAAAATTGACTTTCAATCTACCAAGTGAAGGTATTTTGGTAATTTATTTTTCGGTCTTACATCTATATATATATATCAATTGTTACAAATCATATCACATATTAAATATACCCGATTTATTCTCTCTCTTCTCATTAATTACTCTAAACATATTCCATATTATATTTTATACATTTATATTGTCTTATAAACTTTATATTACGGTTTTAATCTATAAATTGACTACATAAATATTTATTATAATATAAATTAATTGTATGGTGTTCAGATGCTCTCATACTTATAAATGTTTACATATTTATAAAATAAATTGTAATAAATTGTAATTTTAAATCATAATATATTATTCAATATACTGTATAATAAAATCAAGAAAAATAATATTTTTTTATCAAAAAATATATACTAAATTATATTTTAAAATAGTAATTTAGATATTATATTAAATATAATTTTTTATTATTTTAATATTTTGCATTAATAAATTGAAGTATGTTGTAAACTCTATGAATATATGTTGTCATGAATATGTAATTCTTTTAATTTATAGAGTATAAAATAATTTTAATTAATTTATTATATATATATATATATTATTTATTGTAGTAATTTAATTATGAATATGAATAATGTATTTATAAATATTATAGTAATGGTATTTCTTAATTAATAAATCCAAATGAATTAAAATTAGTTGTAATAATATTTAAAAGTACATTCTATTATTCAAAATAAATATTAAAACAATAAATATTTATATTTTACTGAAAATATTAAAATATACTGTCAAAATGCAATATTCGAAAAGATCTTGGTAATATCTTTGATATCTGATTTTTAAAATATTTAAATAATATATTAAGATTGTTATTGAATAATAACTAAATTTCTTATATGCAAGATAATTTCAAATATTTTCGTATTAACTTTTGTTCATATGTCTATATATCATCATTCTCATGGTGACATTTAATGGATGAGATAAGTTTTGTTAAGAAAATATTGCAAAAAAATATTTTTTATAATTATCTTCGTACTAAAATAAATGAACTGCTTCATCTACAAGTTTATAAATTAACCACAATCAATATCGTGGCTAGTTATTCTTTGTTTGGTTTCCATAAATTTCGGTAACTTACCGTAGTTGTATTACCATTAACTGTTAAAATTTAAACTTCTTAACTAATTCAAAATATCTTCAAAAAATATTCCTTATTCCTCGAAAGAGATATTTTTTAAAATCGTCTAAATATTATTTCCTACATTTTCATAACCTAAATGTATATCATCCCTACCTATTATAAATATAGCCTTTTTTAACCACTATATTCATCACTCATTGAAAAACTTAAAACAAAAATGGCGAATAATTTGCAGTTGTCGTGATATAAAACCGAGGAAGACTGCATGTCGCATCCAAGTCAAAATCTTTCATACATGGAGACATTTCATGAAAGACATAGGGGAGACCATGGAACTAATCCTTTGTGATGCAAATGTAAGTTTATCGTTTTGTATATATTTATGATTTAGATATCTTCATTTTGTAAAAGTGTAACCTAAATGATAATGTTTTCTAAGCGCGGGTCAATACCTAAATGATAATATTCTTCCCTATATTTATGGAACAATTCTTCTATTTTTAAAACTATATTATTTTGAATCATAAATGTTAATAATTTTCTTATTGGTCTGTTTTCTCCCATTTTTATAACTTATCTCCATTGTTGTGTATCTAACACGAGTATATTTTTATCTAGATGTTATTGGACAAGTTCAAGACTTGGGTGATCTGGAAACCATAGGGTGTAGTGGTGGGAAACAAAAGAATAAGTTGGAGTTCAGTCTCGTGGAAACCATAAAATTTTTTTTTTTATGGTTAATAGTATAAAGTTAGTCTCCCTACCTATTATAAATTTCTCAAGCGCGGGTCAAAACAAAATTGCCAAAACATAAATAAACTATATAATTCGATTAACATATTTATTGGATTTAACTACAAATTTGTAATACAATTTGGGTATTTTTAATAGTATTGATTTTTCAAGTTTATTATAGGTCATGGACCCATCCAATTTTGGTTTCAATCTAGTATGTGTTTTAATTCTTCAAACTCTCACAACACTTAATTTTCTGATTCTCTGTTCAACCACAAACTGACTCGGTTATGCAAACAAAATGGAAAGACCCTACTAAAACATTAAATATACATCAAATTTTTCATATAAAACTATCATATAATAGAAATCGGATCATTTTATACATTTTGTTACAACCGAAACAAAACCCGCGCTTCTCAAGCGCGGATCAAAATCTAGTTTCTCTTTATTTTTGCTGACAATATATTCATGCCCTAAATAAATTAGGCTACATTCAGTGTTTAATCACCTTGTCAAATAACACCATTAGTTAAGCGGAATTTTCGCTCATGAATGGTATACCTATTGTATTCAAAATTTTAATATGCGAAAATTGCCAAATATGATTCATAACTTGATTTCAAATCCAAAAGTAAACCTAAACTTGAATCAAATGCAAAAGTAACCTAAAAGGCTATTAAAATTACAACCAACCCCTTATGAACAAACAAAAAAAACAATTTTTTTATATGTTTCTAACCCCCGCAAGTTTTCTATCCAGCCGGCTTGAAACTCGTCTAGTATAGTTCTTAAAAATAATTTAAATTTTTTTTGATAAGTGAAGAATTGAAATCATGTAATTAACATATGTTTTAAGAGATATAAATTAAGATATAACAAAATTTAATTGTTTTCAACATAGATGAGTGAAAGTAGTGAGTCATGATATTCTTTGGTTTAGGTTTTGCAAATATATGTTGTAGTATTGTATGTGTTCTTAGGGTTAGATTTTGGAAAACATAAATATTTTTTTGAAAAATTTATAATTTACCGAAGTGTTATTTCTGTGTATAGTTAACACTATTTAAGTATAATTTGATTATATAACGTGACTAGTTAGTTAATTTAGTCAATTTAGTTTAGGGTTTAGCGTTTAGGGTTTAGGGTCTAGACGACTTACTATTAAGTCGTCTGGTGAATATATTTACGGTAGACGACTTAGTAGTAAGTCTTCCAAACCGGATCGAATCTTTAATTTTACCAATGTACTTTTAAAACTAACCGCATTATTTACCGGACATATATAAGATGTATTTTGTTATTCACTTTTTTGCGAAATTCAGAAAACCCTAACTCTGTTTCTCTCAAAGGCGATTTCCATCAATTCTCTCTAATCCATCGTTCTCACGGCTAGTTATCTCTCCGTCGTTATCACCGCCGCTTCCTCTATTTCAGATCTGAGAGTACACCCTAGCGTCGTTTCTCTATAAACCCTAGCGTCGTTTCACGTCTCGTTCGCACCACCGGTTCTCTGTAAACCCTAGCGCCGTTTCTCTCTGAAGCGTTTCGTTGAACTCCGCTGCCGGTGAGTTATATCTCTTATGTCGAGTGATTGATTGAGGAAAATATGAACATAAAACATTGTCTCTATCATTTTATGACTTAAGGTGTATCTTCTCACCGTCATTCTTACCGTGCTCCTTTTTCATGTCTATTTTTGCAGATCTATAACCGCAGTGTCGAAGGCGACTATATCATCTCCGAATTTTCAGGTCGGCTTTAAAATGTTCTACTGGAAGTCTTGGAAGACTTATAATTAAGCCGTCTGAAAAATCTTCCAGCTGGAAGACTTTCTAGACGACTTAAATATAAGTCTTTC
Organism: Eruca vesicaria subsp. sativa; assembly: GCA_932364175.1. NCBI lineage: Eukaryota > Viridiplantae > Streptophyta > Magnoliopsida > Brassicales > Brassicaceae > Eruca > Eruca vesicaria. The sequence continues at coordinate 28,424 of CAKOAT010258265.1, read as the reverse complement.
AGCGGGAATACTTGCCAAATGACTTAATTATAAGTCGTCTGGAAAGTCTTCCAGACTTATAATTAAAATGTTATACTTAATGGTTATGTGTTTGAGATGGTTGTCTTTGATTGTTTTGCCGACAAAAAAATGGATATTCCAGAACTCCCCCGTAGGGTACATACATTAGGGGAAGATCCCCTCGCAATGAATAGCATTTCGTATCATATGGATCGTTCAAAGTTGCATACTGCTTTAAGGAATGCTCTTCATGTTGACGAATATAAAGAGAGGTGAAGGAGTCGAAGTTGGGAGTTTTCATCAATTTCAAAGAGCTGGGATTTGGTTGGGCTTCAAGGTCACTACATGCTCGGTTTCCAACTCGACATAAAGAAGAAGTATGAGCTGTGGTGTCTCCTTGGTCCACAATCTTTGAGGTTTTCGCTGTTAGTTTGAAAAACCTCACTGGTCTAAACTGCGAGTACATCAAGGACCTTGAGAGACCAAACTGTGTTGTTACAAAGGAGTTGGCTTCTTTCTGAGAGAAGTTGAGAGTTCATGTCGAAGCTGGGCCAACTACTCAGAAGATAATAGCACATTTGAGAGATGCGAAGGGTGGTCTCGGGATGATCACAAGCAGCTCGGGTATCTTGCAATCTTCACTGGATATATTGAAGGGAAAAGGTATTCAACCCCTACACGGGTTAGTCTCACAAGGCTAGTGATGGAGTTAGAACGGTTTGACAATTATCCATGGGGGAGAGTCGTGTTTAAGGTGCTGATAGACTCTGTGAAGGGCAAAGATATTTCGGGTTGTTACGCTGTTGATGGGTTTATTCAAGCTCTCCAGGTCTGGGTGTACACAACTCTGCCGGAATTGTGTGCTAATTATGGTAATCCCATACCAAAACAGACCGTCTCCACTGGTACTGTCTTACAAGGGTGGCAAAGGACACATATGCTTTAAAGATGCTATCTGCAGACAGGTATTTACTTCAATCCAAAAGACTTCGCAGAAAACTTATGATTAAGTCGTCTGAAAAGTCATGATTAAGTGGATCATGGATTGCTGGCAAGTCACCGGTACTTGGGTCAATACAAAGCCGGCGGTTATGAGTCCAAATGAAAAATATAGTCATGGTGAAGGAAGACAGTCCAAGACCTCGGAACAAAGCTCGTAAAGAGGCTGGTGAAGAGGCACCTGCAGAGGCACATGAAGAGGTTCTTACAGAGGCTCATTCAGAGGTGACTACGACTGTTGGTGGGATGACCAAAGAGGATATTGAAAGAATGTTCAAGGATTCTTTCAAGGACGTATTTGATGCCATGAGGGAAGGGTTTAAGACGTGCCTTAAGGAGATCAAGCATCTGTCGGAAAGGGTGGAAGCTGTGGAGAAGAAGGTTGGTATCACCAAAAAAAGGGAAAGGGACATCATCTAAAAACACTACCTCTCAACCTAAAACGCATGAACCCGGGGTTAGTAACGAATCCTCTCCCAACAAGAAATTGACTAGACAAAGTCTTAAGAATAAGAACTGAAAGTTGGATTTGCTTTGTTTCTTGTATGTCAGAACATGTCTGCTTTGTTTATAGTGTGATTGTTTTGTTTTTATTTATGGATTTTGTATATAGATTTTTTTTTATGTTTGAAATGGATCATTGGTTATTATTTTTTGAAATGGATCTTTGTTTATAGTGTGCTTGTTTTGTATTGGTTAATATTGTATAAACCCATCTTGTACATTGCAGAGTGAAAGTTTTGATGGGGCGAACATGGAAAGGAAGAGATTGCCGGAGGATAAAGCTCCAGATGTGTCCACAGATGCTAGTTCCTCGAAAGAGATGGGTTTAGTTCCGAGCTTGCCCGAGGATAAACCTCCAAAATCGAGCCTTGTTCTATTGGAGAAACAAGTACCCACTGTTTTGGATTTACAGCAGGAGGATGCTAAATATCAGGGAAAGAAAGATGATGCTTTGGCAGTTATACGTGCAAAGAGTGATCGAAAAAGGAAACTTTCTATCTCACAGTAATCTCTTTATACGGCAAACATCACGGCCAGTGACCATTCCAAACAAAAAGCTTTTTCCAGGCTATAATTCTTTTGCACCAATTGACAAGAAGAAGTTGAAGGAGCTCGCTGAATGGTTGAAAACTGATCAGTATGTGATTGCTTTTCCCATAATATCTTGCTTTAGTCTACAAAAATTGATTGATTTTCAACATTTTGTGTTTGCATTCATTATAGAACACCTCTCGATAACCACGTACAAGTCCAACTCAGTGGTATCACACCCTCCGGACCTACTTATCTTGGTTGGATGACTGTGTAAGTCTTATGCTATGACTTATGTCTTTTACCAGTAAGTTGTCTGGTAAGTCTTCTACGTAGAAGACTTTCTAGACGACTTATCAGTAATTCGTCCGATATCTTCTGACTTGTATTATTTTAAATGTAGCATGTTGATGCTTGGACTAATGTTCTGAGGAAGAGGTACGATGCTATGCCACAACATTTCAGGAGCGAGAGGATGTGCTTCCTTGATCATATGTTTTCTTAGCAATGTAGATTCAACTACAAGGATTTTAAAGACTCGGAGCCCGATCACAAAGGTTTAGAAAGAAGACTCACTCGTGGGGCGTGGAATTATTATTCAGGCGCTATACCATCATTTTTCCAATCAAAAAAGTTTGGGAAGCGAATATTGATGATATCTATGCGCCAGTGAACTAAAACGACACTCATTGGATTGCTATGTGGATATCAATCCCTAAGAGGCAGACAACATTTGTTCCTCTATCTCCTAAGAAGAACTTGATGTGATAATGGAGCCTTTTCTCTACATGGTCCCTTATCTGCTTGTTAAGTGTGCTTCCTCTGGCGAAGAACGTCCCCAATACACCCTGGAGCCATTCACATATGACAGACCGACCAATATACCTCAGGCCTGGGCTGGTGATTGTGGTGTGTACGCTCTAAAGTACATTGATGTCATGCTATTGGGATGCCATTTAATCAAAAAGACTTTGCTAAGGGCAACGGGAAGACTATGAGGGATAAAATGGCGGTGGATATATTTAAAGAGCTTCCTCACCAGGATGAGAAAGAAAATGTGGACAATGATGAGAACCTTGGTGCTTATGAAGAGTGATTAACATGCTACGTTATATTATTTTGTATGATAGATTAAACTGATGTTTGTATTTGAACTTGATGTGCTGATGTGTGGTAGATTTGGCTACGTTAGCAAGGTCAGGATAGGATGGAGTTTTTTGTAACCTATCTTCTGCACAGAAGACTTCGCAGAAGACTTACAATTAAGTCGTCTGGAATGTTGGACGACTTAACTATAAGTCGGAAGGAAAGTCTTCTGTGCAGTGACCTTTTGAAACCTTTCGGATAATATAAAAGACTTTCTTAAATTTGTTTGGCAGTGCAATTTGACAAAGAAGTTAACACATATAAGTTCATAACAAAAATTCTTAATACATAGATTCATAATCCCTGGACGACTAACTTGAAGGTCTTCTGGAAGAATAAACCTTGGACGCCTAACTTTAAGGTTTTCTGGAAGAATAAATCCTGGACGACTAACTTTAAGGTCTTCTGGAAGAATAAACCCTAGACGACTAACTTTAAGGTCTTCTGGGCGACTTACTTGAAGGTCTTCTGGAAGATTAAACACTGGACGATCCATTTGAAGGTCTTCTGCAAGACTAAACACCGGACGGCTAACTTTAAGGTCGCCTGGACGACTTACTTGAGGGTCTTCTGGAATACTTAACACTGGACGGCTAACTTTAAGGCCTTCTGGAAGAATAAACCTTGGACGTTTTACTTTAAGGTCTTCTGGACGACTTACTAGAAAGGTCGTCCACGTCATTTCTTACATTGTGTTATCATATGGCCAGTTTCTCTGCATACTGAGCATCTATAAATCATGTGTTGCTTCCGGGGTTTGCGTTCTCTCATCCTGGATAGCTCCAATCATGATTGCCATCTTGATTTCTTCAGTCTCCCCAAACCACGCTTTACATCCGGAGGAAAGCATGTGTGTTCCTCAACTTGTTGTTCAACACAAGGATATATGTTCTCTGAGCATCCTGCAAACAAATAATTTGTTGAAAAAACTGGACATACAAATGTGGAGATATGCAAACCATCATATGTTCCAGCAGCTATAGCATGAGAGCAATGTATTTTCTCCACCGCATAGACACCACAATCACACTTTCCATGTTCCAAATCAACCACACAATCAATTTTGCCACCTTTCACAAAGAATCGCCATCCATCAATTGGTTGGGCTCTCATCGTATCCGCTATCTCCGATAGAACACAAGCAAGTATTCAACACCCCAACTATGTTGAGTTGGGAGACTCAAAGAAATTTTTCTCCTTTTGATAAATCACTTTCCTAGCTTCACTCTTATGAACTCCAACATGAACTTAATCGAAAATCCTCTAGCTCGCTTCAGTGCAATTAATAGATTCAGCGATGTTGCTTGTTTCATGTTGTACATGTCCCACTGACAATAAACCCTTGACCGTCGGCATTCTCCAAATACATTGCAAGGTCCAGGTTTGCTTTATAATTTTTGACAATGTTATCTTAAAGGTGATAATAACATATTCCTTGGTTGCCCAAGGAAGCACCTTATCACACACACTTTTAATGGCCGTGTGCCGGTCGGAGACTATCACCAGAGACTGCTCATCAGATACACAACTAGCCAATTTTGTGAAAAACTATTCCCAAGAAGGTTCATCTTCAGCATCTACGATCCCAAAAGCCAATGAAAATATCTGAAAACTCTCATCTTGTGCGGATGCAACTAACATAACACCTCAATACTTCCCACTTAGGTGAGTCCCATCCACCACAGTAACCTTGTCTGATATTTAAAACTTTTGATAGAAGCTCCAAAAGAGAGAAATATGTACTTAAATCTATTGATAGAATCAATTTCTATAGCCGTGATAGAATCGAGATTTGCTAAGGAGATTTGCTCGAGATATGATGGCAGACGTGAATACCCATTTTCTGTTGATCCTCTCACCAATGTTTGTGCATATAACAGTGCTTTGTATGAAGTGATGTAATCAAGCGTCATGCCAAACATGTTCTTCATTGCATCAGTGATATGATGCGGAGTCAACCCATCAATAATTCCAACACGATCAATGAAAAGTCTACCAACATACTTCAGAGTACAGTGTCTCCGCTGAGCGATTCGGTCTCCCACTGATCATGTATGTGTTTCCACATACTTTGTTACCCAAAACGTGTTTGTCCCATGTTTCACACTCGCTCTGATCTTCCATCCATAACCACTAACCCGACATGGTGCCACAAAGAGAGTTTTCGTTGACTTGTATATTCTGAAGGAGAACCTACGCCTCACTGCTGTCAACCGCATCTCTGAAAGCAGTGCATCCTTGCTAACAAAACTCTGGTTGACATAGATACTGTTACCATTCGATCTTTCTCCTTCAATAGCATATGTTTTTTTGAAATCTTCAAAACACATATCATCATCTTCTTCCTCATCCTCATCATTAACCTTTCTATAAACACTGTAATCCTCACCATTCTCGTCCGCTTCAGCAACAATAGAAATATCAGCATCCTCCTCCCCATCATGATTTTCATCTTCAACCAAATCATCATCATCATCTTCAAAACATTCATCAGCTTCTTCCCTTTCCTCTGGAACCGTTTCCACCTTGCTACGGCTTGATACACAAAGCCGTACTCCATGTATTTTGGTTATCTCGAGCAAGTTTCAAACTTGTCTATCACTTGTAACATGAATAGGAAATATGTTGCATCATTTCTGCTGGTAATGAGTAAGTTATCTCCACAGATTACGTGCTCATGTCCAGGTTATAATCTTCTTGAGCATTGCAACAAGTTCAGCATGTGTCGAACCTTCACTCAAAAAAAAATTCTCGCTCCTTTGAAATTATCAACCACAAAATCCCAACAGCAATCTTTCAACAACCATTCTCTATACACTTCATGTAACTCATCGTCTGCAAAAATTCAAAATAAAACACATTAGTAAACATAGATAAATTGAAAGTTTACTAAAAATTGAAGCATACGCCATACCAGTAAATCGTCTAGAAGACATAGATGACTTATCAGTAAGTCGTCCAAACATGTCATTTTTGCAATTGACTATTAATTGGATAACTTACTTGTAAGTCGTCCAACTTTTTTTGTTAAACAAAAAAAAAAATTGTATACTACTTACCACTAAATCGTCTAGGATAAACGGATTAGTTTTGCATTTTACCGAATTGTGTTAGATATTTTACTTTTCATGGACGAGTTACCAATTAGTCGTCTCTAGGAAAACAAAAATTTCAATATTTTATTAAAGCTAGACGACTTATCTGTAAGTCGTCTCAGGTTAGTTTGTGATTCGAAAATAAAACTTAAATATTTAACTTTTCCCAGGCGACTTACTTGAAAGTCGTCAAGTTAGACGACTTACGAGAAAGTTGTCCGAGATAAGCAAGGTTTGACCATAATCTCGGAAAAAAATCTGGACGACTTTGCTTATCCTAGATGACTTTTAAGTAAGTCAGACGACTTTAAAGTAAGTCGTCTGACTGGACGACTTCCGTGTAAGTCATCTGAGAAAAGTTAAATATTTAAGTTTTATTTTCCAATTGCAAAACTAACCTGAGAGGACTTATAGATAAGTTGTCTAACTTTAATAAAATATTAAAATTTATGCTTTCCCAGAGACGACTTACTAGTAAGTCGTCCAGGAAAATTCAAATATCTAATACAATTCAATCAAATGCAAAACTAATCAGTTTATCCTAGACAACTTACTGGTAAATCGTCTAGGGAATTCTCTACATTTTTTTTAACAAAAAAAGATGACGACTTACAAGTAAGTCGTCGATTTGACCAGAAGACTTACTTGTAAGTCTTCTACAACCAGACGACTTACGGGTAAGTCTTCTACGCGAATAGATCTGTCAAAAATTTCAATTTCATACCTTAAACTAGTGAGATGACTTCCTTAGCACACAGAGTCTTCTCCAACCACCCAAAACCTCAAACGAAAGTAACCCACCAAGAATAGTGTGCTTGAATGGATCTATCAACCATAAAAAAAAATTGAATCAAAAGCTTGAGTTTTTGGGATGAATATGGAGACAAAGTGAAAGAGATGTTCTTTTTAGTTCATAACAATTGAGAAATAGAGAGTGTAAATCAATTTAAGTGTATTAAGAGCTTCAAAATGGTTGTTCATGGTGGTTGGGGTATTGGTGGCAATGGCAATCTTGTAAATACTTGAAAATGATGAGGTTGTGGGAGTAAAAAAACCATTTTCGAAAAGAAAAAAAATTAATGGCATTTTCGGAAATAATGTGAACATGTGGGGTGAATATGACAAAAGAAAAAAAATTAGTTTTGTGTTTGATTTTGAGTTTTGAGTCAAATTTGCAAAAATCTCTTTTAATATTCCTAATAAGCTATACCTCATAATAATATTAATTCTCTTAATTTTTTTTAGGAAAAATAACATTAAAACCTTCAAAGTGGCATTCATTACCACTTTAAACCTTGAATCTATTTAACTAGCATATTAAACTTTTAACTTGACTTTTGTATCACAACAAACCTTCAACTTAGCTTACTTATTCATCAAGTTAAAATTGTGACTTGTTAACCTGTAATAGTATGTTACTTGTTGATTTTTTTTATAATTTTATTTAATTAGTAAATGCAATTAAGAATAAAGAAGAATAAAAAACTAAAATAAAACTAAAAAGTTGCAGAAAAATTTCTAAAATTGAATTTCATAAAAATAAAAAATATTTCTTAAAATTTCAATTTTTTAAATGTATTTTTAAATACAGAAAAATTCAAAAATTTTAATTTTTAAATATTTTTGTAAAAATTTACGAGTTTTTTTTATAGCTTTCATATGAAAAATAAAAAATCTTTTATCTGTATATCTTTTTGTCTTACAAATATTTTATATCTGGCGAGATAACTTTTTTTAAAAAAATCATATGAAAGCTACAAAATATTCACACAAAAATTAAATAATTTTAAACATTATCACCATTAACATGAACACTCTTTATCACATCATTATTAACAGTAACATTTTTGGTTATATCGATAATGGCAATACTGTCAAAAATCATTGTTATCTGTATATCAGAAATTATCATCTTTAAAGATATCAACATATCAAAATTAAGCGCTTTAGAATTAAAAATAAAAATACTTGTAATTCTTACGAAAATATTTTAGTTTTAAAAATTAAATATTTTTGAATTTTCTGTAAATTTTGAAAAGTATATTTTTAAAAAACTTACATTTAAAAAACTTCAAATTTTAAGAAAATATTTTTATTTTTATGAAATTCAATTTTAGAATTCTTTTCTATAACTTTCTAATTTTATTTAGTTTTTATTCTTATTTATTGTTAATTGCATTTATTAATTAAATAAAAAATTAATATATAATCTATTATTGCAGGTTAACAAGTCATAATTTTCACTTGATGAATAAGTAAACCAAGTTGAAGGTCTGTTGTGATACAAAAGCCAAGTTGAAGATTTAATATGCTAGTTAAATACGTTCAAGGTTTAAAGTGTTATTGAGTGCTACTTTGAAAAATTTTTATGCTATTTTCCCAAAGTTTATACCTGTTATGTACTCAATTAAATGGGAATCTCATTTAGTTTGAAAATATATCAGTTATTTATTAATAACTTGGCTAACACGAATGCTTACTCTACAATTCAAAGCTATATGTGTTTTCTAATATAGGGATTTTGCACTAGGAAAATATTGATGTATATATTCACTTCTCTGCTTCAGAATTGTAATTAGGAGATTAAAAAAATTCATATAGTTCAAACATATATTGCATTACGATATATATGGCACTGATTCTTAAGAATTATTCGCTTTTGAATATGTTGGAATATTAAAGAAGAGTTATGCATTAATATTTTTAGCTCCGATGGAAATTAAGGCTTAAAGGGAAACCAGACACCGATCATTATGCTGTTTATGCTTTATAAGATCTAATCAACATATTCGCCGCTTAATGTTAATATTAGCAATTTTAAACATTCAAAAAGAGGATAAATCCCAAATATAAATAGTCGCAACTCAACAAGAATATGCCAACGGAATATTATCAAGAAAAGCAGGAGTTAACTGACCTAAGATCGTTTTCTTGATTACGCGATGGGCCTTCTAATATTCAAAGACAACAAATCAAAAGTCGATGTATAGACTTTTAATTCATAACACGCATTATAAAAGGTTGGCCCTCTGTATTTGGAAAATAAAATATCAAAGTTCTTTATTGTTATCTATACTATTATATAAGAAGTAAATTTGCTTAATTGTCAACTTCTCCTTGATTTTAGGTAAATTTATTTATTTATCTCATTTAAATAATTTAATATACAATTTCTTATTTAATAAAAACAAATTTATATTAATAATACTATATTTTAGAAAATATGTTAATTATTTTGTATTAAATTGTTATCTTAAAAATATATTTTCTATTCTAAAATTTAAATGAATTTATTGATTGATTTGTAACTTCTCCATGATTTTTGTAATTTTACTTATTTGTTATATTTTCAATAATTTTATGAATAATTTATCATATAATAAAAAAAAATTCTATTAATACTATTATAATTTTAGAAAATAAGATAATTTTTATATATTATATTATTATCTTTAAAATAGATTTTTTATCATAGAAATAAAAATTAAGTTAAAATATTAAATTAATAGTTAAATATAAAGAAAGCAAAGATTTATCAACTTCTCCATAGTTTTATATTTTGCTTGTTTATCATATTTTAATAATTTCATATATAATTTATTAAATAATAAAACAAATGTATATTAATAATACTAGATTCAAAAAAATAAGATAATTCTTATGTATTAGATTGTCATCTTGAATATATATTTTCTATTAGAAAAATTAAGTGAATTATCTGATTTGTAATTTTTCCATGATTTAGATAATTTTGATTATTCGTCATATTTTTAATAATTTCATAGAAAAATTATTATAAAATAAAAATGAATTTCTATTAAAAATTATATTTTAAGAAAATAAGATACTTCTTATGTATTATATTGTTATCTTGAAAATATATTTTTTACTGTAGAAATAAAAAAGTAAGATAGAAAAAATTATAATTAAAATAAATTAAAGCAACACATTGTAAAGATATATTTTAAAAATATTTTGTTATGTGAGTGTTGTCATTTATAATTAATTTTAATTTTAAAACATAAATCATAATTTATTATATTGGTTTGAATTAATAAAATATAGACTAATAATAAATTGTACGAAAATTATGCCCACATGTGCGGGCAAAACACCTAGTATAGGATTATAAAACGAGCAGAGTTTTTTGGTGCATATTATTCCATGTAACTTACTTAAAATATTTAACGTTGTATATTGTAAATTTAGAAACTATGTTTAAAGAAAATTATATTTTTGTAAATATAATGTTAATCTCACCCCGCCCTAGATACGAATTTTTACCTAATTTATTATTATTTAGTATTAGCAGCTTTTCTAATTACTCGGGATTCTCGGTTATTATATTTCCTGATGTTGGCAATGTACAGCGGTCAACTATAATCATTTTCTTCTCGGAATATTTTAATTTTTTCATCATGTGTGAATTAGATTTAATTCCCTTTTATCTCCTTTTATGCAGGACTGTACAAAATATGTATTAGATTAAAAGTAATATTAAGATGACTTTAAAACAAATATACTAACTACATAAGAAAAATAAATTTGAATAAAAATAATTTTGAATGAGGCACTAAGCACATCCCTTGTTTACATGGTCTCATGCCTAAAGATCATGTTACAAAAACATATTAAGTTAATCTTAAAAATTTCAAAAAAGGATTAAATCAAAATCTGAAAAAAATATATAAAGCTCTATTATTTTTTTATTTTGTTTTTATTTATTTTTAAATACATACATAGATATATTAGTATTTTTTTAAAAAAAAACATGAAGATTAATTAATAGTTTCACGTAAATGAGTTTTCCTATAATCGAGCCAAGCCTAGTCGAATATTTCTACCTCGTAGATTTTAGTACCTTCGTTGCATCCATCATTGACATTCAACACTAACCGATAGTTCATGCTTCCTACAATTTGTTTATCACTAGAAACAACTGTTTGAAAATTAAGTCTTGAGTTCTGTTTGTTATATTCTGAAATGTCACTTGGCGATGCCTTCAACAGAATGGTCTTTAATATCTTTTGATAGGGTTCCATCCACCTAAAAATCATCACTATCCTCTTCTTTTTCCATTTGCTTGTCCTTTTTTTTTTTTTTTTGTTTTCTTTAGACTTCTCATTGTAGTTATAATTAGAATCTGTGACGTGTGGTAGATAAGAAAATGGACAGTTTCAACAATAAGAGATCACTCAAAATCTTAAAAAATCTAAACTTTGTAAATGATACTCAAATTTTAACTGTATTTATAATATTAAAATAATAATTATAAATTGTCTTAAGGTTAGAAGAGAGTTTTCACTTCTAACGTGTTTATGTTGGACATGTGAGTCATGTGACACATATGGAAACTGTTGCAGCTGCAATATTATAATATATGTTACAGTCAGTTGGTTTTAATAGTGGTATATATTAATATTCTTTATTGTAATGAGATTTTTTAGATTAATATTGGTATCTAGTTTTCCTTTCTTAAATACTTGTAAAATTTTGTTTGTTTAAAAGAGCTGTCATTTATTGTAATATTTTTAAAATGAAAACTTAATTTGATTACAAATATCTACTATAGTTTAATATAAAATGAAAAGTACAACAAGAAAAATCTCACAGTCTAAAAATACAATATATTTGAAAAACTCTTCTCAACATGTTAATTATTATATTTTTTATGGAAATAAACAAAAAAAATTATCATATAACCTAGAAAATAAGTAATTATAAATTTACTATTTTAACATAGTAATGATTATATATTATTCATTTCTGTAATATATGTATATTTTTCTGCAGAAACAAAAATATATATATATGTATATATAGTAATTTCATGTATTTATATCTTGACATAGATAAAGAAATACCAATATGTACAATACTATAAAATATATCATGTAAATTTTTCTTTTTAAAATTATAATTTGAAAATTAAATAATATTATGAATTTTTTTCTTTTGTAAATCGAAAAATTATTATACTATTTACTGATGAAATCTTAATTTTAAAATAATATGCAGAATTAGAAAAAATATATTATACATACCTTGGAAAAATTCTGAAACAGTTACTGACAATTCTAAATACAATAATAACTAACTTAAAATCTATGTGAGCCTATAGAGCGTATAATTTAAAAGTATATTGAAATTATCCAAACTTAGATTATTTTTTTCCAATTTTAGGTACTTTTGTAAAAAGAAATAGAATCTAGAAAATGATAAGTCTGAATTAGTTTTTAATAGAGAGAGCTTTCATTTTATATTTTCCGTGTAGATCATATATAAAAATGAGGAACTAAAGATATTATGGTACATTATATGTAAAAGATTATTTATATATTAATTTATATAAAATATTGTAACAATAGTTTTTTAGTAAAACAATTATAACATAAAAATCACTTGAAATCTCTAAATAAAGTTATAATATTCCTTCTGTTTTTGTTTTAGTTTTCCATTCAAAGTAATACAACTTTTAATTGACATTTGTGAGAAGGTTTTCAATTTTAATATATTTAGGAGTATAACGGGGCTTTTCACTCTATCTATTAAAACATGAAAATGAAGAAAAAAACGGAAGATGTGTTCATGTTAAATTAAATTTCAAAATATTTTGATACTAAGTTATTTGTTGTAAATTTACTAGTGTCTCAATATATGTATTGCCAATTAATATATAGAATAAATAATAAAAATATATATGTTTTATTGTCTTCTCGGTATATGGTTGGAATTCTTTTTTTTTTTTGAAAGCAAGATATTTTTTGGCCCAATATATTTAAGTTTTAATCCATTGATTCTTTTACTTGAGAGAAAGACAAATGTTACTGTTCATGAAAGATGGTTTTAAAAACTCTACTTTAGTACAAAATATGCAGTATACAAAAGCTAATATTAAAATGACATTTAAAAAATATACTCACTGTTTGATCAACAAAAGAAAAAATTATACTCAATCCATAAGAAAAACAAATTTGACTGAGGCCGCACATCAATTCTTTACATGTGCACGTCTCTAAAGATCATGTTACAACGACAATCCAAAAGAAACTTATCATTTGTTTATCTTATTTATTTTTAAATGCATACATAAAATATTAATATTTTAAGTGTGTATGGATTAATTAATAGCTTTCACGTAAATGAGTTTCAATAATCAAACCAAGCCTGTTCTTATACTTCTACCTCGTAGATCTTAATACTTTCGTTGACTCCATCATTGACATTCAACATTAATCTGTAGTTCATGGCTCGTACAATTTGCTTATCACCTGAAACAACTGTCTGAAAAGTGAGTCTTGAGTTTTTTTGTTTGTTGTATTCTGAAATGGAAAATTTGGCGATAACTTCAAGAGAAGAATCTTTAATATCTTTGATGGAGTTCTATCCACCTAAAAAATCATCATTATCCGCATCATTTTCCATTTTGTTCTCATTATTTTTTTTTTGTTTTTTGTTTCCTTTAGATTTCACATTGTATTTAGAGAAAATTACACTCTTAAATAATTTAGTGTCACAATGATTTTGCTCTAAATATTTTAAAATTTGAGAAAAAACAAATGAAAACATAAGATGGAAGACTAATAGTAATATAAAATAAATAAGTTTAACTAAAATAAAATGTTATGTTTAACCTTGATACTTATTCTAACGAAAAATATATTTGTTGTGTTGAGTTCAACAACGGCATAATTGTCCTAATAGTGCTTTGGTTGTCGAGAATGTGTCCACCAAGTGCAATATGTCTTTTCATGTAAAGAAAGACACAAATATGATCTATAGTAATGCACTCAAAGTTTTATTTCATATAATTTACATTTAATCTCTGATGTTCTGTATAGGCGCTAGGTCGCTAGACTAACGCCTAGTTTGTTCCGAACAGGGGTTAATACTGATGATGTATATATATTCTATACCATTTTATAAAATCCATTCTTATGTTTATACTGCTTGAACCAAGTAGAGATAATTGACTAAAGTACCCTATTTGGTACCTATAATTAGAGACTTACCCATGATGTGACAATCACTTTCCTTTGGACCATTTTGCCCTTCTCTACACTCTCTCTCCTCTCTTTGACATTTCTCCCTTTTTTTTCTCTTCAATCCCTAATTATTTTACAAATCTCTATCATTCTATATACAATTAAATTTTAAATTTCATTATTTTTTCATAAGTGGCTTTGAATCATCAATTTTTTGACCTTTTTTTTGCTCTCTAATCCCTAGTTATTTTACAAATCTCTATCATTCTATATACAATTAAATTTTAAATTTCATTATTTTTTCATAAGTGGCTTTGAATCTTCAATTTTTTGATGATATCAATTTTCTGGGTTTTAGATTCGACGTCGTGTTAGCAGTTAACAAATATTGTAGACGCTAACAGAAGTGTTAGTTGTTAACAATTATTTTTACGCTTCGCGTTAATAAATGTGTTCGCTGTTAACAAATATTGTAGACGTTAACAGAAGTGTTAACTGTTAACAATTATTTTTACGCTTCGAGGTAATAAATGTGTTGGCTGTTAACAAATATTGTAGACGTTAACAGAAGTGTTATATGTTAACAAATGTTTTTACGGTTCGTGTTAATGAGAGGAAAGAAAAAGGGCATTCTCGGCATTTTCTTGCCAAATGGTTGTGTCAGTATCCTTCATGTCTAATTAATGGTATTTTGCTAATTTGAGCTTCAAATATGGGTAGTTCACTAAATCACTCAACAAGTATGCAATTCCGGTTTTTCGGCCTAAACCCGAATTCGCAAGAAGTAGCATTTTCGCTTAAACCCTAATAATAATATCACAGTTTGGTGACATTAGTCTTCTTCTTCTTATCACACAACAGCAGCCATGTACAGGTCAAAAGCAGTCTCCCTGTCTTCTCTCCGAAACGCTTACTCAAAGATCTCAACTCTAAGCGGATCTCAGGTCCCAAAGAGTCAATTCCCATGGAAAGTCCGCTCCTTTTCTTCAAAACCAGAGTCTATGCTTCAGTTACTAGTCGAAAACGCTTGGTCCTCTAAGGAAGTAGAGGAAGGATTGAGGAAACCCGATATGCCTTTTTTAACCCACGAGACTGCAATCTACCTTGTCAGGAAACTAGACAAGCACCCAGAGAAAGCTCACTCCTTTCTCAATTGGGTCATCAGAGAATCAGGGCTTACCCCTAGCTCTCCCCTTTACAGCACGATGCTGAGGATCTTGGCGCAGCAGGGGTCCATGAAACGGTTTTGGATGACTCTGACTGATATGAAGCGAGGAGGGTTTTATATGGAGGAGGAGACTTACAAGACTGTTTATAGTTTTCTTAACAAGGAGGAGGATTCGAAGGCTGACGCTGCTGCTTTGGCTCATTTCTATGAGAGAATGCTTAAGGAGAACGCGGTTTCTGATGTTGCAGGTAGTGTTTCGGCTTCTGTTTCGAAAGTGGATTGGAGTTGTGAGCTTGAGAGGGAGTTGCAGGAGATGAAGCTCCCTTTGTCTGATAATTTTGTTATCAGGGTCTTGAAGGAGCTGAGAGAACATCCTTTGAAAGCTTTGGCGTTTTTTCACTGGGTTGGTGGTACTTCTTCTGGTTATAGACACAGTACCGTTACCTATAATGCAGTCTTGAGGGTTTTGGCTAGGTCTAATTCGGTTGCAGAGTTTTGGAGTGTTGTCGATGAGATGAAGACCGCAGGGCACGAGGTGGATCTTGACACTTATATAAAGGTTTCAAGACAGTTTCAGAAGGTTAGAATGATGACCGAGGCGGTAAAGCTTTACGAGTTTATGATGGATGGTCCGTTCAAGCCGTCTGTTCAAGATTGTAGTCTTCTTTTGAGGTCCTTATCGGCTGGTCCCACTCCGGATTTGGATTTGGTGTTTCGGGTTTCCAGCAAGTATGAATCAACTGGGAAGTGTCTCTCAAAGGCTGTGTATGATGGAATCCACAGGTCTTTAACCAGTGTAGCGAGGTTTGAGGAAGCTGAAGAAATCATCAAGGCTATGAGAGATGCTGGTTATGAGCCGGACAACATCACTTACAGCCAACTCGTGTTTGGTCTTTGTAAAGCTGAGAGGTTAGAAGAAGCGCGTGGAGTTGTAGATCAAATGGAAGCGCAAGGATGCTTTCCAGACATAAAAACTTGGACTATTTTGATCCAAGGGCACTGCAAGAACAACGAAGTGGATAAGGCCTTTGCGTGTCTTGCGGAAATGCTAGAGAAAGGGTTTGATATCGACTCTGATCTGCTTGATGTCTTGGTAGGTGGGTTTCTTAGCCAAAACAGGATCGAGGGAGCTTGCAAATTCCTTATGGAGATGGTGAGAACTGCCAGTGTCAAGCCTTGGCAAACCACTTACAAGGGTGTTATAGACAAGCTGCTGGAAATCAAGAAGGGTGACGACGCGCTGGATCTCTTACAGATGATGAAGAAGCAAAATTACCCTGCCTATGCAGAGCCTTTTGATGGGTATCTCGCAAAGTTTGGCACTTCGGAAGATGCTAAGAAGTTCTTGGATGTGATAGGCTCAAATGATTCCCCTTCCTTCGCAGCCTATTTTCATGTTGTGGAAGCTTTCTACAGAGAAGGACGACTCTCTGATGCGAAAGATCTTGTCTTTACAAGTCCCCATCAGTTCAAAATACACCCCAAAATCACTGCACTCTTTGGTGCATCTTGAGCTAAATCCTTGAACCTCTCTGGGGTAATATTCTTCAACACTTTATTCTCGACTTATGCCCATTCATTTCCTCTACGTGATGCAACGCGTCGTAGGGTTATGAAGATGTAGCTTCCAGAATTTTGATTTTGTAATGGAACTGAAGAATGTCTACTTTCATTCACGAATGATAAAATTGATTTTTTTCATTCAGAGAATGCAGTTATGGAACTAAGTTTTTCACCTTAACTGCAGTTATCTTCATAATTCATTCCATCATTTGCAATGGAAGTGCTGAATATGAATTTGTGGACTCTTGAGTGATGTTTTTTTTCGTTTCACCATCGATGTGTTTTGGCAAAACATTTCCAAGATGTGTGAATTTGTTGAATCCGTGTAAATTATCCTTTCATTGATTTGCTTATGCCTCGCTAAAATCTAAAAGTATTGAGTCAGCACTACTTCTAAGAGCAATTCATCTGTAGTATCACAAATAACATTTGTACCTTGACCATTTCAATGTATTTTTTGTTTTGTTTTTCTTTATAACAAAGAAATTCTATGATAAGTGTTTGTCCAGTATATTTTTTCTATTTTACCTCTAAAAAGTAATAATTTTGAAGATCTTTTCATTTTACAATTAACACATTTACTTATAAAAGCTGATAATTAATCCCATCATTATAATTTTTGAATATATTTTCATAAAAATGCAATATTATTTCGAAACATTTATTACAAAAAGATAAATTCTTAACTAATAAAAATATAGAACAACTCACTTCTCACGTTGCCACATCAGTCTTCCCCCTCCAAGTTGAGCCATATCAACTTCTTTACTAAAAAAAATCGTAAGTGATCTTAGTTGTATATTATAGTTAGGTTTCATATAATTATTACATTGGGTTTGTAGGTCCATTAAGATAAATCACTTCATTAAAAAAGCGACCAGAGGCGGCTAGGGCTTCAGGAGCGATTTTGGTAACCCCCATGGCGATCTTCGATTCAGTGTTCATCATCAACGATCTCCATTGATTCTTCGAGCTCCACTCTCTCATCACGTCCGTTGGCGGTGACGGGTGCAAGCTTTTGACGGAAGGGTGGTTCTGTTTCACCATCACTCTTTGGTGTGGTGGAATATTGATCACATCCCCGATCAATTCTCTGCAGCAAAACGGAGATCCACAGTTACCAGATCCTCACGCACGGAGCTTTTCTATTCGAATCACAGTGTACATGATCCTTTGATCTGTCACGGAAGCTCACATTCGGTCCTTAGGATCCTTTGATCCTTTGATCTCACCGTCTCTCATCGTTTATAGACGTGGGTTCTATTTGAGGATCTCGATACTATCTCTTTCTCTCTGCTCACCGGCCAATCAACGTTCATCGTTTCTTCATTGTCTCTCATCGAGCATAGATTGATTATGGCGGTTACTTGTTGATCACTCTTCTGGCTGTTCTAGTGTTCTTGCTCCTCCGACAACTTTTCATTGGATGTGTTAGAATCCTTTGATCTTCACATTGTGATCTGTTGCTACTAATAATTCTCTGCAAGAATACTCTGTTTTTCCGTTTTGAAAACAGAGCAGGAAGTGGTCTTTCAGTGTGTGCAAGTTGTAGGCGCACAATGGACCCGTTTACTGGACCTTCTCTAGGCAGTCACAAAGGCAAGGGGATCATGACGTTGGAAGAGGAAGAGCCTTTCAGACTTTTAGCTGATGAGAACTCTCAAGTGATTGGGGAGTTTAAACTCTCCTTGATAGGGAAGATTTTAAATCCGAGGAAGCAGAATGTTGAAAAATTAATCAACTATATGCCTACGCAGTGGGGATTGCAGGATCAAATCACAGCGAATGACTTGGGTAACGGAAAATTCTTGTTGAATTTTACCTCTGAAGCAGATATCAACGAAGTGTTAAGGCAAGGACCGTTCCACTATAATTTCTGCATGTTTGTGCTAGTGAGGTGGGAGCCGATCGTACATGATGACTAACCATGGATCATTCCTTTTTGGGTGACTATAACCGGAGTGCCTTTGCACTTGTGGACAATTAAGAATCTGCGTGGTTTCGGGGAAACTCTGGGGCGTGTGGATACACTTGAGCTGGAGGAGGGGAGGATGCTAATTGATATTGATACGCGTAAGCCTCTTAAGTTCACAAGAAAGGCCATAAATGAGGAAGGAGATGCAGTCACAATCAAGATAGCCTATGATCTTCTCTTTAAACATTGTACTACTTGTGGTTTTTTGACGAATGAGAAGGATCATTGTCCTCTGAAACCAAAGTTTAACAATGTTTTCGAACGTGTTGTGGTGCCAAAAGAAGAGGACAGGAAAATGATACGGAAAGATGGGAATAGCAAAACAGGTCTCAGTCACAAAGATCATGCGGTTACACAGGATGCGGCTGAGAACTCGGGGACTTATACTAGCACTGAAGCTGGCTACACTCACCGTCACGATACAGCGAAGCTACGATCTGATCGGGTGATGCGGAGGCGTACCGAGACACATAATAATAGACAAGCCCGATACCCTTATGAACGCCAACATCACGATAGGAAGGATAAGTGTTTTGCTTCTTCTTCTCGGGATGTTATGAGGCTCACAGGAGGGGGAATGCTGCCGGGAACTGTGAGGACTGAGAGGAGTAATGATGGGAAGTCATTATCTTGGAGAGCAACCGGAAGGTGGCAACGTTCCACTCAAAACCATCGGGTAGATACGATGGAGTGGCGCGAGAAGGATAGGACCAGGGACCATTTTGTTCCTGCTCGGCGAAAGATACCGGAGCGCCATGAAGACTCGTCGGATCATCACGCAGACAGAAGCGGGAAACGGAGCTCAAATGAATCTGTTTCTGATGCTTTTAACGGTTCTGGATATCCCCACAATGATAGCAGCAAGAATGATGACCAAGTGGAGATAGTGATGGCTGGGGACAAAGATGTTGCTAACGAAAAAGGGCAGGTAGCTGTTCCGGTAGTGGCTCATGCCATTCCACAAAGGCAGAGGCTAGCCAGCAAGATTACCTCTCCAACCATGCAGGATAACGTGACGCTTCGCCCAAAGAGTGTAGTGCGTTCTTTGACGTACCACACTGATGATGCTGAGCCGGAAGATGAGGATGCAGGGGTCATTGAGGCTTTATCTAATATGGGTCCAGTATCACTTGAGGAAGAAGAAAGAATGTATGAGGAGGATGATCTGTTTGATGAGGAATTCATGGATATGGAGGCAACTGCAACACAACATAAATCAGGCAAGATTGAGAAGGAAAAAAACTCAAGAATCGTGAAAGGAGATAGGAATGGAAACAGGAGGACTCCAAGGAAGAAAGAGGTTCTCCGTCGGGGATCTCCAAGACTGCGAGTCCTAAGTTCTACCTCTCAGAAACACACTGGTGAGAGGGCTAAACCAAGACATCGTAGTCATAATGCTACAGAGGAGCGGTCTAAGGCACACAAAGCGAGTGGTTCGGTGGGGTCCAAAAACCCATCCCACAATCATCCATGAAGACACTCAGCTGGAACTGTCGAGGAATTGGGACTGACCTCACAGTTCGACGCCTTACGGAGATGTGTCAGAAGCATCGCCCAGGACTAGTGTTCCTTTCAGAAACAAAGAATAGGAGGCTGCTGTTGCAAGACATTCAGGCCGACTTAGGATTTGATCGTTTGTTTACCGTTGAGCCACTTGGCCTCAGCGGCGGTTTAGCTTTATTTTTTATGGATGATTTTCATGTTAAGATTTTATTTTCGAATAACAGAATGATTGACATTGAGGCAGTCATTGATGGAATAAAAGTCTATTTGACATTTGTTTATGGTGATCCTGTACTAGAAAGAAGAGATCTAGTTTGGGAACGTCTTACGCGTTTCTCAACAACAAGAGATGGTCCTTGGTTTATGATTGGTGATTTTAATGAGATAACTTGTCATGAAGAGAAGGAAGGGGGCAGGCAACGCACTGATAGTTCCTTCCTGCCTTTTAAGCAGATGCTCAGTGACTGTGGCATGTTGGATTTCCCTTTTACAGGAAATATGCTTTCCTGGGTAGGAAGAAGGGCAGGAAATGCCACGGTTAGATGTCGCCTTGATAGGGCTGTGGGTAATGAGAATTGGCTTGAGAAGTTTCCTCATTCAAAAGTACAATACCTAAGATTATGGGGTTCAGATCATCGTCCAATCCTAGCAGATATTCTTAAAAAAAAGCCACGAAGGTCGAAATTTTTTAAATTTGATAAGCGATGGCTTCAGAATGAGGAACTGAGACAGATTATACTTGAAGGATGGAAATCACCAGATCTACCACCGGGTGCAAGTATTATGGAGCATATTGCAAGCTGCAGGCGAGCGTTATGTGATTGGAAAAGACAACACAACCTGAATTCAGAGAAAAGTGTAGAGGAGTTAAAGGAAAAGGTAGATCGATTATCTTCCAATGATGATGCCACTACAGAGGAGATAGCAGCGGCTTTAAAAGAATTGTGTTGGTGTCAAAATCGGTCACGACGGAATCAATGGCTAAAAGTCTCCGCAAAAGTAAAAATAAAAATACGTTTTATAAAACTCCAAAGATCGTTTTATAAAACTCGAGAATCGTTTTATAAAACTCAGAGATCGTTTTATAAAACTCGAGAATCATTTTATAAAACTCGAAGAATCGTTTTATAAAACTCGAGAATCGTTTTATGAAACTCGAGAATCGTTTTATAAAACTCGAGAATCGTTTTATAAAACTCGAGAATCGTTTTATAAAACTCGAGAATCGTTTTATAAAACTCAAGAATCGTTTTATAAAACTCGAGAATCGTTTTATAAAACTCGCGAATCGTTTTATAAAACTCGAGAATCGTTTTATAAAACTCGAGAATCGTTTTATAAAAATCGAAGAATCGTTTTATAAAACTCGAAGAATCGTTTTATAGAACTCGAGAATCGTTTTATAAAACTCGAGAATCGTTTTATAAAACTCGAGAATCATTTTATAAAACTCGGGAATTGTTTTATAAAACTCGGGAATCGTTTTATAAAACTCGAAGAATCGTTTTAAAAAACTCGAGAATCGTTTTATAAAACTCGAGAATCGTTTTATAAAACTCGAGAATCGTTTTATAAAACTCGAGAATCATTTTATAAAACTCGAGAATCGTTTTATAAAACTCGAGAATCGTTTTATAAAACTCGAGAATCGTTTTATAAAACTCGAGAATCGTTTTATAAAACTCGAGAATCGTTTTATAAAACTCGAG
>CAKOAT010258154.1:0-33416 GCA_932364175.1 Eruca vesicaria subsp. sativa | reverse complement strand
TGAATCAAAATGAAGGCTTTGGAGGCTTTCTATTTCCCATAATCAACTTTCCATAGAAGCATCAATACGGCTGTGTATTTCAGAGAATGATCTTCTACCATATAAAATAACTTTTCCAACATTATTTCTGAGAAACCAAGATGCTCCACTTTCAGATTTGGACTTGTTTCAAGCGTATCCAATGTCGCATTTTAGCCAGTCAAGAGGAGGAGGTTTCCAGCCAAAGATGATTTTCTTTCTCCTTTCAAGGTCGATAGCTTTTTCACTATTTTTCAATTGCCTTGATAAAAAGCTAATGGTTTACTTCTTCAAACACTTTATATAGAAGATCTGGAGCTTTTTATATGTTTCCTTAAAAAAGATGCAAATTTCTGTTTTTCCATCTGCTTCAAAGGATCTAGGGTCTAACTTTACCAATTTTCCATGGAATAGAGATAATGTATTTAGTCTTCGAAACATAGAAAATGTTGGAGTAGACAGAGGAATCTGAGAACCTTGTATGAGGCCGAGGGAAATAACTAATACCCAAGAAAAAATCGTCACAAGGTAAAAATGCAGTATGTAATCAAATTGTAAAGATGATTGCTGTAATTTTACTATAAATATGACACTAAAATTGTCTTTTACTGTGAAGCTAGATTTAACTATTTAAAAAAATGACTACATTTTAAGTAATTCACTGAAATATAAATAACGGGTTAAGTTAAAAAAAATATATATATAATAATGGGTATCAGTAAAATTTTAAAAAAATTTGCTCAATTGTTTTTTTAAATGTTATTTCTCAGAACTTTAGTAGTCATTCCACTTACATAATTGATATGTATTTCAAACTAAAACGATAAACTCAAAATAAAAAAAAATATTTTTAGATTCTGTATTTTGGCATATATATGTGACAGTCTCATCAAATATATACAAAACAAGTATTAATATCTGAGCAAGTATAATAATTAATATCACAGTCAAAATGTTAAACTAAATAGCATAGTTGAAATAGAATATATGGTCATTCATCCTTTCTGCCAACTCACCATTCCAATTATAAGCCACGTAGATTAAGGATTAGATGGTTAATTTTATTTTTTTACCTTAAGGGTATGTTTATTAGATATTCTTAAGATGGAGTGTTTAACTTATGATTTGACATATTTTTTATTTTATTTTTTTTGGTTAAGAGCTGACTCTTAAATAAGAATTTAAAAAAATAGTTCTTAATTTTACTTAGTTAAAGTTAAAAAATGGTTTTTATATTACGCTAAAAATCTCATTCTAGAAACCATGTAATAAGATGGTTTATTTAAGTTCGTAACGTTTATATATGCTAGTTTGTATTTCAACTGAACTCCCTTTTATTTACAGAAATTATGTAAATAGTTCCAAAACAGTCATGCACTAATAAATACCTTTTTTTGCTTTGGCTTACAAGTGTCAAAAATATATGCAGATTTCATATTTCATCGTTTTGGTTCATACAGATCATGTCCTATATAACAATACGATGAACATCCTCCAGTAACACACACGAGAAAAAAACCTATCATAGCTAAAACACGAGATAGATATGGAGACTGTAGTGGTGATTGTGGGAGCTGGACCAGCGGGTTTAGCAACATCGGTTTGTCTAAACCAACATTCAATCCCAAACGTGATTCTAGAGAAAGAAGACATCTATGCTTCACTATGGAAGAAACGAGCCTACGACCGTCTCAAACTTCACTTAGCCAAAAACTTTTGTCAGCTACCTTTCATGCCGCATGGTCCCGAATAGGCCTGGGCATTTTACCCGGACCCGAAGACCCGACCCGAAACCGACCCGAAAAAACTGGGTCCGGGTAGGAACCGACCCGAGCAAATTATCCTATCGGGTCTTGTTGTGGAGGACCCGCGGGTCTTGGACCCGACCCGGATCGAACCCGAAACCCGATGGGTACCCGAATTAATAGTTTAATTAAATAAAATGCATTAAGGGGGAGTCGAAGATGGGTTGTTTCTATAGAGAGTAAGGGGTCAACCACTAGGAGACAACAAATTGTTGTTGTATCTCTCATAGTTTAATATATATACACATTTTAATATAATAAAAACACAAATTTTGAATAAAATTTTGAATATTTTCGGATATATAAGTATTTTCAGATTTTTTTTTTATATATTTAGGTCGAACCCGAACCGAACCCGACCCGAAACCGAGCCGAATCCGAACCGATAAATTCTAATTACCCGAATGGGTCCAACTATCTAAGACCCGACCCGACCCGGACCCGGTACGACCCGAACCGAACCGAAACCGAAAATTTGAAATTACCCTATCGGGTCCTAAACTCCTAGACCCGAAAGACCCGGACCCGAAAGGACCCGACCCGAACCCGACCCGACTACCCGAATGCCCAGGCCTAGTCCCGAAGTGCTCATGGCAATGACATTGGCTAGGTTAGTACAATTTATATCAATACTAGTATTATGGCCCCTGCTATGCAGGAGCACATTATTTTTACCAATATAACATGTTAACATGAATGGTGTCTAATATACATGTTTTTGCTAAAACATAATAAGTGTTAATTATTATGATTGCTAAAGTATACACTATTTATATATTTTTAAAAAGTTTAAATTTTTTTTATTAAGTATGATTAAATAGTTAAGATATACACATTTTTAAGAAACAAATATTTTATGAATTTATAACAATTAAACATTATTATTATTTTTGTTATTAAAAACACCAACCAAACAAAATGAAAGAGAACAATTCTTCTTGCTTATGGCTTTCATTTTTTTTCTTCGATCTTGTTTATATATGGAAATTTTAACAAATGTCAATGTTGAAATGAAATTTAATCAACATATTTCATAAATAACATTTAATTGTATAAGCAACTGTTTGTTGTAGGGATCTGATCCAAGAAATAAACCGAAATGTAATATACGATTAGAAAAGCGACAACTCACCAGTTGTTAGAAACGCCATTAGCGTTCATGAACTCAGGTGTCTAGATGCTATTTTTTCTTATCTTCGAGTCAGCCTTTATTGGTGCTTTATTCCAATCTTTTCTTATGCTGTTTTTATATTCAATGAAAATTTTGTCTGCATATAAATATGATAACAACTTGTATCACACAGAATGCAGTTAAAAAACTTGTAAACATTGACGTTAAAAAAAGATCTTTGCACAATTAGTTGGAATAAAAATGATAAGGATCATCCATCCTCAACTTCGTCTCCTCGCTCTACATGTCAATGATGTGGTGCCAATCATACATAAAATCTTAACAAAACTCTAAAAATAAAAAGATAGTTTCACCTCTTTGTCAGAACCCAAACATTTTTACCAAAAAAAACTCTAAAAATAAGTTATGCAAAATAGCTCAACCTTCATTTACAAAAAGAAAAAAATAATAAGCTAAACTCACTGTTGTTTTTCAAGGGAGAGTGTACGTTGTTTTCAATTTATTTCTGGTTTCTTTGACTTCGTGTTATACTTTCTCCAGTTTCACGTTTTCCTTTACTATGAACAGATCGTTTTTAAAGGTTATTGCTCGAATATTGTGGAGGAAATAAGATTAGAAGAACCAAGAAATTAAGAGTCCGATTGGTGTCTAGGTTTTGAGGGCTTTGTGGTTATGTAAAGCTATTAAAACCAAATATTTGTCTACCACTTTTTTAAACTTCAGAAATTTGTAAAACCTTAAAAACTCACTTAAAAGAACTGGTTTTTTGTTCACTTTTTTGGACAGTCACTTTTTAGGATTTTACAACATTCTCTCTCTTCTTTTTTTTTAACAAAAACGTGAAATGCTTTTTTTTGTTCATTTTCTATTAAAATAAAAGAAACAATAAGTATAATAATTAATAAATTCATCGTTCTTAGTTAGTTTAGGTTTTACCATCAAGAAAAAGTCATACCTTACTATTAATTTGTTAAAGACTAAAAAATATTGTATAAATAATTGAAAATATTTACGAATGATTCAAAAAATATAATAATTGAAAGAAACAATGAATATAATGATTAATAAATTCATTTTCATTGGTTAGTTTAGGTTTTACCATCAAGAAAAAATCATACTTTACTATTAATAAACTATTAATTTGTTAAAGATTATTTTTTTGTTTTATTTAATAAACTGTAATCTTATTTTAAATTTAATTTTAAATTTTTTTATTTATTTAATAAATTGTTATCTTATTTTAAATTTAATAAGATTAATTTTGTTGGTTACAATTTCAAATTTTTACAATAAAGAAATAAAATATGTTAGATAAATTTGATTGATTTTATGTTTTAAACTACCCAATATATTTTATGGACTTGTACAAATAGAAATAGATATAAACAGATAGGTAATATATTTTGGAAAATGAACTATGAACTAATATTTATAACAGTTACAGCTTCTAAAACATTGACTACCAATCAAGCTTTTCATTTTTTCTAAAGTAACAGTTACAGTTTCTAAAGCCAAAATCTCTAGAGTCACAATTTTAAAATCAAAGTTTAAAGTAAAAGTCATTACCAGGGAAATAGCGTGAATTGAGTGTGTAACTACTGAACGGTTTATTCACTATTAATGAAAAAAATCTTGAGCAACAAAAACATTTTCTAAGAATTAATAAATTTCTTATTATGAAAAAATTAAATAAGACACTTGTCATTCACAAGATTGTCAATTAACTTGTGTTTTATAGTATAATAAAGGATATTTGGTTTCTTCAACTTTAACAAAGAAAATAAATCTTAATTTTATCAAAATATAGTAAACGCTTAGCATATACCTATTTATTAAGTTTTTTTTTGTTAAAATTTATCATTTTTATCAACTTCATTCTCTAAACTTACGCAGAGACATGTATTGACCAAAGAAGAGGTTTATTGGGGAATGACACTGTTGAAGTATTTACCGGTAAGAGTGGTTGATATATTGGTGATGATGATGGTTAAGACAAGATTTTTTTTGTATGGAGATCCCTCCAAGTATGGACTCCTCCGACCAAAACAAGGTCCTTTTTCCACAAAACTCTTTACAGGCAAAACTCCAGTAATCGATGTGGGAACTGTCCACAAGATTCGTGAAGGAAAGATTCAGGTACCTTCTAATGTCCATCAAATTTATTTTCATCTTTGTTAATTGGTTGCATTTGAAATGATTCAATAACTAGAAACTATATATATATATATATATATATATATACATATGTACAGGAAGTATTTATTTTAAGTGAAAATGAAGAAACACTATATAATAAAGGACAATGGAAAAAAAAGAAAGGAAAACGGTATAAAAAGTACTGTAAAATTTTGTATAAATAAATCAGAAAAAGAAACTGACTTCTAGCATGAATTTTTTTTCTGTTTCTAAAAACAGTGTAAAATTTATATCTTCTATCTTTTTCATGTCATAAAATGAAAACCTTTATCTACCAAAAATTAGTGAAATCTACTTTTCCATATCATCAAAATCAAAAGATTTATATTTTTGTTTATAATGTTTTTCTGTAAACTGTTTTCACTACTTTATGTATATTTTTCGATGTTACAAAAAAAAGTATATTTTTCTATAAAACATTATTACTTTATTATATATATTTTCCAATAAAACATGATTACTAACTATTGTTGCACTAAAGGTTATCAATGGTGGCATAGAAAGCATCGAAGGCAAGACATTGACGTTTGAAAATGGACTGAAACAAGATTTTGATGCCATTGTGTTTGCTACTGGTTACACAAGCTCCGTATGCAACTGGTTAAAGGTATTCCCAAAAACCATATACACAAAACAAATTAAAAATGCATTAACGTAACCAATTGAATAAATATGATAACGGTTATGTGTTTTGTTAAACTATAAACACTAGAACTATGAGTACGTGATGAAGGACGATGGCTTCCCTAAAAACCCAATGCCGAAGCATTGGAAAGGCGAGAATAATCTTTATTGTGTTGGATTTTCAAGAAAAGGGATCGCTGGAGCCGCTCAAGATGCTATGTCCGTCGCCCAGGACATCAATTCTATCTTGGCAGCTACTAGATGATACAGAATTTTTGAAATAATGTAGAAACCATTGTGTCGGTTTTGGTTGAGTCTAGTGTTCATCTTAATGTTCTTGTCTGTAAGTATGTTTTGTCTGTGGATGAATCAGTATAATGGTGCATATATTCATGTATAGTAAGATGAACAATATATGTTATTCATCAGAATAAAACTTTGTTTGATTCAGATATGTAATTAGTATTTTGTATCATAGTTGTTCTTATGTTAGTGTTGACCCAGATAAAGTTAAAACCATATCATAACTTCCAATGTGCAACCGTGCAATGTATAATTGAGTATAGAGATCAAGCTTAAATGTTTAAAAATGAAAATAAAACAAGAATGGTTCTATATATTAATTAGTTTTTTGTACTTTATAACAAAAACTAGTTATTTATCTAACATTCTTAGAAAATATGGATCTAATCAAGTATCAAGACGAATATATCTATTATATAATAACTCAATTTTGCCTCACCAAGACATGACACCTAAGCATTCATCTTCATGACACATTAGCATAAAAACTAAATTTCTGAAATTACTACGACTTAATCAATGAAAAATTGACTTGTTGGAATCAGTTAGGAGACAAGAGGATAGAAAAAGTAAGTTTGATCTAGTTTAAAGGTGTAAAAATCTTTAGACACATAAAATGTGTGTTGCAATTACATTGTATATTTAAGTGTAAATGAAAACTCAAAAAAAGTCTATAATTTTTTTTTTCTATATGTATTGATAGTGTATATCATTCGTTCAATATTTGATCAAACTGAACATTATAGTATAATACTTTTATTTATTGAAATAGTATAGTATACTATTTTATATATTAGTTTTTTTTTGTACTTTATAACAAAAACTAGTTATTTATCTAACATCAACTATAAATAAAAGAGCAATATCCTCAACATTCAGCATATCCACGCCACATCATTGAGTGTTATGAGTTTTTTTTTTGTTTGAAGGGTATTCTTTGCTGATTTCATGCGTGGCCCAGCAAACCCAATTCATCCGAAGTGTCGTCACCTTTCCTCATCCTCTTTTTCATTAACTCTATTTTGTGTCCAGGAATCGTCAATCCTTTCCTCTCCCTCTACTTTGTTTCTGTTTCACGATTCTGATCTAAGATCAATCAATTCGCTGTCCACTTTCATAGTCTCCTCTTTTTTTTTTTTAATCAGAATCTATGTACCTCTTTGGCCTACTGGTTCATAGTATGCAATTACGTCTAGATAATAGTCTTTTCTAACATCCTCTCAGCGAGAATGGCTCTTTAATTCTTACTAATCAAACAATTCACTGTCCACTTTCATAGTCTCCTCTTTGCTTTTTTTTTATAGCAGATTCTCTGTACTTCTTTGGCTTACTGGTTCATAGTATTGAAGTTATGAGTTTTTAAGGCTACTAAGACAAATGTTGTAATATAAATGATTGTCGAACCAATTCTAAGAGATTTCAAAACACTGAGAATGCAAGTACTCACTTAATCTAAGTGCAATCGAATAATCAAATAGTTTTAAACTATGACTAATACTAGAGTGCAATGACAGAATAAGAAAATCAAAAATTGAAATGACTTCTTTTGATTAAGAGAAGGGACAACTCATGGGAGTAGGGATTAGACGTTGGGTGATCAAACTTCGAACTAAGGATAGCAAATGATCAATTAAACTATCAACCTTAAGTCCAGACACATCTCTAAGCAAGCTCTATGTCTAGATGAATGCTCATTTACTAACATAACTCAAGCATCAAATGTCTTCGATTGAATGTTACAGTAGTAATCCTTAAAAACAAGTCTATTAGCCATCTTAACACCTTTACAACAAATGTCTTTGGTAAAGTATGTTAAAAAGCTTAGGAGAGTTAGTTCAGGCATTTTATTGAACACCTTGTGGGTGGGAAATGTCTAAAACTCAACCCTTGAGTGACCAACTCAAAAGATGCATTATGAATACTCTACTAGCAAGGAATAAGAGAAATCTACACTAAACATCCTAGTTCTAGCCTAATCACCTTTAAATTCCCTATCCCATGAATTCAAAGGTGGATTACTCACTAATCTTCATGATCCCACTTAAACCGATATTGGATTCAAGCTTAATCATGTAAAGATAAGTAGATAATGCAATCAAATAAAACAGGATCACAAGAACAATGATTCAAAGAAATGAACTTTCCAAGAGGTTTTGTGTTTTCTCTTCAAAACTGAAAGATAATCTGCCTGGTAGGCTTACAGAGGTACTTAACTTAGGTTTAGAAAATGTAAAATCATAAAACAATGACCAAAAGGTCCCTAAACCTAAGTTAAGGACCATAGATAACTTAAGTATCATCTAAACAAAGACGCGCAGCGACCTGGCCTCGTCGCTCCGAGAGGTCGCTATGGCTGGGAGTGACCTATGGTCATCGCTCCGAGACGTCGCTCCCGTGTCCTTTTTTCGCGTCTTGAGTCGGCCAGAATTGTGAGCGACCTAGGAGCCTCGCTCCCGACGTCTCTTTGGATTGGAGCGACCTTGGTAAGTCGCTCCGGCAGGTTGCTCCATGCTCCTTTTTCGTGCAAACAAGTGGCAAATGCCGAGCGACCATGACGTCTTGCTCTAGAGGTCGCTCTAGCTTGGGAGCGACGTCATGGGGTTGCTCTGGCACGTTGCTGCAGCCCTACTCATCTAGTGATCACTTTTAACTCTTCTTTTGAGCCTCAAATGCACCCAATCACCTCCAAGAACTCTAAGGATACTCCAATACCTAATAAGAACTCATGTATGCAAAATGCAACCTAAAAATGACTAAATCTTAATCTATATGATCAAAATGCATATGGATGAATGGATAAAACAATGGAAATATGCAAGATATCATATATTTATGAAAATAAAATATTAGATGTGCGATGTTGGTGTTCTAGTTGTTAGAATTCAGAAAATAATAATTTTAACACAAAATTTAGATAAATAAAAATGTTTTTTTTTCCTTTTTGCAGTCACAAACAATGATATTTGAGTTCTTAATCAAATATTTTTTTTTTGTTTAAAGAAAATTAATTTTTTAATTTTTCAATTTTTCAAATAGGATTCTTAGAAATACGGGTCGTCTGGTTCTGATCACTGATCACGCTTCCTATGCTGAAGGATAAAAAGGATACCATTTTTGTCAATGAAAAAAAAAACGCCAGACAAATAATCATGAGTGTACCAGTCCATAACCAATGGTTTTCTTTTAGATGTTATCTACAGAAGAAGGATCTAAACCAAATTCTAGAAAAGATATTCAGGAGCAAAGTTACGAAGAAAAACAATAAGAAAAAATAGACAAACAAAATGACAAGAAATTACAAATGCTTACTATGATGTGTATATATATATATATATATTTTTGGGTAAAATTCTTTTTTTGAAATAAATTTGAGTTCATTTAGCGATTGCATGGGTGATGGATATGACATGCAATAACTAAATTTAGTTTTTCCTTCCAAATCAACTGAATGGGACAGGTTCTAAGTTTATGAAATGATTAACCCAACAAAATTAGTATTCTTTCTCAAAACAAAAACAAAAACCAATTAGTATCCTATGATATCAAAAAACTATATTATAATGCATTTACAAAGTTCCACATAACCTTTTTTAAGGTAGTAATATCTATTAAAAACATATTAACTTTTATTTTAAATTAAATTCAACAACTAAGAAAAAAATAAGGACTGATAGTAAACAAATAGCATCGCAATATTTTCAATTTTTTTACAGTTCGTTGGTTAATAAAAGAACGCAAAATCTTTCAAAATTCTTTTTTTTTTTAGAAAATTTCTCCAAATTTTTTTTTTAGAAATCCAAATATGTAAATTTTGCTAGAATAAGATGTTTTCCAAAAGACATATTATATTTTTTTTTAAATGATGGGTCAAACTGATATAATGTGTATCAGAAAATTTTATATAATTAGCTTTCAAATATTAAAACGAGAAGATATAAATTCTTAACGATTGAAAATAAAACCCTTATAATAAGAACTTATAAAAGATTATTGAACCACAAGAGTTACACTGTTTCAGTTTGAACATAACTTAATGTATAATATTTATTATAATAAACATATATTATTTTAGTTTGCGTAAATAAACATAAATATACAACTAATTTTGGGCAGTTAGCTTAATGCTAAATGTTTCCATATTTCTATAAACAATTTGATGTTTACAACGAAAAAATCTAAATTAAAAAATGTCATACCAAAGATATATACAAATTAAAATTTAAAATTTAAAATTTAAAACGTATAATCTACGTGTAGCGTTTTTAAAAACTCTAGTTCTTAGAAAGAATGTATATAATCAAGTATCAAGACGAACATCTATTTTATAATAACTCAGTTTTACCTCACCAGAACATGACACCTAAGCGTCCATCTTCATGACACATTAGCATAAGAAATAAATTTCTAAAATGATTATTATGACTTAATTAATGAAAAATTGACTTGTTAGAATTGTGTAGTAATTGAAAGTGCTGAATTTCACAGAGCTGATGAGGTGGAGGATGATAGAATCAAGGTTTTCATGAGGATGATAGCTGCTAAGCATGACTTCAGTGACCATATTTGGGAGTTCGAAGAGACACTAGAGTTTTCTTTTGGGGTTAATGACAAACAAGGAGAGGCTGATGGAGTATCTGAGGATGATTGAGTATCTGGGAATGATGATGGATCTAAGACTGATGAAGATGCTCCCAGGAATGATGAAGAAGATGGGAGTGATTAAGAGTTTCAAACTCCAAGAGGAACATGGAGCACAAGCTCGGGTGGTAAAAAGGGAAAGAAGAGGCTCCCGGATCGTGAAATGGAAAAAAGGAAGCAAAAGGTTCTCTGTACCAGCGCCAAACAAGCGTCGTTTAATGAGGGTATGAAGAGCTTTGTGGCCGAGTTGTTTCAGCAGAGTTTTTCTGCAATGGAAGAGAAGCTACATAAACAGATGGGTGAAAGATTTGAGAAACTGCAGTCTGAGCTTAGAGGTTCTGTTAAGGATGCAACCGTGGATGCAACCGTTGATGCTGCAGAAGTAGAGCCCTCGGCGACTAAGCCTTCTCCTACCAAGCCATCTTCTAGCAAGCCATCTCCTACCAAGCCTTCTCCTACCAAGCCATCGCCTTGCAACCCAACTCATACCAAGCCATCTCCTAGCAAGCCAGATCCTAGCAAACCCTCAACTAGCAAGACAACATCTACCAAGCCATCGCCTAGCAATACAACGTCTATGAAGCCATCTCCGAGGAGGTCCAATCGCTTGGTAAGCATGGTAAAAAACTAGTCTTCACCACTCTCTCTCAAATGTTAATGTGTGTCTGTGTGTAATATATTTATTCAATGCTTATGTAATTCGCTGTGTGAACTTGTTTTGGTATGTAAGATAATGAAACTATGTGTAAGATAATGCCTAGAAAAACTATGCTTATGTTTGTGTTAATGAACTTTGTGTACTTGTTATTATACCAGCGTTTAATAATTTATCTTCAATTAACAGGATTAGAATTTGAGCGAAGCAGAAGATATGGACATAGGGATAAATATCGAAGGCCTTGAAGACCTTTCTAAGGCCTCAAACGTGCCAGGTTTTGATCCATCGCAGACCACTAAGGAAAATTAACCATGTGATTGGTGGACTCCGATGAGTACAGTCCAAAAAATAAAGGTTGAACCAATGCAAGAAAATAAAGATCCACCACCGACCAAGTGGAATAAATGGCAAAGGAAACTTGAGCATAGTGACTCACCCATGCCAACTGATGGTTCTCCACAGTCCACATTGTATTGGTTCAACGAAGAATCATGGGATAGATTCACTGAATGGTCAATCAATCCAACAAATTTATGGATTGGTCCTACAGCCTTTAATATGACCGT
This sequence comes from Eruca vesicaria subsp. sativa, assembly GCA_932364175.1. Lineage (NCBI taxonomy): Eukaryota > Viridiplantae > Streptophyta > Magnoliopsida > Brassicales > Brassicaceae > Eruca > Eruca vesicaria. The sequence goes on along the minus strand of CAKOAT010258154.1, from coordinate 21,476 downwards.
AGCTACAAGAGTAGGTCCTGAAAAATGTCTTGGAGATGAGGTATATATTGATTTCGTTCTTGTATAAGGTTGAATATGGGAGTTTCTTTCAATACTGCATTGATTTATTTTCCTCGTAAATATTCAAGAAATGGATGTGTTCATGTATATCTAGCGAGTGAAAAATTCTTTGAGGCATTGGACACCAGACCATGTTGCTTTCATGCCCGCCTATTTTTGCCTTCAAATTGAAAAAGCATACCTCATCTTTACAAGTAACAAAATAGGCTATATATTAGGCGATATTCTTCTAGCTTACGGAAGAGGAGAACTTCCATTTCATGGGCGGACTAATAAACTATGGGGTGTCGACGTTGATTGTCTCTACTTTCCTCTGTTTGTCGGAGGTAATATTCCTTGGTCATTTTTCACAGGTATTCATTTAGATCACCGTATTAAAATATTTAGCAATGTTCAATGCATGTAATCATTGGATAGCTGTATGCGTCAATTTCATTGAGAAAACAGTTGAAGTATTTGACTGCTTGCAGGGAAGAAATAGGCAATACGTGGAGAAGTTTGCTGTTATGATTCCTAGGATAGTAAAAACTGTTGCACCACCTGTAAACAAAAAGTATCTACTCCTGGAAAAGTATTCTATCGTAGAGGTACCTTTGAAGGCTAGATTGAACAAGAGTTTATGTGATTGCGGGGCATATGCACTCAAACATTTGGAATGCCAATTCCTTGGCCTTGACCTCAGTTTAGTGGATGACGAAATCATCCAGGATTGTCGTCAAAAGATTGCTCTGGATATATGGGAGGCTGCAAAAGATCTCATTTTAATTGAGTTGATGACACAATATGTGCCTTCTAATTTTGAGTCATCTATTGTATTAGACCTTGTAGAAGACTGATTATGTGTGTTTGGTTTACTTTTAGTTTGGTTTTTCAGCTGATGAAACTACTCTGTTTGGTTTATGTAACAAAATAAGTATGTTTTTTTAAAAGATTTATGTGACAACACTAGTTGTTTTTTTTTATGATGTATGAAAGATTTGCTATAGTCAACCCGAACCCCTAACTAAACCCTAAACTAACCCTAACAAACACTAAACTAAACTCTTACTAAACACTAAACTAACCCTAAACCCTAACAAGATATCGAGTACCAAACAACGGGGAATTCCCACTAGATGCAGATGCAGTGAAGGCGCTGTTCTTTTCACTTCAGAAACATGGGAGAATCCACGTCGATTATTTCACTGTTGTCCGCTGGGATCTGAGAAGGTTTGTCCTTTAATCATATAATTCTGAATTCAGTATAGTCTAATTGTATGTTTGAATTTCATGGTGAAGGACATAACACACTTGTTCAAATGGACTGATAAGTCAGTTGTTGAAGAAATTGAAGACTTGCAGGAAGTGGTTGACGTGGTGCTCATTGACAATATCCAGTTTCAGAATTCAATGAGAGCTTCTAAGATCCTGCTGAAACAACATGAGAGTAGAATTGGAGGTATGGAAGACGCAATTGCACGCTGTGAAGTGAAGACCATCGAATGCAGTAGGAAATTAAGGATCATAAAAGCTTTGTTTTTGTGTTGTTTGGTGATGGTATTCATGTACATCATGTATCCATGATTGTTTGTGTGTAATACATTGTTCATCTGTTTTTCTTTCAAATAAATGTAACGCTATGTTTGTTGGTGATTATCATCAACTTGAACCAAATGTTGCAAACACCAAATTGTTTTGTCAAATACCAAATTGTCAAATAGGCTGCTGAACATAAAATTCCAAAGATCACACAAAGATCCCGACCACACACCATTAACTAAATAGGAATATCCCATGTTCCTTTCTTGTGTCCTGCCATACCACAACGGCTGCACTTGTGCTTTTTATTCTTTTTTGATCCTTGAGAAGATTTTATCTTGTCTTCTACTATTTTATACCTTCTTTTTACTGGTCTACCAGCACTCTTTGTTGTCTCTGGTGGTAATACCTTTGCTAGTTTTACCTCAGCTGGGACATTCCATTCATGCTCTGGAACTGCTATTGGATTAATGCATTCCACATAGACGGTTCTCCATGTTAGTGGTGTATACGCCATCCGTAAATCTGTGTATTTCCATACCTATGTAAAAAAAAAATAGAGATTGAGTATTGTCTATGTGCTACAAAACACTGACCATGTAATAGGTCCCAAGATCATCTATTTGCACTTAAATACCTCAAGAATAAATTGCTGGAATGGCGTGTCGGCAAGGTATTTTTCCTATATTGTACTTCCCACATGTGCATGTTCTCCTTTCCAAATCAATATGACAACCATATGTGTCTCCTTTCACAACTAACCTGAAATTGTCAACCTTGTCAACCTGAAATCCTTTTGCCTTCACAATTCTCCTATCAATGTTTTTCTCAACCTTAACGGTTAAAGGATCCAGCTGCTTAGAGCTTACCATTCGACGCTCGTAGAACCACCGGGTCATTATTTCTCTTATACTATCTATCAAAGAAATAACTGGAAATTCTCAAAGTGATCTCATAACAGAATTTATCGACTCTGCAGGGTTATTGGTCCTAATGTCATACCTTGATCCAGGGGAAATTGAACGAGCTCATTTTCTCACATCAGCTTCCTGTAGATATCTTCAAAGCGCATGACACATATCAACAATTTTCGTGTAACGTTCTTGAAATTCACTGAACCTATATACCCGTGAAGCTTTTTTAACCAAAGCAGTCAACCCATTTGTCTTGAATTTCTTAAAGACATTGGTCAACAAGTGATGACTGCAAATTACATGTCTTGATTGAGGGTAGACAGTACCAAGCGCTTTAGCAATTGACGCATTTCTATCTGGCACAAAAGCTAGGCCGTTACTATCAGCGATAACAACATTCAGTTGTCTAAAGAACCACTCCCATGAATCATAATTTCCTGAATCAACAACTCCAAATGCGATTGGATATAAATTGGAGTTACCATCTACAGCTGTAGCCACAAGTAGAACACCTTTGGAATCGATTATTAATGAAATTTGGCTTAATTTAACTCCGTTTAAATTTTTTAATTTTATTTTTAAAAAGTACCCATTTGTGCATAATCGAAAAATAGAAACCACACTTCTCAATGGGTTAATAACTATCTTTTGACTTTAAGATATTTTTACCATATTCGTTTTATTAATTTTTACAATACTGAAATAAAATAATAGAACAAATTTTAAATATTATAGATATCTAATAATAGACATAAATTCACTATATATTTGACTTTATGGTCAATAAAAATATAAAAATCACGGGTCAAAATCTAAATTACTTCATCTACAAGTAAATTTATTACGGCCAACTATTTAATTTACTTTAAGTATATCAACCAAAAATATCTAAACTGCACCTACTTATATTTTCTACCATGATTTTGGGAAACCTAAATTGTTACAAAATATTCTTTCATATCTTCTCTTAACCTAAATTGACAACAACCTTCTCCTTTTATAAATATAAGCTATCTCGGACCCCTTTTACCATCAACTCAGTCAAATTCGAAAACACCATCAAACCCCATCAAAGTATTTATTCTGAAATATTTGGGTTTACGATCAACAAAAAAAATACATGCGCTTCTTAAGCGCGGGTCAAAATCTAATTCATTCATTAAAAATAAAAAATTTGGTGGCGAAAATACCTTACTTTTGTCAGATGAGTCCATACTTAAAAGGGATCTCCGTACATAAATAACATTTCCTTAGCCATCAACATCACCAATTTGTCAACCATAGGCCCCAGAAAATACTTAAGCAATGACATCCCCAATTATGCCTCTTCTTTGCCACTACATGTTCTATGGATCGTCAACCCCACGCAAGAGCGGAGTTATTACCATTGGTATTGTGTTGTTTTTATCCATGAAGGAGTGACTCATGTGTTAGGGAAGTTCTTTTGGAGACTGTGAAATGCATTAGATTATTTATTGATTCATCAAAGTTTGTGGTCAGGTTTTGTAAATGAATGTTTGTTGATATAGGGATGGATTGTTTTATGTTTTATGTTTTATTGGACTTGGGTATATATGTGTATATTATGGTATTAAAATGTTGTTTTAACCGTAGACTATAACTATTTAGTTTTTTTTTTCATTTGTTTTCATTTAAACATCGAAAGTTCTTTTTTAAAGAGAAAGGAAACAAAATCAAGAGCTTTATGCTCTCAGTCTGAGTGCATGGCTACAAAGCATACATTTATGCAATGTTTACATGAGCTATGTTTCTTTAGGAATGCATGTCACCATGAACGTGTAGTGACTGATGCATTTAGTTATGGACCTTATCAATATGCAAAATGCAGTCAACACTACCTTTTTTAAATAAAAACTTAGCAATTTTCCTCTTCATTGGAGGGAGTTTGCCGGAAATTAAAGAGAAAAACCAAAGTTAAAAATAATATATATAATGGATTCAAAATCATAACAACTCTGAAAATACAGAACATACAAACCGAAACTATCATTCACGCGTGCATTAGCGGCTATTCTCTTCTGCTTCAAAACCGGCAGGATTTGGTTCATCATCTCTTGCTACAACAATTTTGCTGACAAATGCAGCTGCATCTTCACCTTTGTTTATCACTTATGTGAGAATGTAAACTGCAGGCCTAATAACACAGAGGAAGACATTCTCGAAGGATACGTCTGACTTTTAGCAAATAAATCAAAGAATAGAGGGTGTCGGTGTATGTGGATTGGACTCACGAACCTTTTTTTATTTATAGAGTTTGAATTGCTCTTCTGATTTTAAAACGAATAAAGTTTGGATCGTAAATAAAAGGAGATGGAGAGTTGATAAACCATGATTTTAACCTGCTTTTAGCCATGCTATTGATATGTTTTTATAAGTTTTATATATGTTTTGGAGTCTATTAGGTATGTTTTCAGGTTCATGAGCACTTTGGAGTAAAGTGATGATTTAGGTGCCCTTTTGGAGCTTAAAGGAGTGTTTTCCGAGATGACTATGAAGATCAGACAATGAGGATACATATCGGTCGATACACATCCTGTGTAATCGATCGATGACGCTTCTATTGAAAATGAAGTCGAGATACCCCATCGATCGATGTACACCTTGTACCATCGATCGATATGATGCGTGGAGAACAAGTCCAACTTGGCCGACTTGAAGCCCAAGTCTTCCAAATATTACAATAATGCCCCTGACGAGTTTTTAACCTAATGGAAGTCATATTTATAGTTTTTGCCTATATGTTTGGCAAAGTATGCTTTTACATGCTTTGCATGCCTTTTGAATGTTTATATTGTTCTAGTTACTTTTGTACTTGAAAAACTTTGCATACTTTTCTTGTTACTTTGTTCTATTCTATAAAGTATTTCTTTTCATCTTAATTTGTAAAAGGTTATAGAATTCTAGATTTAGAAGAAACACACAAAGAGATTTGTTGTTCCAAGAACCAAAAGTTCAATCTTCTATCTATGAGTTTCTATTACTACCTTGTTGTTATGAATCTCTCAGTTATGTCTGAGTAGATTGCTTTGTTAGATTTAGGGTTCAAATAGTTATGAGGGATTAACCCCAACTATGGAATGTTGAATTGTTGATATTCATTATCCAAATGAACCTTAATGCTTACTCTAGAGTAGCTACCTAGAGTATAATAATGGATGTGATTCAACTTGTTAATCATTGTCATGAAATCATTTGGCATGAGCTTAGATCCTCTAGGGTTGTGCGAGAGCCGGTCTATGATCTTGGTGAACACAGTTTTTCTTCGATCTTATGCTATATCGATCAATACTCCTATAGAGTCATCGATCGACAGCAACCCATATCGTCCGATATCGCTGTCAAAACATCGGTCGATATTGCTGGCAATAAGATCAATGGATGTGTCTATTTAGCGACTGCTATTAGATCTATCTAAGAATCAAATTTCTCATATATATTGCAAGTAATTCATTAAAACATCTATACCATTATAATCCTGATTATCTGAATATCAACCTTGAATCTAACTACTTTCTTTCATTGTTTCAAACTTAAAACCCATTCTCTTAAGCAACTTACCATTGCTTACAAAACTGCAATTTTACTATATTTAAACCCTATTCAACCTAGTATAATCATTTACGATTATATCTATTGTGTTCCTTAGTTCCCTGTGGATTCGATCCCTAAGTACTACAACTGAACCTCTTATTTGAGAGAGTAATTCACTTCTTAGGGTTAAACATTTGAGTGATATCAAGAGTCGTGGGAGTTAATAGGTTTAATGAGAACAACAAATTCATTAAACATGTGAAATCAAAACATTGAAATAGAGTAAGCAAGAGATGTATATGAAGAGACAGGATTTTTCTCAAACAATGGATGACACACTAAAGTTCAATATTCGACGGAAGAGTTCAATAACAGAAAAGACGCCTCATGTCCTAAGCCTAAACGCAGAGTTTTGTTATCTTTGGCTAAGTGCTTTAAAATGGGCTTCTATATATAAATTACAAACTCACACCACCCACACATAATTATACCAAATCAAAACACATTGATTACGTGGTTGACCGGATGGAATAACACGCGGATCCTACAGAAGTCTTGAAACTTAACCATTATAATACAGTCCCCGCGCAAACACGGTTTCAAAGATATAATTGATGTATTCTATAATTTTAATATATCTTTTGATTTTTGACATATAAGCTTGACGGATATAGCGTGTGAAGTCTTTTGTATTAGTCAATAAAGTTTTCAAAAGTTCTATATATCAACAAACATTATGCAGTTTTGTTAAATGTCAAAGGTTCTTCTCAATCTTCTCTAATTCTCATAAATTCGCGATTTTTTATATTCTGAGAATCCCATTAACGGAGGCGAAAAACAACCATAAACTAAGTAGTTCGACCAAAGTAAAGAGAATCAAAAGTTGAGATGCATGCAACGACTTTAGCAACCGAAGTAAAAGCTGAAATTATTTTTGAGAAGATGTTATAAAATTTGACTGGAAAAAGAATTAATGAGAGAATTAGAGATGAATGGTTTCTCCGTTTAGATATAGCACATATTAAGCGTAATGCAGGAGGTATTATGAACATGGTTCATTATTACTTAACGGAGTAAATGGGTACTATTATGCAATCTTGTTAAATGCCAATGTTCTTTTCCTTCTCATAAATTAGCGATTTTTATGTTTCGAGAATCCCAGACACAGAGGCGGCCAAGGTGGAAAGAATCAAAAGTTAACAGGCATGTAAATGTTTTAGGCCTCGATAAGTACATCTGATAATAAAATAGTAGCAGTATGTTGTAGAAGCACTATACTATAGAAGATGTATGCTCTTACTAAATTTTTTTAATAAAGTGATTGATAGAACAGTAGCAGCAGTATAGAATTTTAAAATTATCATAAAATTTAGTATTTAATATATTTATTTTAAATAAATATATATTTATAATATATATTAATAACATTTTTAATAAAAGTAATGAATCTTATTCAATTACATAAATGGTTTTATATTTTAAATGTGAAATATTAATATTTAAAAAAATATCTATAAAATTTATTCTAAAGATATAAATTTATTTTTGCATGTAAACATAATTTTAATATTATTACATAAAATAATAATAATTTATAGAAAATTATATATAATTAATTTACTATTTATTATTGGTAGAGCATTAAATTATTAATCTATTATTTTTAAATAATATAAATATGTTTATACCTAGAGTATATAATTATATTAAATTTAGGTTTGTTATTGAAAATAATGATTGATATGTGTAATTATATAAATTATATAATATCTAAAATGTAAATTACTACTTTTCAAGGAAAAATATTTAATTACATTTTTGTGGAAAATAATTATGTATAATTATTTTAATTTTTTATATTTTTAAGAACAAATGATCTTCCAAAAGCTCCATATGAGACCTTTGAGCAAATAGCATTTGGAGAACATTAGCATCTTGTAAATGAATTTCTGAATGTTTTTCTCATAAATGTTGATTGGATAATAAGAGTATAATTCTTATGATAAAACTACCAAAATCCATCAACATCTAAAGCTGAAGATGAAGTCATTTCCGAGAATATGTAATAAAATTCGTCTAGAAGAAGAATCAATGAGAGAATCAAATATGAAGGATTCCTCTGTTTAGATAGAGTATATATTAACCGGAATACAAGATGTGTTATGAATGTGGTCTATTGTTAATCAACAAAATAAAAAAGGAGATGTAAAGGTAGAGTAAGAAAATATGATTCATGAAAATAGAAACACTCACTCTATGAATATGAAGATCTAGCGAATTAATGATTAATCGGGGATACCCAGAAATTAAATACTTTATTTTATTTATAAAATAACTTAGGTACTATAGTCTACTATTCCTAAAATATGTCAAGTATTCATAGTAGTCTGGTGGTAAAAACTTTGTTTGAAAAGTAAACAATTTGGGTTCTATTCCTCATCAATCCATTTTTATTTTTCTTTTAGTGGCACCCACAAATATGCTGACGTGGCACACTGAGAGTGAGCAAAGTGCCCCATTATAAAATAGATATGTACAAATTTAAATAATGGATTGAATAAAACGACATATGGTAACCAAAAAAAAAGAATATTAAAATAAAGAAATTTGGTTGGGCATTTATTAAAACATTTAAGAAATAAAAGATTTGTTTCTTTGCTAAAGTTAAAGAAACCAAAGACATTGATAAAACTCATATTCTAACAAGCTAGCCAAAGATCATAGTGATTAGCGTTATCATATGGTATTATGGTCTATAGAGCTCAACAGTCAATAATCGAAACGAGTTTTTAACCATGTATAGATAAATATCAATTATTGTTCAGAGGTATATTAGTAATTATTTCACATTGAGAGAAAAAAATATCTAAATCACGATTTGACATGCAATAGAAGTGTGTATCTTTAACGCTCATGCATTCATAATTTAATAACTAAAAGACACAGCGGCATTAAATAGGTTACTTAAGGAGTTTTAATATATATTCCCTCGAGAATTCCGTCAAAAAATGTCATATTTTCTTATATAAACGGCCATATTAGCCTCCAAGTTATTAAGAGCAAAGTTCATCTCCATACCAGAATTTCTACCTCTGACCATAAGACATTTCCACCTTTAAATTCACGTCCAGAATTGTACTAACTTGAGTGCACAATCTCACTGGTGATAAGATCAAGCTCTTTCATCACTGAAATATACAATTATATGTTTCTCTCCAGTTGTAACCACAACAAACTACGACAAGTATAATCTTCGGGGTTGGTGGTACTGGTTGGAGTTTCTGGTTGCAACTGAAGAGAAGAGAGATCGGTATCTTCTGGAGGTGAAAGGCTCAATACTTTTACCAGTGAGATGTGCATTCGAGTCGGTATAGACTGGATGTGATTTTAAAGGTAAAAAATTTATTGTGGTCGAAGGTGGAAAATCTGGTTTGGGGATGCTTTGATCTTAATAACTTGGATGCTAATAAATACGGTAAGTAGAATAACTAATGTTTCTTTTTCTTTTAATTATTAATTTGTAACTAAATGAACATTAAAGGTGTACTCTTCTCTTGCATGCCAAATTGTAGTTTAAATTTTTTTTTTCAGTGCGAAAGAATTACTAATATGACTCTCAATATTAATTGATGTTTCATCTATTCATGGTTAAAAACTTGTTTGAATTATTGACTTTTAATGCTAATCTCTATGATTTTTTGCTATTTTAGTACAATATGAGTCTTATCAATATCTTTGTTTTCTTTTACTTTAACAATCTACAGAAAATAAACGCTCAACATCTAATTTTTTAATAGTCTTCTTCTTTTGTTACCATATGTCGGTATATTTAATTCTTTCTCTGAATTTGTGCAGAGGCATGTATTACAGAGGAATGCATTAACCAAAGAAGAAGTATACTTGGAGATGTCACTTCTGAAGTATTTTCTGGTGACTATGGTTGACACATTGGTGATGTTCATGGCTAAAGCAGGGTTATTATGTATTTACATCCCTCCAAGTATTGGCTCGTCCGACCAAAACAAGATCCTTACGTCACCAAATTCTTTATCGGGAGAACTCTAGTCATCAGTGTGGGAACTTAATCTTGTCATCGCAAATCTTTTGAACAGTCCGCACATCGATGACTGGAGTTTTTCCAGTAAAGAATTTGTTGGCGGAAAACCTTGTTTTGGTCGGAGGACCCCATGCATAGAGGAAACTCCATAAATAAATAATCTTGCCTTAGCCATCATCATCACCAATATGTCAACCACTCTCACCGGTAAATACTTCAACAGTGACATCCCTAAGTATACTTTTTATATGGCCAATATATGCACATGTACAATTTAGAGAATGAATTGAATAAAACGACATATGGAAATACAATATTAGGAATATTCACAATTTCTTTTTATAGTTTGGGGGGATACAAGGATAGAAACAACAAGACATAAAAAGAGATGTCAGTAGACACCAAATAAGAGTTAAAAAACACCTCACCAAATCCGGTTATTGTCGAGCCTCTAGAGCTAATAAATGAAGCAGCCAAACGGGGCCATTTCGAGCGATGTACGATTGATGACGTAGATCTCGAGTGACACTTTCCGCAATTGCCACTGCAGCTTCGTTGCGCGCTAGTAGGACATGATACAAGCTCCAAAAGCCAATCTTTTCTAGGAGGAAGGAGATGCTGTGGCGAATATGATTGAGGCTGGGGTATCCGTCTGGTATTGTGAGTGCGTCATGTAAGCACTCCGACGAAATAAATTAAAAAATTGAGAAATAAAAGATTTGGTTTCTTTGTCAAAGTTGAAGAAACCAAAGATATTGATAAAATTCATATTGTACTAAGCTAGCCAAAAGTCATAGTGATTAGCATTATTATATAATACTATGGTCAATAGAGCTCAAAACTCAATAATCCAAATGAGTTTCTAACCATGAATAGATAAAATATCAATTATTGTTGAAAGGCATATTAGTAATTGCTGCATACAAAGAAAAAAAAATTAAACCACAATATGAAATGCAAAAAAATGTGCAGCTTTAATGTTCATGCATTCATAAATTAATAATTAAAAGACAAAAGAAACTTTAATTAATTTACATAAAGATTTCTAATATATATTCTCTTGGGAATTCCGCCTGGAAACACATGTTTTCTTGTAGTAACAGCCGTATTAGTATCAAATTTATTTAAAGCAAAGCTAATCTACATACCATAATTTTCACATCCGATCATAAGAACATTTTTACCTTTAAAATCACGTTTCGACTTGTATTAACTCGAATGTAAATCTCACCGTGTGGTGAAAGCACTTGATACCCTTCTTCATTATCTCCAGTCGCAACCACCACAAACTCCGACAAGAACAACCTTTGGAGTTTGTTGTACTGGTTGGAGCTTCTGGTGGTTGCAACCGAAGAGAAGAGAGACCAGTATCTTCTAGTGGTGAAAGGGATTGATACTTTCACCCGTGAGATTGTGCATTCAAATCAGCTGAGTTTGGACATGACTTTAAAGGTAAAACAATTCTTGAAATCGGAGGTGGAAATTCTAGTTTGGAGATTAGCTTTTATATTTATATATGACTAGGGTCATTATCCGCACTACGCGCGATTATGTACTGTATGGTTTGCTTTGTTTTGTTTTTATAATCTGCTTAAATATAAGAAAGTTTTATGTGTTATTTGACCAAAATAATCATTGAATTAATGTAAAAAACACAATCGTTCATGTTTAAAGTTTACAGATACCATTTTCCTTATCAAAGATCTTTTTATTTTGTTAATAAATGCATGGTTAGGTGAGTAAATTTTTTTCTATCAAACAATTTTGGATGGGTTTAAAAATTTTCTTCTGCATTTGAGCCGGTTGTTGTGTTTTTGATTAGCTATATTATTAAATATTCTAAATTTAATTGTTTTGTGTTTGGTGTTTTATCTTCTCCATGCATTATACAATTACTTATGTGTTCAGCTTAACAATTTCACATCATATAGTTATATAGTATTATTTATTTACTTACTACATATGTCTTGTTTGAATTAATTGTTCTAGATAGATATTTATATTCGGTATCTGAAATTTTAAAATACACACGTCAAGATGTTCCATTTAGAAACATACGCTAACATATAGAACTAACACAATAAGTTATCTAAAAACAAAGATAATCAGATATTTGAAATAAGAACATACAATAAATGGTAAACCAAGACGACCTAATATTTAGTACAAAGATAAACACAGAAACACTAATAAGAAGACAAAACATGACTTGCTATTTAAAAGCAAGCACGGCCTGTAATTTCAACATCAACACTAATAAGCAAAGGAAACATGGCTGCAATTTTTTTTTTTAAAAGACAATTAGTAATTTGGAAATAAACACAAACTTAATTTAAAAACAAAAAAAAATGCCAACACAAATAAGCAGAAAAATGACATGTAACTTAAAAATAATCCGATCAGCAATTTCAAAACAAAAAGGAATTCGAGTTTAAAAGAAACACGACTGGTTGTTTAATTTAAAAACAAACACTAATAGTCATACTAAACACAAGCTGTTATTTAAAAAAAAAATACTGAACTCTATAACTTTAAACAAACATGATAGACAGAGCAGTATAAGGGTGTGGTAAATTAAACAAACAACTAAGCAGTGTAGCTTTTCTTACAGTAAAACTACAATGAAATCTCAAAATAATAAAAAGTAACAAAAATGTTAGGTTTGGAAAATCTGATGACACTGATTTACCTCCAACTCTTTTTGGATACGTGGTTGTCACCAAGAGTAAGGAAGGGATACTTCCACTTCTGTTTAACTTCCGCACTTTTGTCCTACATGATACATTTAAAATTGTTTCCCCTGCAGATGGTGATTTGCACAGTGTTATAAGGATTATGCATTACATCTGAAGAAGGGTTTTAAATTGAAATATTCAATTAACACTTGAAGTGATGAGAAACATAACCTTTTGTGATAACAATTAACAACAGAAGGGGAAAATATACAATAGAGAGAACCTCACAGAATATTCTTGTCTTAGTCATCGGAATGGCCTACAGAAACTTCCAATATTAAGCTACTAAGCTTTGAACTTTATGGTTCTGGAGTCCATGAAAACCATCTGCTCTGGCTGAAACCAAAAGAAGAGATTTTAGTCACGTTATTATTGGTTTTAGAAAATTCAGAAGAAAATCAAATTTTTTTACCATGGTGGTATGTTTCTTTTTCTCGCTCCCTTAACCATTAGTTGTTGCCGGAGGAACAATTAAAGAGAAGACAATATGAGTGTTATGAAAATAGAAAATCTAAAATCAATCTCTAGATTGCAGACATGTAACCAGTGAAAGCTCCATGGAGATGAAAATGTGAGAGATAATTGTAATTTTAATATATGAATGTCCTAACCTTTTTAAAAACAACTGGAACGGCCGTGGATAGCTTCGCCCGAGATGCTGGTTAGGCACGTAGGTCAGCCGACGGAATCTTGCTGTGAGAATGATAATGTTGCAGATTGGTAAAGAAAATACCATCGAATGAGAGACAGTGGAGAAGACAAAGATGAAAGAGAAGGAGGAGGAAGAGAATCATGGGCTTTATGGATTAGGAGATTTTGAATTTATTTGTTGAACTGAATTAGGAAGAGGGACAGTGGGAGGTGAAACGAAATCATTTAAGAACAGAAGTAAGATTGAGATTGATTCATGATTATTTCAGAGAAGAAAGAGTGATTTACAAGGAGTAGAAGTGCCTAAGTCGATCATCACCATCGTTAACGTCAAAGAAGGCCAGAGTTGACGATGTGGATTCTAGATGGGCCAGTGATGAAAATAATGAGCAGAAAGGAATGACCCGCTTAAGATCCGGTCAATAGAAACTTAGGCGACATCAGTGGTGAACCCATAATGATTTTAAACATGGGCTAAAACTAAATGAGCTTTAAATTTTTAAATAAAAAATGTATAATAGGGTGTCATCACCATTTAAGAACATAAGTAAGATTGAGATTGATTCATGATTATTTCAGAGAAGAAACAGTGATTTACAGGGAGTAGAAGTGCCTAAGTCGATCATCACCATCGTTAACGTCAAAGAAGACCAGAGTTGACGATGTGGATTCTAGATGGGCCAGTGATGAAAATAATGAGCACGAAGGAATGACCCGCTTAAGATCCGATCGATAGAAACTTAGGCGACATCAGTGGTGAACCCATAATGATTTTAAACATGGGCTAAAACTAAATGAGCCTTAAATTTTTAAATAAAAAATGTAAAATAGGGTGTCAGATAGCTTTGAACCCGGGTTAACGGGCGTCCGCCAAAGTAAAAATACCATTAGAGCTGGCGAAATTTAGTTATTTAAGTTTAACATACCACATTTTTATAATGTAAGATGTGCCTCTGGGTGACATATCAAATTGAAATATTTTCATTGATTGATTAAATTTGATGATGTGGATAGGATAAATGAAGTTCTTATTCTCCAAATATTACTTATTTGATATTGGTAATCACTATGATCTTTGGTTAGCTTAGTACAGTATGAGTTTTATCAGTGTCTTTGGTTTCTTCAACCTTGACAAAGAAAACAAATATTTTTTTTATTTCGAAATTTTTTTTATATTCTTAATTTTTATTGTTACCCTATGTCATTGTATTCAATCAATTATCCAAATTTGTACAGGTGTATGTATTGGCAAAAGAAAATGTATACTTGGGGTTGTCATTGCTTAAGTATTTTTCCGTGACTATGGTTGACACATTAGTGATGGTGCTGGCCACAGCGAGCTTATTTATTTCCAGATATCCCTCCAAGTATGGACTCATCCGACCAAAACAATGTCTTTTCCTACCAAAATCTTTAACGGAAAAGCCCCAGTGATTGATGTTGGAACTGTCCAAAAGATTCACGAAGGCAAGGTTCAAGTACCTTCGACCAAAACAATGTCTTTTCCTATCAAATTTCTTATACATCTTTAATAATTTGATTTCTTATTAAATATATAATGGTAAATATTATCAGTAAAATATTTAAATTCTACAAATGAAAAAGGAAGTGTGAATATATAATAAGTGAAAAGAAGAAGAAAATATTTGAAAAAGGAACGCAAAAGGAAAAATGTAAAGAATTAGAGGAAAAGGTATAAAATATAATGTAAATTTTTCATATGGCATAATTCATTTCTGGAAATGTGAAAACTACTTTTGCACATTAATAAGAAAATATAATAAAATATATTTCTTCATTTTTCATATATCAAAGTTTCAAGAAAACTTGATTTTCTTTTTGGAAAGTGTCAGTACAATAAAGTGAAAACAATCAAACATGATCACCATAACTGAAACAAGATTTCTATGCGATTATGTTTGCGACGTGGTTACAAAAGCTCCATCTGCAACTGGTTCAATGTACCCTAAACACCTCTATTCAATAAATTATACTGGTCCTATGAATTATAATGGTCACATGTGTTGTGAAATAAGAAACAGAACTATGAATACGTGATGAAAGGCGATGCCTTCCCCAAAACCCAATGCCGAAACATTGGAAAGGAGAGAAAAATCTCTTATGTGCTAGATTTTCTAGGAGGAGGATCATCAGAGCCACCGAAGATGCTATGTCCGTCGCTGAAGACATCAAATCTATCTTGGCAACTATCAAGTATTAATGACTGTGAATTAAATTTGGAAGCATTGTCCTTACAAGAAATAATTCAATTTTTGACCTTCATTTTCTTTGATAAGTGGTCAGAAACACTTTATATTGAGCATTTTTCGACCACATAAAATTGTCAAAAAAAAAAACTCAATCAGAAATTGATTATGTGGGTGATTGGAAACATACAAAATGTTTGGTTTTCTAAGTGCGTTTTTCAAATACGCTTCTAATCACCAATTACAAATAAATTGAAAAGCGGAACGTATTTAGTCAAATACCGCTTTTGTAATACCACACAAAAATTATATTTTTTGTTTGTTCTATTTTCTACAATAACACACATATTACAGATATGCTCTAATTATACTGCGGAATTTAGATAGATGTGCGTTATCTTAGTTAGGTATATATTATTTAATTGAACTCTTTATATCTGTTCAATTTAATAACAGCTGCAGATATAGAAATCTATATTATAATAGTACTTTCTAGGCTCCACAACGCGCCACGTCAGCAGTTTTGTGGGTCCCGTAGATATCTTTTAAACATACATAGTCTTGGTAAGATGATCACAAACAATGAAATACATTTTAGCCAAGTGGTATTAGGTGTCTAATTAAATATGCAAGATCGTGGGTTCAAACCACGCAGCTATCATGTATTTTTGATTTTTTTTATTTGGATTATTATCATATAGGCTTTTTGTTTATAAGGTTTTTATGTTTTTTTTGGGCTTATTGTTTTAAAGATCAAAATAGTTGGATAAATTCTAAATCTTAACAAGTTCAAACCCAAAATAGTTAAAAATGAATCCAAAACGAACAATAGAAAAAAAAACAAGTCTCACGCGGTTGCCTACGCAGATGGCTTATAGAACCTTAAAACTATCCTATTATAATATAGCTCAACCCAAAAATAATAAAAAATAAATTCAAAAACGAACAGACCAAAAAACAAAAAACAAAAAGTGAATTCCACGCGGGTGCCTACGTGGATGGCTTAATGAGGCTTGAATAATATAGATTAGGAGCTTAAAAATTTAAATCATTACACATATTTCCTAATATATATTTTCAAAAAATTTGTATGTGAGATGAAATAAAAAAAGCAACAAAAATTAATTATTTTCGTTATTAATTAAATGAATATGTAATTTCTCTTACATTTTAATAACTACTATAATTTCATTGAAAACATTCCTCACCACCGATTCCAGACTCCGGCGAATGGATTCCCACGGTTGATGACGCCGTAGATAAAAATGCCACATCATTTATGAACAAAACTCAAACTTACAAAAAACCATATATAAAAACCTATCTAATGAAACCTAAACAACAAATATTAACTTAATTAAGGTTATTTTCAAATTGATAAATCGTTTAATACAAGTATAAATACTATAAATATAGAATTATATCAAGTTTTGATCTATGATATAAAAACTATTTACATCAAAAAAAACACCTACTTTTACACACTAAAAACTATGTTATAGCCTAACTATTCCTATAAACCTTACTTTGCATATAAATAACATTTAACACATTCCCAATATTTTTCAAAAAATTGTATGTGAAATAAAATAAAATAAACAACAAAATTTAAGTATTTTTCGTTATTTATTAAATGAATATGTAATTTCTCTTACATTTTAATAACTACTATAATTTCATTGAAAACATTTCTCACTAGCGACTCCAGACTTCGGCGAATGGATTCCCACAGTCGATGACTGCGTAGATAAAAATATCACATCATTTATGAACAAAACCCAAACTTACAAAAAAACATATATAAAAACCTATCTAATGAAACTTAAACAACGAATATTAATTTAATTAAGGTTATTTTCAAATTTATAAATCGTTTAATACAAATATAAATACTATAAATATAGAATTATATCAAGTTTTGACATACGATATAAAAACATGAAATTTTCCATTTCATTATTATTTGATGTCATTAGAAAAATCCAATAAAGCAACAATCGAAAAAAATACACGTAAACATAATGATCTCGGTCCCGCGCTTGCGCGGGGAGTATGCAACTAGTAATTATAATAATTCTAATCAATATATTAGGTAGCTGAATAGAAGCTACTCTTTTCTGATCTCTCTAGACGCTCCATCTTCTCTCTAAGAGTTTCGAAAACAGAAAATCGTTTACGGTGACCGGTGGCTTGCCACCGGTTACCATCTTGTTTTGTTTTTGTTTTTATGTAAAATAACTTTGGTCGATCGTCGATCAATTTTATACATTCGCTCGGCGAATTTACTCTTCGTGTTGGCGAGTTTTTTTGAAGTGTAAAACTCAATCAAACCAGATTCGTTTACCACTCTTATCTTCTTCTGATGTAGATTGAGTATAACTATAGTTATTACCCAGTTCTTCTCCTTCTGCGTATAATCATACTCTGTTTGGTCGAGATGATTTTGTTTTCCTCTTGTTAGATAAGCTCAGCCCTTGACTCGGAGGTGGTATAAAGCTTTGACTCGTGTTTTGTGTGAAGTCTCCACGAAGATCAAATCCTCAGTTTTGGATCACGCTTTCGAGTTTCAAGCCAGAATCTAGAAGATTCGGAGCTACCATAAGGGTCAGTGTCCCGGCAAGATTCCAAGTTTGGCACTCTTAAAGCTTTTCCCAGTGCTCTATCCTAACAATTGGAAAAGAAATTTTCGAGATTAACAGCGATTTATTGATGAGAAACATCCCACATCGGAAATATAAGAATTAATCTACTACTATATAAAGGATTGGAGCCAATCCAATAATCACCAATTGGTTTTAAGTTGGAAGCCCATAATAACCCGAATCTAACACGATTGGAGGTTGAAGAACATGCAAGCAGTCTCAAGTATGTCAGAGTTGGAGATGATTGGTGTTCCGGCGAGTTGGTTCCGGCGTCGCTCTTCTCTTCCTCGACTAAGGTGCGGAAGCCACGTAGAGGGATCACGTGTCACTCATGCGATTGTAATTATCTGTAAACTATGGGCTTCATATTGGGCTTAATATGTAATGAGACTGTTTGTATCCTTGCCCATTGGGCTATCGTTTTAATAAAACGAATCGTTGACAAAAAAAAAAGGTAGCTGAATAATAAGATCAGATTATAAATATCTATTTCCAAAACACTTTAATGAAACCAAAATGAATGTATATCTCAGTATAAAAAATAGAACCTAAAATACTATTTTTATAATGAAAATTAACATTAATATAAAAAATATACCTAAATTATCTGTATATTCCTAAATATTGAAAATTAAATTGTTAACCTATTTTATTATTTTGCTAATCTAAAGACAATTTATATTACTTATACTATTTAACTATATTTTATATTAAAAATTAATATTTTATTAATTAAATAATTATTCAATACCGCAAATATATATTGTCACCAATCAAACAATATTTTGCTAAAAACCGGAGTTGATTCATATCGTACTCTAATTTCGCACGAACGGGAATTATACCGTCCTGCAGTTTATTTCCTCACCACTTTTAATATTTAATCTTCCGTCGCCATTCGGAACCTATATGTTTCGGAAATGGTCAAAAAATTTTGACAGTGTTAAATGGTCAAAAATATCATCAGAAAATAAACATAAAAATTGTCAAAATCGTTATCTATTTTCTGACTACTATTTAATAATATATTTACCAGATTCTTAATTTAACTAAATCATTATATTATCAGAAAATAGTAAAATTCATGAAAATTAAATTAACTTGAATAAAAAATTATCTGAAACAAAAGAACTAAAGTTTAGCAACATAATAATACATAAGTAAAAAAAAAACTAAAACAATTATTATTTACTCTTAAATCCATCAACATCATCATTAAGCCCTTTAACAAAAAAATTCCATAACCATCATATAGAGGGTATTCATCATATTTGTCCTTAATTTATTCCCTTGTTCTTCTTAGGGCATGACTGGTTCTCTCTCCATCACCCATAAACGCAGTTTTTGCGGCTGGTAGCGGTTGTTGGCGTTTTGCAACAATCACAGAAAATGATATAAACCGTTTCAAATCGCTCTGAATCTCTAAAATATAAAAGCTGGTTCCAACTAGCGTTTGCGGTTGCGGGCGATTGCGGGAGGATTAAAAAAAAATTTTTTTTCCAAAAAACTATACAAATATAAAAATAAAATATTCAATTAAAATTTTAAATTAAAATAATTGAAATACTGAAATATTTATGTTATAAAATTTCCAAAAAATATTTTCTTTAATTTTTTAAAAAATTAATAATGCAGCATCATGAGCTTTTCTAATTCCGTTGAGAAGCTTGGCCAGTCATGAGGATTCCTGAGCATCGCCATCACCTCCTTGCAGTACGTCCCAAAGCTCTGACATGGCGAATGTTGAAGTATATTCTCCATTGCCCACCACAGTGCTTCCAGCTCGGAGTGCAAAGCAGACTCCACCCTACTAAAATTGTGCATACCCATTAACTGACTATTTCCTATACTGTCATTCCAAACCCAACCACATCCACTGAATTGAGCTGTAAGGTCCAAGAACCATCTACCATACAAATATTTCCCAAACTTATGGCCTAGCTGTCAACATCATAGTCTCCTCGAGATGGCGATATAATCTGCTCATTGGCTTGGAACCAGGCCTTCCACTCACTCTCTGCATATCAGGCTAGTTCCAAAGGATCTCTATCAATTCCTCTGAGCAGCTTCTCATTCCGAGCCTTCCAAATATACCATATTAGCCAGGGATAGGGATCCCTGTCCAATTTCGGTTCCATTATGGCATTTTTCCTCCAAAAGAGATAATCCATATTTGCATATGTGCTCTATAGTGGAAACAAGGTAGGATAGGTAGGCGTAGATGATAAGGCTTAAACTTGCATTGCAGGTGGACACTGAAAAATTGCATGTTTAACTGATTCTTCTGGTTCCCCACATCGTGGACAGTGATTTTCACATCTCATATGTCTATAGTTCAAAGTACTTGTAACAGCCACATGACCCGTTATTAATTGCCACATAAGATGGCACATCTTTTGTGGTGTCTTGACCTTCCATGCATGTGCTTGGAGTTTTGTGATACTAGGATCACAGATTACATCTTCTTCCTCCTTCATCAATATATTATGTGCAACACAATCTTCTTCCTTCTTCCTCCCGTCAACTGTTGCCAAACATTGAACTATTCCATACATAGTTTAGAAGGTGTTAGTGGGTATTGAATTCATAAGGATTCTTAGAATTTTCAAGTCTTGTGTTATTGGTTTATTGATTCTTACATTTTCATTAAAATTTAGTGTTATTGGCTTGATGATTTTGTAATTGTATACAAAATCCCTTGTTATTCAAAAAGTTTAGTCCTACAAATCTATTAAAGTAAGTGTTATTAGGAGTTATATTTTTAACATTTAACTCACATAACAAGATTTTGAGAATACTTCATATATCCCTTGGATTCTTAAAATCATTATAATACTTTACTTTCATAGATTTTCTCAATATACAAAATTCTCTACAAGTCTTTCTAAATTTAACAAATCTCTCAACTCTTAAAATCAACAAACTCTATAGAAATCTAAGTCCCACTAACACCCTCTTAGTCTAGTATTCTAAAAATTTCATTTACGCTGGCATGGTTAAACGGACACAAATTACGGGCGTCCAGAGGAAAAAATATACAGTGAAAGTGTACCATATTACCCTCTAAAAATTAATAGTCACGAAAGTAAATTTAGAAAAAGGTGCAACATGAAGGACATTGTCGTTGTTAAAGTGGATAT
>CAKOAT010258043.1:0-32428 GCA_932364175.1 Eruca vesicaria subsp. sativa | reverse complement strand
CACAAATTAGTTAGTGACGTGGATTGTCAAATTATGATGTGGATTTAATAATTAAAATTTGTATCAATAGTAACAAAATTAAACAAGGGTGTTTATTGTAATTTACTAGGAGTCTAAAAACATTCTAGTAATTTTTAGAAAATATATACTATTCTAGTCATATACAAGCTTTTGTGTATCATTCTAGTAATTTTCTCTTTAAATAATAATGATACAATCCTTTCACAGTCACAAATATACTATCTCATTTGTGATTCTTCATTCACCATTTCCGATTAATTAAACACGAAGAAGACTAAAAATATATTATTTATTATTTTATTGGAGAATATTCCTTTTGACCTGTGTAAATCCTAAAAGGATTCTTGTTTTAAATACAAATATCTTTTGATCCGCGTGTCCGCACGGGTGTATGTTCGATGTGATAATATTTTTTACATGTTTTAAAAACATTGATGTTATTATTTCATTTTATTGAGACTATACATTGATGTATCATGTTTATTTTTTGAGTGTGAATTTTTAAACTATGAAATTGTATTCTTGTTATATTGTATTGAGTTGTTTTACTTGGTAAACTAAACATAGAATGTATAATATTAGAGCATTAAATTGATATTTAAAATTTTAATAAAATAAAAAATATAAATTTTGCCATTTAAAAGTTTTTTAAAATAGTTGTTTATTGTGGGAACCGAAATTCGCACTGTCGATTTCCGTAAAATAAGGAAACTTAGGAAAATCCTAATTTTCCAGAGGACTCGGATCTCTGCGAAAGCCAATGACAAGTAACCAAATAAATGCGGAAAATATGAAAACCATGATAAAACGAATTTATAAAAGAAATAGATCTTATTTCGAATTCGCGTAAGAGCATTGCGATCTTACAAGAGATTACAAAGGCTTTGGCCGCAGGGGCTGTCAGCGAGTTACCTAGTTCTAGCAACAAAAAACCCTAAACCTAGTTGAGTCGCAGCTCGATAACAAAAGACGAAAAAGGTAAGAAAAAAGGGTTTTGATTGATTTCGGACAGAACCTTATGAAAGGCTGCATACATACCCCTTTCGAGGATCAGATCAAACGTAGTTCAATTGATAGAGCTGGAATAGAGATCGAACTGCCTGGGCGAGTTCGTTTAGTAATTGAGCCCCAGTCATTGAAACCGAACTTGTCGAGAGTAAAGCCTACTTTTTTAGGTGCAGAGAATTCTAAGTTTAGAAAAGTTGTAAAAGTCTCGGATGAGAGCTCTGAAAATCGTCCCCTTGCTTATGTCCTCGACCTTCTGATTATATACTCCTTCTATAGGCGGTTTAGTCTTTCCTTTTCCGGCCTGATTCGTGATTATCGGAAATCTTCCATTTATCTCGATATTTCCATTTTTCTGCGGAAAACTTCTATTTATCTTCAATCTTGACATTCCTGCGGATAACTGACAGACCGTCATTGTATATTTGGGCTGGACCCCGTCCAAAGTCACAAGTGGGATTTTATCGCGTTTTAAGACCTTCCGAGCCGTTTTACGACTTAGCCATTTTACGACTTAGACAAGATCGTTTCCTGATACGACGACGTTTTTAAGTAAACATCTCGAGTTAATGATATAGTTTGGCAATGTTTTGTGTTTCGTTTAACCGTTGCCGTTTTATATGATTTACTCAAGGTTTTACTAAAAACGCGTGTTTTACGATTTTTTATAAAAGATCTCGAGTTAATCGTATAGTTTGGCAATGTTCGGTGTTTCGTTTAACCGTTGCCGCTTTATACGACATACTCGAGGTTTTACTAAAAAACACGTCTTTTATAAAAGATATCGAGTTAATCGTATAGTTTGGCAATGTTCGGTGTTGCGTTTAACCGTTGCCGTTTTATACGATTTACTCGAGGTTTTACTAAAAACACATCTTTTACGGTTTTTATCGTAAAACTCAAACGGTTTGGCAGATTGAGACGAAACGAAGGACGTTCTGATCACGGTTCAGAGTACGATTGAATCAAGGGACACAGATGGTTGAATTCAGCTCGCTCATTGGTGATCTGGACAGATGTGTTCAGCTCGCCAATGGGCAAGCTGGACAGGTGCGTGCAGCTCGACCATGGGCGAACTGGTCACAGGTGTGGCCAGCTCGCCCATGGGCGAGCTGGACTGATGCGTGCATCTCGCCCACGGGTGAGCTGATCACATGTGTGGCCTAGCTTGCCCGTTGGCGAACTGGAGGGTTGCTCGATTTTGGTCTTTTCTTGTTTTCTCGACCCAAGACCTTTGCGGAGGATGTAAGGAGAAGTGTCTGTAGGCGTTGAATCCGATCCTAACAATAGTTTTAACATCTCGGAGAGTTTGGGTGTTACGGCCGTTTTTGTTAACTTGGCCAATAAAACAATCGCAGGTTGTTTTATTCGATTTTCTGATTATTTCCAAGATGACGATTGTCGATTATAAGGAGTTTCTTTGTTCGGAGAATCCTTAGATTTGTTCTCGACGCTTTTGCGCAGTTTTAAAACATATTTTTAACTTTGCGGAAAGCTTTGGTCGTTGATTCCGTCGTAACCTATTTTGACTGTAACAAACAAGGGGTCTTTTTTTGATTATTTCATACTTTGATATGAGTTTTCCGTAACATCGTATCTCTGTAGAAAGTCTATAGTTTCTTGTATGCTTTTTCCGGGAATTTTAGCCATTGATTCCGTCGTAACCGATTTTGACCCCAACAGTTAGCCCCCCAGCTCGTTAGAACCTTGAGCTTCTAGAGTGAGGTTCTAGCGAGTGATTGGACAATTTTAGGAAAGTTAGGCAAGTTAGGCGGAATTTATGGTTGAAAGGTTCCCTTGAAAGTGGTCTTCCCACTCTCATTCAAATGGAAAGTAGTAGGATTGGGGCTACGCCTATTGAAGGCTGCCTACGTACCCGCTTGAAGGGATCAAGCCTTTCGTAGTTTGTTTTAGAGTTAAGGTTCGTATGACCTGTTTTCGCTTAAGACGTTTACAGTCTAGTTATGCGCCGAAATTATCGAACATGGCGATATCGATGATGTTTTGTATCAGCCTCGAGACTTGCCTCGTAGGCTGTTTGCTTCGGCCAAGTGCGGCCATTATATTTTTAGACTGGCCGTATGCAGCTTCGAATCCATGCCGCTTTGCAGCCGTCTTTTTAAATTGTGTTTTGCGTTTTAAGAGAAAGTTTGTATTCGTATGAATGTGGAGGGAAGAAAATGAGTTGTCATCTCATAGTCTAACTCTTTTTTGTAGATCACCCTATTCGTTTGCTCGTTTTAGGATGTTTAGAATCTTGTGAGCGTTTAGATATGGACGAAGAGACATGCCTTTAGGATCTCATTTCATGCCTTGAGACGTTAGAGACCAGTGTGCTAGGTTTAGGGCCAGACCTAGGTTTACTTTCGGTTTTAAGGCTTTGTGATGACTAATCGGCGTTCGTTTTGCCTGTTGCGATTTTAACATGATTTTGTACCGATTTAAAGTCCATGATAGGTTCTCGGCTTATACGACTTGTTGGGTCGGAATCGAGCATCCCCGAGGTGCTGACCAAAATTTGGATTTCTTTATAGCGCTATTACCCTTGTGTCGGGTGTATGAGAGCCATCTCTTTGAGATAACTTAAGTTTGTTTAGGACTGTTGCGAGTTTGTTGTGATCAGCAACAAAATTCGGTGGTAGAAGTTACCGTTTCTTGGACCTTTGCGAAAGATACGTATCTTATGAAGTTTTGTATGTTTAATAGTCGCGGATGGACTGTTGCGTCTTCCAAGAAAATGATTTTATCGAGGAAGGTAGTTTTTGTCGAAAATCTGTTCTTCAGGCATTTGCGACGTCTCGCAATGCCGAAGATTGGTGGGGATCGTTTCTCGGTTGTATGAGATATTGGATCGGTTTGCGAGTTATGCCTGAACAGTTAGAGAACAATAGATCGAGTAAGAAAAAATTGCCTACGGATTAGCATGCTACACTATCCCCCTAAATTCTAAGTTCCCTCGGTTTTACGGCAGTTTACAAGACGTTTTGATTCCTTGCATATGAGAAATTAGAAGTCTAATAAAATTTTCGAATCAGACATACCTTAGTTTCATCAATGATTTGGGACTACCTCTTCTTCAGTCTTCGTCTTTTGACTTATTTTCGTATGAATGGGTCTTCGGCAAAAGGCCAAATTGAATAGCGGAGTGAGGAAGGGACTTCAACATCGGAATTTATGTTCTTGTTTCGTCGTACTACTGGTTTTACATAAATGACTAGGTGTGCTTCGTATATTGTTAAAATATCCATCACACGTTTATGATTAGATGTTTTTGACTTAACGTGGCAGAATTTCGTAAAACCGGATTGCGTTTATAGAGTTCAAATCTCTCGTACAGTTTAGGCAACTTTGGTGTTAAGTCGACCATTGCCGTTTTAGACGATTGATTCTAACTTACACGAAAAACAAGTAGTTGCGGTTTTTATTCTAAAATCTCAATAGAAACTCCGATTGAGACGAAACGAAAATCAGCGCGATCGAGATTCGAGAGAGAAGCTTGAAGAGTGGTTCAGCTCGCCGTTGGGAAAGTCTGATTGAGACGAAACAAAAAGCTGTACGATCGAGACTCAAGAGAGAAACTCGAGGAGTGGTCCAGATCGCCATTGGGCGAGCTGGGTGAGCCCTTTCAGCTCGCCAACTGGCGAGCTGGTTTGAACAATCCAGCTCGCCGGGTGGCGAGCTGGTAGTGCTCGGCCAGCTCGCCGGGAGTCGAGCTAGATGGTAAGGACCCTAGGGCAAAGTTAGTGCCTCGAGGGCCAGGTGAAAGGACGATCAGCTCGCCGAGGTGGCAAGCTGGGTTGCTTGGCCAACTCACCGTCTTTGCGAGCCGGATACTATCGTCCAATTCTGCGAGTAGCCTAGGGGTTTCCCCGTGAGTAACCTAGGGTTTTTCCGCGAGTAACCTAGGGCTTATTCCGTGAGTAACCTAGGGGTTTTTCGCCAGTAACCTAGGGTTTATTTCACGAGTAACCTAGGGTTTATTTCGCGAAAACCTAGGGTTTATTCCGCGGTTTCTGGGAGCGGAATTTTTTTTTTCTGAAAAGTTCTCGGAAAACGTCTTTTGATAAATCGTAATGAGATTTGTCAAACTCGAAAATAAGAGAAACATTATGGGGTTTGATAGATTTTGTCGTTGCCCTTAGTGATCAGAGAGATAAATCGCGAGCTTGTTTTGTTGCTCCTCCCGTGGCGAAAAGTTGCGATTAGGTTTTCGATTTTTTTTAAGTACTACAGCGTTTGTGTGAGCGTTGGATATAGGAGTACTCGCTGCTGGAGTTGTTTTACCAGCGTTTTTACGAGCTGTGACTTTGTGATATCACTCAAATATTTAACCCTAAGGAGTGAATTACTCTCTTAAATAAGAGGTTCAATTGTAGTACTTAGGGATCGAATCCGGAGGAGCTAAGGAACCTAATAGATCTAATAGTTATAAGATTAAGCTAGGCTAATAAGTTTTAATGCAGTGAATAAATTAGTAAACTAGAAAACAGTAAACAAGATGAACAAGGTAATTGTTCAGCTTAG
The DNA here is from genome assembly GCA_932364175.1 of Eruca vesicaria subsp. sativa. Classification (NCBI taxonomy): domain Eukaryota; kingdom Viridiplantae; phylum Streptophyta; class Magnoliopsida; order Brassicales; family Brassicaceae; genus Eruca; species Eruca vesicaria. Next base: position 26,878 of record CAKOAT010258043.1, on the reverse strand, counting down.
CAAGGATTTGTTTTATGGAAGGATGGTTGCTAGATCTAGGGTTTCTATTCAGGTAATTAGGATTATAATGCTATAGATGCCTAATAAGTTGCAAGCCTGATATTAAAGAGCTTCAACTCTTAGATAAATCCAATAGCAGTCGCTGTTGGACTGGTCCATTGATCTGATGCAGAAAATATCGATCGATATCACTGTCATTACATCGATCGATATATACTTGTCGTCGATCGATTACTCTATAGGAGTATCGATCGATATGGCTTCAGATCGAGTTGAAATAGTGCCCACAAAGATCATAGACCGGCTCTCGCGTAGCCCTAGAGGATCTTAGCTTGTACATGATTATATCAGGATGAAGATTAATAAATTAAACTATTCCAGTTCATGGTACTAGTTCATGAATCTAGAAACAAGCATTAAGAACATCCTAACAATGAATATCACAACTTAGAAATCTATAGTTGGGGCTAATCCCACAACCTATCTGAACCCTAAATCCAACAGGTGGATCTATTCAGACATGAAGATTGTCACAAAAATCATAGATGAATAGATATAAAAATGAAATAGAATAGATATAAAAACCAATGGAGTTCCAGGAAGACTCTGATAGGAGTTCCTCCCTTCTCTCCTAACTAAGAGAAACAATAGATGAAAAGAAAACCTGTGTAGAAAGCGTAGCCGTCAACAATGGCTTAGAAATAACATAAATAGGGTTTCAAGTCGTCAAGGGTATTTTGGTAACTTGTGGGCTTCAGCCGGTTATGAAATATAGTCATCCCACGTTCTGGCATTCATATCGATCGATATGAAGGCTTTCCCATCGATCGATATACATTCCTCTTCTCGACAGCCTTCTCTCGGGAGGCATATTGACCACTCTTCAGTAAACCGGGCATAACGTCTGATCTAACCGTTGGATTGACCTCAAACCGGTGACATTGGAAAGCTAACTCAAAGATCTATCTTGTGTCCAAATATCAGTTAAATATCACCATGGGAAGGTCTCCATCCAAATCTAAACATCTGGCGCGTCTGTGCAGTTTTGCACTTAAAGGCTCCAAAATACACCAAAATCACCACTTTACTCCATAACGTACCTGAACCTGTAAATACTCTAAATAGACTCTATATTGTAGTAAATATACATAAAAACACTTATAAACCATGGCTAAAAATGGGTAAAATCCATGATCGATCACTTTGTCTTTCATATATCTAGACATCGTTTCGATCAAGCGTTTTGTGGCTATGAGTTGGAGTAATCCGACCCCCCCCTCCTTCTAGTGCCAAACTGTGAGAACCAAAATTCGCACTGTCGATTTCCGAAAATAAGGAAACTTAAGAAAGCCTTAATTTTCCAGAGGACCCGGATCTTTGCGAAAGCCAACGACAAGTACCCAAATAAATGCGGAAAATATGAAAAACATGATAAAACAAATTTATAAAAGAAATAGGTCTTATTTCGAATTTGCGTAAGGGTGTTGCGATCAGTACGAGAGATTACAAAGGCTTTGGTTGCAGGGGTTGTCAGCGAGTTACCTTGTTCTAGCAACAAAAAACCCTAAACCTAGCTGAGTCGCAGCTCGATAACAAAAGACGAAAAAGATAAGAAAAAAGGGTTTTGATTGATTTCGGACTGAACCTTATGAAAGACGGCCTACGTACCCCTTTCGAGGATCAAGTCGAACATAGTTCAATTGATAGAGCTGGACAAGAGATCGAACTGCCTGGGCGAGTTCGTCTAGTAATTGAGCGCCAGTCATAGAAACTGAACTTGTCGAGAGTAAAGCCTAAGTTTCTAAGTGCAGAGAATTCTAAGTCTAGAAAAGTTGTAAAAGTCTCATATGAGAGCTCTGAAAATTGTCCCCTTGCTTCTGTCCTTGACCTTCTGCTTATATACTCCTTCTCTAGGCGGTTTAGTCTTTCCTTTTCCGGCCTGATTCGTGTTTATCGGAAATCTTCCATCTATCTCGATCTTTCCATTTTTCTGCGGAAAATTTCTATTTATCTTCAATCTTGACATTCGTGCAGATAACAGACAGAACTTCATTGTATCTTTGGGATGGACCCTGTCCAAAGTCACGAGTGGGCTTTTATCGCGTTTTAGGACCGTTCGAGCTGTTTTACGACTTAGACAAGATCGTTTCCTAATACGACGACGTTTTTAAGTAAACATCTCGAGTTACTCGTATAGTTTGGCAATGTTCTGTGTTTCTTTTTAACCGTTGCCGTTTTATATGATTTACTTGAGGTTTTACTAAAAACGCGTGCTTTACGATTTTTTATAAAAGATCTCGAGTTAATCGTATAGTTTGGCAATGTTCGGTGTTTCATTTAACTGTTGCCGCTTTATACGACTTACTCGAGGTTTTACTAAAAAACACGTCTTTTATAAAACATTTCGAGTTAATCGTCGAGTTTCGCAAAGTTCAGTGTTTTGTTTAACAGTTGCTGTTTTATACGATTTACTCGATTGATTTTGTCGTAAGCGATTTTGACCCCAACATTTATATAGCTTGAGATTTAAAAGTTTTATTAAATAAGAAAATATATATGTTATCATTTAAGACAATGGCATTTGAATTGTTGTATATGTAGCTTTTAGGGAAAAAATATCGATATTAACTATAGAACCAATTGGAAAAAATAACACCATAAAAAAATCTATCTAACATATCTTTAGGAATTAAATTGACAAAGGGTAATTAGATGAATTAATTTGGGTCATTGAATTATGATTATAAAAGATGAATCATTTGTAACCTAAAAATAGTTTAAGTAAAACCCAAATCAAAGGCCATATATTTTTTTCCGGAAAAAAACAGAAACATGTATTTGTTCTCTAAGCACTTTGGTTTTCCCGTAGAAAACTATTTTTCCTCTACAGAACTTTTTGTCCGTTCGTCTATAAATGTGGTGAGATCTAACTAAAATCCTGTGATTTATTTCACAAGAAGGATGCCACAAGATGGATCTACTTATTTCTACTGCCGATCATGGCATTGAGGTTTGAGTTTATAGATTTCGTTTTGAACTTTATTCGTTTCGATTAGTTGTCCTAATATGTATTCTGTGTTATGACTTTTTAAACATGATCTCAGATTTCGAATACGAAGACACTTATCTTTGATAGATAGAGCTCGTACCCTGTATAATTGTTTAAAGGCAAACATCGTTGAAGTCACTGGGTTAGAAACAGGGGAGGAGGAGGAGGAGCTTGTAGTCTTCGACGGAGGAGAAGATCTCACGATCTGCGACATCCTCGAAGCTCCCGGAGAAATCATCGGAAAATCAAGCTAGGAACATTATACAAAGCAAGTTTACAGAGAAGTGGGAAAGACAGAGTTCTTAGATTCCTTCGATCTCGCTGTGCAGTGATTTCGGATCAAGAGGAGTTTGATGGCGTCACAGAGTCGCTTGGATTTGTCAGACATGATACGTTGGTTCCTTTTTGTTAGGTTTCTACGTTGGAAACAGAGGAGAAGTTTATGATTCATCCTTTCTTCGGTTCTGGGAATGTCTCCGAGCTCATCAGATGTAAGTCTCTCTGTTTTTTTTTGTTTTGTTTTTACTTTGTTCTTCTCAAAACGTAACAGATTAAATACACGAACTTTTAGTTTTTTTTGAAGAAAAGTTAAGAGATCAATAAGTATCAATCAACAACCTTAGATAGGATATAGTAAGTATTAAAAAAAAAATAAAAAAATAATAACTAAAATCATGCCAAACCTTGTTGTTATCTCTAAATGGTGTTGCAATATCAAACCCAAGCCTGGCGCCTTGATCGACGAAGCACCAGCGTCCGGATCTTTCACGCATCTCTTTCTCTTGGGAGCATCAGAGTTCGCACTAGGTCTCTTATGACCTTTGGCTGGAGCAGATAGTGTTGCACTAAGCGCCGGGAGTCCCAGAACGATCACCCTCTTGGCCGGGGGAGTAGGCTTCAAGGTCGTAACCGGCTTGACCTCGGTAGGAGCCGCAACCATTTCAATCTCGGCGGGAACCGCTGCAGTTTCGACCTCAGCAATGGGCGGAACAGCGGATGAACTCGACGGCTCGATGGTAGCACTTGCCGAAGGTTTCGTTACGGCACTCGCCTCCTCCTCCAGGATAGCCTCAGATTTTTCCGAAGGGATGTGCAAGTCCACCGGGGCTGAACAAGCCGGCACCGTGGTTTCGTAAGCATCGCTGCAATCCATCTCCACCTGGAACAAGGGGAACTCAGAAATACGAGCATCCTGCAAATTTGCCGTAGGCTTACCACTAGCTGAGACTTCATGGTTTCGATGATCACTTTGGGAAGAAGACATCTTGATAATTTTCTAGACAGAAGTTGGAGAGGAATTTGAAAGATTGAAGATATGTGAAGTAATGATCCCATACTTATAGAAAGGAAGAGCTCATCTTTCGCAATGAGAAAAATCTCAGCTGTGGATTTCGATTAAAACAACTCAATCCGCCCGCAAAAACTTTCTTCGAAACTAGCTAGCGAGCTGGGGGGCTAACTGTTGGTCTCAAAAACCGTAAACTCGAAATCAACGTCTACGATTATTTCTTTTTAGATCAAAATCGTTATTTTCTGAAAAATAAAAATACGTTCTATAAAACACGAGAAGTTTTTTTATAAAACCCTAAGGACTTTCCGAAACAAAGGAAATCCGTGAAAAATTTAGAAATCGTCATCTCGGAAAAATGAACGAAACAAACGCTGATTAAACGATTGCCCAAGTTAAGCGCAAAACCGCAAAAAACCGCATCTGCCGTAAAACCGCGAGCTGATTCAACAAAACCAGCTAGCCGTACTGAGAGCTAGGTGGCAACGGACATAGCTCGCCGTATGGCGAGCTATGTGTGAACCGAAATCCACACTGTCGATTTTCCGTCAAATATGGAAACTTAGGATGAAACCCTTATTTTCCCGAGGTCCTGGATCTCTGCGGAAATCACTAAAACAAACGAATTTAACAGAATATGGATGAACAATGAAGAACAGAGAATAAAGAACTTGTGTGAAAGCTTTTATTAAATAAGAAATCGACAACTGTTACAAGAAGAATTGAAGAACTTAGACGTCGAAACGTTCTAAGGATCTGGATTGCTAGTCTAAACGCTAAGTCCTAAATTCCTAAGCTAACAGCCGCCTTTTTAGGTCTGATTTTCGTCCCCCTCCTCTTCCCTATTCCTCTGGCTTATATACTCCTTTCCCAAGCGACTCAATCTTTCCATTTTGCTCGGATTCGAGTTTATCGGGAAACTTCCTTTTATCTCCATCCTTCCTTTCTTCCCGCGGTAATCTTCTATTTATCTTCAAACTTGCCTTTTATTTCTCTTCTACGAATAAACCATCAAAACGTTATCGTATCTTCGGGTTTGATTTCGTTAATATCGCGAGATGGGTTTTTATCGTGTTTTAGGACCTTGCGGGCCTTTTTACGATAAAAACCATTTTACGATTTTATATGAGATCGTTTCCTGATCCGATGCCGTTTTTTACGATTCTCTCGACGTTTTTTTAATTAAAAACACGTTTTTTATGATCTTATCGAAAAATCTCAGATAAATCGTATAGTTTAGGCGATGTTAAGTGTCTTGCTTAACCGTTACCGTTTTATACGATTTCTTCGAGTTCTTTTAGAGAAAGCCGAGTTTTGCGGTTTTATCGTAAAACTCGAACGATAAGTCGGGTCGAGACGAAATGAGAGACATTTCGGCCGTGGTTCAGAATGCAACAGTGTTGAAGGGCGTAAGTTTTGAATCGGGGATGCAGAAGACCGAGGCTCGGGATGATTGGTTCAGCGTACGGAGAAACGAGCCGGTCCGGTCCAGCCGTCCGAGGAGCTTCTAGTTCGCCTGCTGGCGAACTAAACCAGCTTGGCTTAGTTCGCCAGCAGGCGAACTAGTCAGGGTGTTCCTAGTTCGCCTACTGGCGAACTAGTCGAGGGACTCCTAGTTTGCCTGCTGGCGAACTAAGCCGGTTCGGCTTAGTTCGCCAGAAGGCGAGCTAGTCGTGACTGGTTCGCGTTTTGCGGCGGTTTCGGTTTTTCGCGATTTTGTAAAACGATTCTCGAGTTTTATAAAACGGTTCTTCGAGTTTTATAAAACGATCGTCGAGTTTTATAAAACGATTCTCGAGTTTTATAAAATGATTCTCGAGTTTTATAAAACGATTCTCGAGTTTTATAAAACGATCGTCAAATTTTATAAAACGATTCTCGAGTTTTCTAAAATGATTCTCGAGTTTTATCAAACGATTCTCGAGTTTTATAAAACAGTTCTCGAGTTTTATAAAACGATTCTTCAAGTTTTTATAAAACGACCGTCGAGTTTTATAAAACGATTCTCGAGTTTTATAAAAAGATCCTCGAGTTTTTATAAAATGATCGTTGAGTTTTATAAAATGATTCTCGAGTTGTATAAAACGATCCTCGAGTTTTATAAAACAGTTCTCGAGTTTTATAAAATGGTTCTTCGAGTTTTTATAAAACGACCGTCGAGTTTTATAAAACGATTTTCGAGTTTCATAAAACGATTCTCGAGTTTTATAAAACGATCTTCGAGTTTTATAAAACGATTTTTGCGGAAAGTAATGATTCCATTTTTACAGAAGTTATCGTAGACGTTGATTTTGAGATTACGGTTTTCGACACCAACAGTTAGCCCCCTAGCCCGCAATTTCTTGAGGAAATTTTGCGGGCGGATAGAGTTAGCTTTTAATCGGAATCTACGGCTGAGATTTGTCTCATTACGAGGGAGAGCTCTCTTTTTCCTATAAGTATTGGATCATTACTTCTCATATCTTCCACCTCTCAAATTTCTCTCCAACTTCTCTCTAGAAAAATTTTCAAGATGTCTTCTTCCCAAGGTGATCAACAAAACTGCGAGGTCCAATCCGGTGACAACCCTACGGCACATCCGCAGGATGCTCGGATTTCCGAGTTTCTCTTGTTTCAAGATGAGATGGACTGTAGCGATGCTGAGGAAGACGCTGTGTCAAGCGACGCACCCCCGGTAGATCCATCCGTCCTTGCGAGAGAGGTCAAGGCTATTTTGGACGAAACAACGGATACGGTAGCGGACTCCTCGACGGACGCTGCTATTGAACTGTCGGGTGCGCCTGCTGTTTCGCCCCTCCTTGCAGCCGAAAACGTTGCTATTTCTACTGAGGTCGGAATAGCCGTAGCTCCCATCATGGCAGAGTCGGTCGTGTCTCCTACCGTGGTCGAACCGGTTGCGGCTCTTATCGCCGTTGAATCAGTTACGGCTCCTGCCGCAGTCGAACCGGCTGCAGCTCCTACTGCGGCTGATCCAGTCACGATTCTGGGGCCTCCTGCTCCGGCCAAGAGGGTGATTTTTCTGGGACTTCCGGCGCTTAGCGCGATGCTGTCTGCTTCAGCGAAAGGCCGTAAGAGAACTCGTCCGAACCCTGATGCTCCCATGAGAAAGAGATCCGTGAAAGGTTCCGAGACCGGAGCTTCGTCTAGCAAGGTACCGAGCTTGATGTCGATGTCGCAGCAACGTACCAAGGTACAGGTTTGCAAACATACGTTTTAAAGAATGTATTCGTAGCTGACCATCTTTCTTGGTTTTTCTAGTTTGTTTCCTTGATCGATGGGATGACCAAAGAGTGTGGGTCCGAAGTTGAGTGTTTAGCTAAGGAATTGGCCGAATCGCATGAGAGGTCGGCTCAGCTTGAGGGGAAACTGAAGGTGATAGAAGATGTGCGTTCCGCGGAGGTGTCTCGATTCGAGGCTCGGATTAGCGATCTGGAGCGCGATCTCGGAAAGACCTCGATTCATGCCTTGAGACGTTAGCAACCAGTGTGCTGGGTTTAGGGCAAGACCTAGGTTTACTTTCGGATTGAGGCGATGCGATGACTAGTCGGCTTTCGTTTTGCCTGTTGCGATTTTAACCTGATTCCATACCGATTTAGAATCCTCGATAGGTTCTCGGCTTATACGTTTCGTCTGGTTGGAACTGGGAACAATTTCTAAGTTGCCCGGAAGTGCTGACCAAAAGTTTGGATTTGTTTTATAGCGATATTACCCTTGTGTCGGGTGTTCGAGAGCTATGTGCGAGATTACTTAAGTTTGTTTAGAACTGTTGCGAGTTTGTTGTGATCAGCAACAAACTTTTTAACCGATAGATGCTTACGTTGTTTTGGCCTTCGCGAAGGATACGTGCGTTAAGAAGTTTTGCGTAATTTTATAGTCACGGACGGACTGTTTATTGTTTTTGAAGAGGAACGTTTTTCCGAACATCGGCGACGTCTCGCTATATTCAGAATTTCGTTTTTTCTTTCGATGCGTTTGCTGAAAAAGTTTGAGAAATTTCGAGTTTTGGGAGTATACGAGTGTGCGTATACTCACCTACTCCCCCCCTTTTGAACGAGGGGGGACAGCTGGTCTTGTCTTGCGACAAGATGCCTAAGTACCCTTTCGAGGGGATCAAGCCGTCTCGTAGTTCAGTGTTATGTGGGTGTGCCGCCTAGTGATAGTATTATTTGAGGTGCATCGCATTCCAGGATCTGGGAATTTTGACGCCCTGCATGTTTGCGATTTTGTATGCTCCGGGTCGGACTACTTTTCGGCCGCTCGCAACTGCCAGAAGAGTTCCGTTTTATCTTGCTATGGGGTGTTGTGGAGGGACGTCAACTTCTTTTTCTTTTTGGAAGCGATATCGACCGGCAGATTTTTTCGTTTTAAATCCGCGGCGTAGCAAACTTGCGAGGTCCTCCGATTTCCCCATATAGTCTCGATCCCGCAAGGAGTCGGAAACTTGAGACACATATGGTACGTCAACGGAATCGCTTGCATCGAATTTAACCACGGTGTCCCTACGATTGCGTTGTAAGACATAAGTCGGTCGACGTTTTTCACTATGCTCCCGGCGCGAACTGTCAGGTTGATCGTTCCGAGGGTCATGGTGATTTCTCGCGAGAGTCCTACAAGCGGGCTTATGTTTTCCGCGATTTCAGACAGTTTGATTTCCATTCTCTCGAGGGTATTTTTGAAGATGATATCAGCCGAGCTTCCGGTATCGACTAATATCCTCGCGAAATCCATATTCTGGATCGTCAGCTCAATAACGAGAAGATCATTGAGAGGTTTGACCGAATCGATCGTTGCTCTTTTCTCGAACGAGATGAAGTCGCCGTTCAGATTAGGCATGTTATTTCTCGTTCGTTTTAGCGATTATTGTGTAAGAAAATCCGACCCCCCCTCCTTCTAGCGCCAAACTGTGTGAACCGAAATCCACACTGTCGATTTTCCGTCAAATATGGAAACTTAGGATGAAACCCTAATTTTCCCGAGGTCCTGGATCTCTGCGGAAATCACTAAAACAAACGGAGTTAACAGAATATGGATGAACAATGAAGAACAAATAATAAAGAACTTGTGTGAAAGCTTTTATTAAATAAGAAATAGACAACTGTTACAAGAAGAATTGAAGAACTTAGACGCCGAAACGTTCTAAGGATCTGGATTGCTAGTCTAAACGCTAAGTCCTAAATTCCTAAGCTAACAGCCACCTTTTTAGGTCTGATTTTCGTCCCCCTCCTCTTCCCTATTCCTCTGGTTTATATACTCCTTTCCCAAGCGACTCAATCTTTTCATTTTGCTCGGATTCGAGTTTATCGGGAAACTTCCTTTTATCTCCATCCTTCCTTTCTTCCCGCGGTAATCTTCTATTTATCTTCAAACTTGCCTTTTATTTCTATTCTGCGAATAAACCATCAAAACGTTATCGTATCATCGGGTTTGATTTCGTTAATATCGCGAGATGGGTTTTTATCGTGTTTTAGGACCTTTCGGGCCTTTTTACGATAAAAACCGTTTTATGATTTTATACGAGATCGTTTCCTGATCCGATGCCGTTTTTTACGATTCTCTTGACGTTTTTATTAAAAACACGTTTTTATGATCTTATCGAAAAATCTTGGATAAATCGTATAGTTTAGGCGATGTTCAGTGTCTTGCTTAATCGTTACCGTTTTATACGATTTCTTCGAGTTCTTTTAGAGAAAGCCGAGTTTTGCGGTTTTTATCGTAAAACTCGAACGATAAGTCAGGTCGAGACGAAGTGAGAGACATTTCGTCCGTGGTTCAGAATGCGACCGTGTCGAAGGGTATAAGTTTGGAATCGGGGATGCGGGAGATCGAGGCTCGAGATGATCGGTCCAGCGTACGGAGAATCGAGCTGGTCCGGTCCAGCCGTCCGAGAAGCTTCTAGTTCGCCTGCTGGCGAACTAAGCCAAGCGCGAACTAAGCCAGCTTGGCTTAGTTCGCCAGCAGGCAAACTAGTCAGGGTGTTCCTAGTTCGCCAGCAGGCGAACTAGTCAGGGTGTTCCTAGTTCGCCAGCAGGCGAACTAGTCGTGACTAGTTTGCGTTTTGCGGCTGTTTCGGTTTTTCGCGATTTTGTAAACGATTCTCGAGTTTTATAAAACGGTTCTTCGAGTTTTATAAAACGATCGTCGAGTTTTATAAAACGATTCTCGAGTTTTATAAAACAATTCTCAAGTTTTATAAAATGATTCTCGAGTTTTATAAAACGATCGTCGAGTTTTATAAAACGATTCTCGAGTTTTATAAAACGATTCTCGAGCTTTATAAAACAGTTCTCGAGTTTTATAAAACGGTTCTTCGAGTTTTTATAAAACGACCGTCGAGTTTTATAAAACGATTCTCGAGTCTTATAAAACGCTTCTCGAGTTTTATAAAACGATCCTCAAATTTTTATAAAACGACCGTCGAGTTTTATAAAACGATTCTCGAATTTTATAAAACGATTCTCGAGTTTTATAAAATGATCCTCGAGTTTTATAAAACAGTTCTCGAGTTTTATAAAATGGTTCTTCGAGTTTTTATAAAACAACTGTTGAGTTTTATAAAACAATTCTCAAGTTTATAAAACGATTCTCGAGCTTTATAAAACAATTCTCAAGTTTATTAAACGATTCTCGAGCTTTATAAAATGATTCTCGAGTTTTATAAAACGATTCTCGAGTTTTATAAAACGATTCTCGAGTTTTATAAAACAGTTCTCGAGTTTTATAAAACGGTTCTTCGATTTTTTATAAAAGGACCGTCGAGTTTTATAAAACGATTCTCGAGTCTTATAAAACGATTCTCGAGTTTTATAAAATGATTCTCGAGTTTTTATAAAACGACCGTCGGGTTTTATAAAACGATTCTCGAGTTTTATAAAACGATTCTCGAGTTTTATAAAACGATCCTCGAGTTTTATAAAACAGTTCTCGAGTTTTATAAATTGGTTCTTCGAGTTTTTATAAAAAGACTGTTGAGTTTTATAAAACGATTCTCGAGTTTTATAAAACGATTCTCGAGTTTTATAAAAAGGGCTTCGAGTTTTATAAAATGATTTTTGCGGAATGTAATGCTTCAATTTTTACAGAAGTTACCGTAGACGTTGATTTCGAGATTAAGGTTTTCGACACCAACAAGCTAGGTGGCAACGGACTAGCTCGTCGTACGTTGAAACTGCAGTGGTTCCCACTTCCTCGACCCAAGGCATACATCCTTCGATTCGATCGTGTTCTGAACCACGGTTGAAACGTCTCTCGTTTCACTCAATCCGTCCTATCGCTCGAGTTTTACGATAAAAACCGTAAAGCCTTGTGTTCTCGAAAGAACTTAAAAAATCGTATAAAACGGGGACGGTTAAACGAAACGCCAAACATTGCCTAACTATACGATTTACTCGAGATTTTTCGTGAAAAATCGTAAAAAACGCGTTTTTAATAAAACCTCGAGTAAATCGTAGAAAACGGCAACGATTAACCGAAACATCAAACATTGCCAAACTTTGCGATTAACTCAAGAAACTTATTTAAAAATTGCATCGCATCAGAAAATAATCTCGTATAAAGTCGTAAAATGGTTTTATCGCAAAACGGCTCGAAAAGTCCTAAAACGTGATAAAAGCATATCTCGCGACTTTAACGAAGTCTAGCCCAAAGATACAACTACGTTTTGACGATTTACTCGTAGAAAGAAGATAAATGTCAAATTTGAAGATAAATGTCAAGTTTGAGGATAAATAGAAGATTTCCGCGGGAAAAAAAGAAAGATAGAGACAAATGGAAGAGATAAACATAATACAGATGAAGTATTTGTGTAAGAGCTTTTATTGATAAAGAGATTGAATGCTGTTACAAAGAGAATCGCGGAACTTAGACGACAAAACGTTCTAAGAATCCGACTTGTTAGTCTAGCCACCTAAGTCTTAAATTCGTCTAAGCTAACAGACGTTTTTCTATGTCTAGAATTCGTCCTTGTTCTCTGTCCTTGGCCTTCTGGTTATATACTCCCTCCTTAGGCAGTTTAGTCCTTCCTTTTCACTCATATTCGAGTTTATCAGGAATCGTCCCTTTATCTCGATCTTTCCATTTTCCTTGCGGAAATCTTCTATTATCTTCAAAATTGACATTTATCTTCTTTCTGCGAGTAAATCGTCAAACCGTCATTGTATCTTTGGGCTGGACTTCGTTTAAAGTTGCAAGTGGGCTTTTATCACGCTTTTGGGCTGTCCGAGCCGTTTTGCGATAAAAACAATTTTACGATTTTAGACAAGATCGTTTCCTGATACGATGCCGTTTTTATAAGATTTCTTGATTTAATCCTATACTTTGACAATGCACGATGTTCCGTCTAATCGTTGCCGTTTTATACGATCTTCCCGAACTTTACGAGAAAAAGAAGACTTTCCCAATTTTTATCGTAAAACCTGAAACGTGAGATTGATCGAGACGAAATGAGAGACGTTTCGACCATGGTTCAGAGCATGATAGAAAATCGAAGGATGTATGCCTTACGTCAAGGATGCGGGAGATCGAGGCTCAGGACTGTCAGCCCGACGTACGGCGAGCCAAACCGGGTTGGTTCAGCTCGCCGTATGGCGAGCTGACTTGGTCTCTCCAAGTTTTCCACGGATTTCCTTTGTTCGGAAAGTCCTTAGAATTTTATAAAACAACTTCTCGTGTTTTATAAAACATATTTTTACTTTTGCGGAAAGTTTCGGTCATCGATTCCGTCCTAACGATTTTGACATCAACAGAAATAATCGTAGACGTTGATTTCCAGAATACCGTTTTTGACACCAACACCAAGTAATAGAGCCTCTCCTCGTTCTTGGTGGGAGAGTGTTCGAGAGAAGAATCAGGCTGAGGACTGCGATCTTTCCTCCTTCTCGGATGAACGTCAGCGTCTTCCTCCGAAGGATCGGATTGGTCGCTGGTTTCCAGATTCACCCTTTCGAAACCATCATCCTCGATCTCCTATTTGCGAGAAGGAGATTTTTCTGAGTCTTTCTGTGTCGCGTCAGGGTTATCATTCTCGGAGGTTTGCCCCGGTCGATTATCCTGCTCGGTTCTAGGATGATCCATAGGAGTCGTGAAATCGAGTCTTCTTCCGTTGATTTTCGTAGTTCCGCGGGGGTGGATAGCTTTGGTTCTCGCAGTTAAGGTTTCGACATGTTTCGCGAGAGATTTGATTAGCTTATCCTGTTCATCCGTCCTTTTCTGTTAGGCGGAGAGTGCCTCCTGCAGCGTCGTAGTGTTGGCCGTAGCGTTAACTGTAGTGATGTTTTCTGCTGAAGTTTGAGTTTCGTTGTTCGCGTTGACATCGACTGGATGTTCTTCTGTCATCATGATTGACTGAGCGTGATCTTGTCTGAGAGTTAGATAGATCCGTAACCCCCCTCCTTCTAGCGCCAAACTGTGGGAACAGAAATTCACACCGTCGATATCCGTAAAATAAAGGAACTTAGGGAAAACCCTAATTTCCCAGAGGTCCTGGCTATCTTCTTAACCACACGCAAACAATCAAAATGCGACAAAAGATAGTAATGAAAACGAGAATTGAAAAGAGAGCGAAGGGGTTTCTTATTCCGATTTTGCGTAAAAACGGTACAACGAGGTTAGCCTTGGCTACTAGAGCTGACGGCGAGTTTCCTAGATCTAGCAACCTAAGACTAAATACCTAGTTGAGACGCAGCTCGATAATAAAAACGGAAAATTTCCTAAATGCTCTAAGTTTGTGTGAAGACAGTTCCGAATCTGTTTCTTGCTTCCGTCCTCGACCTTCTGCTTATATACTCCTTCTCTAGGCGGTTTGGTCTTTCCTTTTCCCCCTTGATCCGCGCTTATCGGAAATCTTCCATTTATCTTGATCATTCCGTTTTTCTTCGAAAAACTTCTATTTATCTCCAATCTTGACATTTATCCACTTCTGTGGAAAATAGGAAAACCGTCATTGTATCCTTGGGTTGGACCTTATCCAAAGTCGCGAGTGGGCTATTATCGGGTTTTCGGACCTTTTGGGCCGTTTTACGATTTAGCAGTTTTGTGGCTTTAGACAAGATCGTTTCCTGATACGATGCCGTTTTAAAGTAAACAGTTCGAATTAATCGTATGGTTTGGAAATGTTCAATGTTTCATTTAGGCGTTGCAATTTTATAAGATTTACTCGAGGTTTTACTAAAAACACGCCTTTTACGGTTTCTATCGTAAAACTCAAACGGTAAGGCGGATTGAGACGAAACGAAAGGCGTTCTGATCACGGTTCAGATTACGATCGAGTCCAGGGACATAGATGGTTGAATTCAGCTCACCAATTGGCGATCTGGACAGATGTGCTCAGCTCGCCAAATGGAGAGCTGGTCACATGTGTGCTCAGCTCGCCAAAGGAAGAGCTGGTCACATGTGTGCTCAGTTTGCCAAAGGGAGAGCTGGTCAGATGTGCTCAGCTCGCCAAAGGGAGAGATGGTCACATGTGTGCTCAGCTAGCCGAAGGGAGAGCTGGTCAGATGTGCTTAGCTCGCCGAAGGGAGAGCTGGTCACATTTGTGCTCGTCTCGCTGGAGAGAGAGCTGGTCACATGTGTGCTCAGCTCGCCGAAGGGAGACCTGGTCACATGTGTGCTCAGCTTACCGAAGGGATAGCTGGTCATATGTGTGCTCAACTCGACGAAGGGAGAGCTGGTCACATGTGTGCTCAGCTCACCGAAGGGAGAGCTGGTCACATGTGTGCTCAGCTTACCAAAGAGAGAGCTGGTCATATTGTCCCTCAACTCGACGAAGGGAGAGCTCACATGTGTGCTCAGCTCACCGAAGGGATAGCTGGTCACATGTGTGCTTAGCTCACCGAAGGGAGAGCTGGTCACATGTGTGCTCAGCTTGCCGAAGGAAGAGCTGGTCACATGTGTGCTCAGCTCGCCGAAGGGAGACCTGGTCACATGTGTGCTCAGCTCGCCGAAGGGAGAGCTTGTCACATCTGTGGTCAGCTCGCCGAAGGGAGAGCTGGTCACATGTGTGGTCAGCTCGCCCCTTGGCGAGTTGGACAGATGTGTTCAGCTCGCCAACGGGCGAGCTGGTTACATGTGCGGTCAGCTCACCAACGGGCGAGCTGGACAGGTGCATTCAGCTCGGTTTTGATATTTTCTTGTTTTCTCGACCTGAGATGTTTGCAGAGAATGTAAGGAGAAGTGGCCGTAGGTGTTGATTCCGATCTTAACAATGGTTTTAATATCTCGGGGAGTTTGGATGTTAGTTCTTGTTAACTTAGCCAATAAAACAATCGCGGATTGTTTTATTTGATTTCCCGACGATTTCCAAGACGACGATTGTTAGTTCTAAGGAATTTTATGTTCGGATAAATTTAGATTTCTTCTCGTCACTTTTTCGTGTTTTTAGTACTTATTCTTAACTTTGCGGAAAGTTTTAGTCGTTGATTCCGCCGTAACTGATTTTGACCCCAACAGTTAGCCCCCCAGCCCATAAGAATCGTAGAGTTTTGCGAGCTGTTTGAACTTGTTCGGAAAGTTTGGTAGAAGTAGGCGGAATTTTAGCGACTAAAAGTCCAAAAGTGAATAGTAAAATTTTGCTTATAAATATGTGGAGTAAGTTTTCAAATTCTTTACTCACTTCTTTACACATAAATCTTCTTTGAGATAAAAAAAAATTCTCTTCTCTTTCTTTATCTTTCCACACTTGTTTGTCAAGCATGTCTACTGAAGGGAGAGCTTCTGAAGGTGCTCATCCATCCATCTTCGATCCGAGTGATCTCGAGTGTTCCGGTGGCAACATACTTCCTGCACCGGTGTTCTTAAGATTTACCGCAGATGAAGAGGGGATCGAGAGATATTTGGAAGCTGCGCGTGCTGCCGAGGCCCCTAATGCCAATTTCGAACTAAGCCAGCTTGGCTTAGTTCGCCAGCAGGTAAAATAGCGTTAGTCGACGAAGGGGCCAAAGGGCCCGAGTCAGAGTACCGCTTAATCCCTCGACGTTGTGCGGAGTTCTCGAATGGTTCCAGACTCGGTGCAGTTTCGTCTTCCCGAACATGGCCAAGATGCAAAGCACCTGCCTCCAGGTTACTTTACGTGCTATGATGCTTTTCTGTATAGTTTCCAGCTATGGTTTCCCATTCCGCGGGGCATAGTGGAACTCTTGGATCGGCTTGGATTGTCAATAAGCCAACTTCAAGTCTCAGTTTTACAGCATCTTATTGGGATTTTGGTGTTAGGTTACGAGCGTGGTATGAATGTTAGTGCAGATTATCTTGAGGCTATGCTATCGATAGTGCTAGGACGAATATATCGGTCGTCGAGAAGTTTTCCTCGAGTGGTCATGATTGGGAGGAGTTTTTCTTCTATGTTCCAATCGACCATGTTTCAGTAGAGGAAAGCTGCATCCCTATATTTAGGAGCGAATGGGGAAAAAGGGGTACGTGGATTGTACGTTTTTTTTTTTTTAAAAGGTGCTGACGTCGTGCGGTGCGTGTTTTGCAGTGAAAGGTCTCGTTACTCCTAAACCTTAAGATCTTGATCTGGTCAAGAGCCTTCTCCTCAGCGGTCCGTATTATTGGGGACACTTCTCTTCGATGAGAGTTCGTCGCGCTGTCGCCTTCCACCTTTCTCACTTTCAGGGCGAACCTATCGAGGTCAAGTCGGGACGAGGAAGGGCAACGTTCCGAGAGAGAGGTCGAGATCTCCGCAGGATAAAGATGCTTTGGTCGACATAGGACAGTGGTCCTATGACTTTTAAGAAGGTCAAGTCAGTGGTGATGTGGACATTGATATCCTAGATTACATCAATTTTTCGGTTCCATCGCCTGATGTTGGACCATCCGAGACGCCGTTTGCGAAGGCGTCGAGACTCGTCAACAAGGTTTGTTTACCCTTTTCTGATTTTTGCAATTACTCTTGCGTGTGATTGTAACATAAACGCTTTTCCCATTATTAGGATTTTCTCTCTATGAGCAAAGCTATGCGTGCGAGCAATGCGGGGATTCACAAGGCCGAATCTAGAGATGAAACGGCAGAAAATGAGGCTTCTCGTCTCAAGGAAGAGACTGAAGCTAACTCCTTTCACTCTCAAGAATGGGCTGAATGGGAGATTTCTCGTTTGAAGGAGGAGTACGAGGCCAACTCTTGCCGCGGTGTTATGGAGCTTTCCGAGAAGCAAGTTCGTCGTGCTCGTAGAGAGGGCAAGAGAGCGATTGTTGAGGAGATGGGAGATCACCGTGAACAATTCGTGATCCATTATTTGGGGATTAAGGATGCGCAAAGAGTCGATGGTGATTATCGTGAGTGCCGCGGCGTGGTTGGCGGATTACATCTTTCTCAACACGTGGACTTCTCGTTTGAGAGGGAGTATGCCAAGCAAAAAGCGCGCTTGGATAGGAAGGAGAGGAAGCGGGCCCAACTCCTGGACCTCGAGGCGCGAGTGTGGGAGCAGTGGGATCCTGTTGCGGTGTCGCCGGATACAGTCGAAGCTGACGCGGAAATCCCTGATGAAGGGGGCGAGGTTGATTAGCCGGGTGCTGACGCGAATGATGGCTAATACTTGTCGCCTGGGTTTTATAACTTTCACGATTGATGTTCTTGTCGTTGATTTTAGTGTGATTGTTTGTAATATTTTGTCGGGACTGGCCGTTGGTGGCTTTGAATCCCTGCCGCTGGGCGGTATGTATCGCCTGATGTTTTAATGACAAATATTTCTAAGTATGAGACTTGTTTAAGGTGTATAGGGAAGAATAAAAGTTGTCGTCTCGTACCTAACTATTTGTGTAGATCGTCCTATTCGTTTGCTTGCATCGGAATGTTTCAATTTTTGCGAGCATTTAGATGTGGATGAAGAGACATGCCTTTAGGTTCTCAATTCATGCCTTGAGACGTTAGAGACCAGTGTGCTGGGTTTAGGGCAAGACCTAGGTTTAGTTTCGGTTTTAAGGCTTTGCGATGACTAATCAGAATTTGTTTTGCCTGTTGCGATTTTAACCTGATTTCATACCGATTTAAAATCCGCGATAGGTTCTCGGCTTATACGACTTTTCTGGTCGGAATCAAGCATGTCACCGAAGACAATTTTTAAGTCGCCCGGAAGTGCTGACCAAAATTTTGGATTTCTTTTATCCTAGTCGGATGTATAACGACCAGTGGGCCGTATTCGTTTGTTTAAGACGGCAGATGTGCTCGGCGGGGCCAATCGACGAGAGTTTTTGATTTGATAGTCGCGGCTGGACTTGCGAATATTTCTCTAAGACTTTAGGCGACGTCTCGCCGGTTCTTTTCAAAACATTCATATTTATACGATGTATAAATTTTTGGTCGAAATAGACCAAGTGTATTTATAGCTTACTGCAGAAGTAATTTCCGGAAGTGTTCGGAATTTAAGTTTGTTGTCGGATCATGTTTTTCGATAAAGGAGAGATTTTGCGATATATTAAACTTTGTCTTTATCAAAATGTATCGAAAATCTCGAATACAAAGCGAATATATATATAAATATATATATATATATATATATATATATATTTTAAATATGGTAGTATACGAATACTCGTATACCCGACGAGCGTTTTTGATTTTATAGTCGCGGCTGGACTTGCAAATATTTCTCTATGACTTTAGGCGACGTCTAGCCGGTTCTTTTCGAAACATTCATATTTATACGATGTATAAATTTTTGGTCGAAATAGACCAAGTGTATTTATAGCTTACTGCGGAAGTAATTTTCGGAGATGTTCAGAATTCAAGTTTGCTGTCGGATCATGTTTTTCGATAAAGGAGAGACTTTGCGATATATTAAACTTTGTCTTTATCGAAATGTTTCGAAAATCTCGAATACAAAGCGAATATATATATATATATATATATATATTTATATTTATATATATATATATATATATTTTTAAATGGGAATTCGACCAAAAAAAGCACGAACTTTACATGAATTGCCAAAAGAAACATGAACTTTAAGGCTGGCCAAAGAAAACACAAAAATTTAATTGACTTTAGAATTAAATAACAAAGTTTTCGTTGACTTGCCAATTTCGCACGCCGTCAACAAATTTAACATAAAAAAATTGATGAGTCGTTAAGCGAAATGACATCGTCGTTTTCAAATGAAATGAAACGACGTCGTTTTACCCGGATTCGAACCCGGGTTCATTGGGTCAAATGACAAGGAATTTTACCACTGGACTACGGGCACTTTCATTGTAAAACGTATTTTTATTTTTACTTTTGCGGAGACTTTTAGCCATTGATTCCGTCGTGACCGATTTTGACACCAACACTCGAGGGAGACAGAGCCTAAGAAGCTCGATGTAGAGCTCGTGCGGAGTTGCTTGCAGGGCAGTTTCATTCTCAGACGTAACCGGGAGGAGTGAGGGCGGATGCTTATGAACCAAAGGGGTAAAGAGTGAGATCTTTCAGATCGTGAAGCGAGGGAGCAAATTTTAGATTGGTCGCTCAGTGCCGGATCGTATAGCTTGGTTTTCGCAATAAGGAAAGTACTTTTCGCAAAACCTTTTACGTTTACTTTTGAAATTTACTTCGTTATGACATGATCCTGTCTATACGAAGGATTTCTCGCGTAAGTAACGGTCGATGCATTTAGTAAATCGGCACGACGCATTGGGTTAACAATGTTTCCGCAGATTTTTCGAGAAACCTTTCCGCTTAGTTTTTGATTCTTCGGTGATAGTTTTTCCGGAGTCACCCGAAGATAGTTTTTTCGGAGTCACTCGCGGAGTTTTACCAAAAGTTATTTCACCGAGATCTAATCGCAAAATGTTTTAGCGGGTTTCTCGGACGGAATGAATCACATGACCAGCAATAGGATCAGTCAGCGAGAAGGGAGGACGTGTTCCCTATTGCTGCTTCGTGTTCTTGATTTTTCATTTTGCTGCAAATGTTCTTGATATTATTCTGTGACTCACTTGGTTCGACGAAGAATGAGATCAATGCTTTGACGCCTAAAGATTTCTCGTATAATTTTTTGATTCTTATACGAAACTTGTTTTATCAAGTTGGAAAAGATCTTTATGATTTTGGCAAATCATCGAGTTTCACTCCGAAGTTTCGCGGAGATTTTCTAACCGCATGATTGCGACGAGAGATGCTGTATAGTCCTTGAGATTGTTTCCCAGACGGTTTGGATCAGTCTTTAGCGTTTAGACGGTTCTTAGATTGTGGTTTGCTTTTGGGATGATTTTGACGAGGCGCTGCGCCGTCCAAATATTTTCCGCTTATTTTTGCGAGAGTTTCCTGCATAGAAAGCGTTTTCTCATTGCGAGGGAAAAATGTTCGACGAAAGAAAAAAGACGAGTGTCCTTTGAAGGATTGGGATGATCGGCAGTCCGGGTTGATTAAAGACCATGGTGGATTGGTGATGACTTGGAGTATGTCTGATTTACGAAAATTTCTAGGAGCGAGTCGATTTTAAGACAACGTCAGCGTCTCTAGCTCCTTCTATCTTTTAAGAAATGAGTATGCTCGAATGCGTGGCGATCGTTTCTCGGTTGTACGAGAGATTGGATCAGTTTACGAGTTTTGCCTGATGGTTAGAGAATAATAGATCGAGATAGAGAAAAATTGCTTACGACTTAGCATTCTAGACTATCCCCTAAATTCTAAGTTCTCTAGGTTTTACGGCAGTTTACAAGGCGTTTTTATTTCTTACCTACGAGAAATTAGAAGTCTAATAAAATTTTCAAATCGGACATACCTTAGTTTCATCGATGATTTGAAACCGCCTATTCTTCGTTCTTCGTCTTTTGACTTACTTTTCTATGAATCGGTCTTCGAAAAAATACCAACGAGAGTTTCAGAGTGAGGAAGGGATTTCATCGTCCGAGTTTATGTTCTTGTTTCTTCGTACTGCTGGTTTTACTTAACCGACTAGGTGTGCTTTCCATATCGAAAAATCAATCACGTGCTTACTGTAAAACTCGAACGATAGGTCGGACCGAGACGAATAGGGAGATATTTCAACCGTGGTTAAGAACGCGACCGTGTCGAAGAACGTAAGTTTCGAATCGGGGATACAGGAGATCGAGGCTCGGGATGGTTGGTTTGACGTACGGCGAACCGAGCCGGTCCGGTCCAGCTTGCCAGTTGGCGAACTATCGGGGAACTATCCGAGAAGCTTCTAGTTCCCCTACCGACGAACTAAGCCAGCTTGGCTTAGTTCGCCAGCAGGCGAACTAGTCGGGAAGCTTCTAGTTCGCCTACTAGCGAACTAAGTCAGCTTGGCTTAGTTCGCCAGCAGGCGAACTAGTCGGGAAGCTTCTAGTTCGCCTGCTGGCGAACTAGTCAGGAGGCTCCTAGTTTGCCAGCAGGCGAACTAGTCGTGACTAGTTTGCGTTTTACGGCGGTTTCGGTTTTTCGCGGTTTTATAAAACGATTCTTCGAGTTTTATAAAATGATTTCTCTAGTTTTATAAAACGATTCTCAAGTTATATAAAACGATTCTTCGTGTTTTTATAAAAAGATTCTCGAGTTTTATAAAACGATTCTTCGAGTTTTATAAAAAGATTCTCTAGTTTTATAAAACGATCTCTCAAGTTTTATAAAACGATTTCTCGAGTCTTATAAAACGATCTCCCGAGTTTTATAAAACGATCTCTCGAGTTTTATAAAACGATTCTTCGAGTTTTATAAAACGATTCTCGAGTTTTATAAAACGATCTCTCAAGTTTTATAAAACGATTTCTCGAGTCTTATAAAACGATTTCTCGAGTCTTATAAAACGATCTCTCGAGTTTTATAAAACGTATTTTTATTTTTACTTTTGTGGAGACTTTTAGCCATTGATTCCGTCGTGACCGATTTTGACACCAACACTCGAGGGAGACAGAGCCTAAGAAGCTCGATGTAGAGCTCGTGCGTAGTCGCTTGCAGGGCAGTTTCATTCTCAGAAGTAATCGAGAGGAGTGAGGGCGGATGCTTATGAACCAAAGGGGTAAAGAGTGAGACCTTTCAGATCGTGGAGCGAGGGAGCAAATTTTAGATTGTTCGCTCAGTGCCGGATCGTATAGCTTGGTTTTCTCTATAAGAAAAGTACTTTTCGCAAAACCTTTTACGTATACTTTCGAAATTTACTTCGTTATGACATGATCCTGACTATACGAAGGATTTCTCGCGTAAGTAACGGTCGATGCATTTAGTAAATCGGCACGGCGCATTGGGTTAACAATGTTTCCGCAGATTTTTCGAGAAACCTTTCCGCTTAGTTTTTGATTCTTCGGTGATAGTTTTTTCGGAGTCACCCGAAGATAGTTTTTTCGGAGTCACTTGCGGAGTTTTACCAAAAGTTATTTCACCGAGATCTAATCGCAAAATGTTTTAGCGGTTTTCTCGGACGGAATGAATCACATGACCAGCAATAGGATCAGTCGGCGAGAAGGGAGGACGTGCTCCCTATTGATGCTTCGTGTTCTTGATTTTTCTTTTTGCTGCAAATGTTCTTGATATTACTTTGTGACTCACTTGGTTCGACGAAGAATGAGATCAATGCTTTGACGCCTAAAGATTTCTCGTATAATTTTTTGATTCTTATACGAAACTTGTTTTATCAAGTTGGAAAAGATCTTTATGATTTTGGCAAATCATCGAGTTTCACTCCGAAGTTTCGCGGAGATTTTCTAACCGCATGATTGCAACGAGAGCTGCTGTATAGTCCTTGAGATTGTTTCCCAGACGGTTTGGATCAGTTTAGCGTTTAGACGGTTCTTAGATTGTCGTTTTCTTTTGGGATGATTTTGACGAGGCGTTGCGCCGTCCGAATATTTTTCCGCTTATTTTTGCGAGAGTTTCCTGCATAGAAAGCGTTTTCTCGTTGCGAGGGAAAAAATNATTGCAACGAGAGCTGCTGTATAGTCCTTGAGATTGTTTCCCAGACGGTTTGGATCAGTTTAGCGTTTAGACGGTTCTTAGATTGTCGTTTTCTTTTGGGATGATTTTGACGAGGCGTTGCGCCGTCCGAATATTTTTCCGCTTATTTTTGCGAGAGTTTCCTGCATAGAAAGCGTTTTCTCGTTGCGAGGGAAAAAATATTCGACGAAAGAAAAAAGATGAGTGTCCTTTGAAGGATTGGGATGATCGGCAGTCCGGGTCGATTAAAGACCATGGTGGATTGGTGATGACTTGGAGTATGTCTGATTTACAAAAATTTCTAGGAGCGAGTCGATTTTAAGATGATGTCAGCATCTCTAGCTCCTTCTTTCTTTTAAGAAATGAGTATGCTCGAATGCGTGGCGATCGTTTCTCGGTTGTACGAGAGATTGGATCGGTTTGCAAGTTTTGCCTGATGGTTAGAGAATAATAGATCGAGATAGAGAAAAATTGCTTACGACTTAGCATTCTAGACTATCCCCTAAATTCTAAGTTCTCTAGGTTTTACGGCAGTTTACAAGGTGTGGGAGTCGATTTCACCCTACTGTCAAATAAATCGTAAAAAAGGAAACTTCGGGAAAACCCTAAGTTTCTAGAGGAACCGGCTATCTGCGAGAACCTCACAACGAAAATAAGATGACGAAAATACTTAGAATTTAAATGAGAATAAACGAAAACAGAGAGAAAAGAGGTTCTTATTCCGAATCTGCGTAGAACTGGTACAAAAAGAATTGCCGAAAGCGTAAGAACTAGAAAACCCTAATTGAGACGCAGCTCGCTAACAGAAAAACGGAAAGATTCCTAAATGCTAGTTTTGGTGGTGAGAGCTCTGAATTTCGTGTCTGTGCTTCTGCACTAGACCTCCTCTTTATATACTCCTCGTCTTGGCTATCCGATCTTTCCATTTCGCCCAGATTTGACTTAAATCGGGAATTTTCCATTCTTCTCGATCCTTATTTTTCTTCTGCGGAAATCTTCTATTTCTCTTCAAATCTTCCTTTTATGTTCAAACTTGACTTTTATTTGCTTTCTGCGAGTAATCCGTCAAAACGTTATCAAAT
Source organism: Eruca vesicaria subsp. sativa (assembly GCA_932364175.1). Classification (NCBI taxonomy): domain Eukaryota; kingdom Viridiplantae; phylum Streptophyta; class Magnoliopsida; order Brassicales; family Brassicaceae; genus Eruca; species Eruca vesicaria. Next base: position 2,618 of record CAKOAT010258043.1, on the reverse strand, counting down.
CCGCGGGTTAGATTTTGTAGAAATCGCAAGATGGGTTTTCATTGCGTTTTAGGCCCTTCCGGGTTGTTTTGCGATAAAAACCGTTTTCCGACTTTTTACGGGATCGTTTCCTGATCTGACGTCGTTTTAATAAATTTCTCGAGTTAATCGCAAAGTTTTACGATTTACTCGACTTTTTATTAAAAACACGTTTTTTATGACTTACTCGACATTTTTTATTAAAAGCGCGTTTTTTATAATTTCGTCGAGAAATCTCGAATAAATCGTATAGTTTAGGCAATGTTTGGTGTTTCGTTTAACCGTTGCCGTTTTATACAATTTCCTCGAGTTCTTTCCGAGAAAACGAAGTTTTACGGTTTTTATCGTAAAACTCGAATGGTAAGTCGGATCGAGATGGAACGAGAGATATTTCGGCCGTGGTTCAGAACACGACCTTGTCGTAAGTTTCAAATCGGGAATGCGGGAAATCGAGACGCGGAGTGTCCGGGAAGTTTTTTAGTTCGCCCATCGGCGTACTAAGTCGGGCCCGGCTTAGTACGCCGATGGGCGAACTAATCATGCATGTTTTAGATCGCCCATCGGCGTACTAAGCCGGGCCCGGCTTAGTACGCCGATGGGTGAACTAGAGAATGCTTCTTAGATCGCCCATCGGCGTACTAAGCCGGGCCCGGCTTAGTACGCCGATGGGCGAACTAAAGAGTCACCCTTAGATCGCCCATCGGCGATCTAAGCCGGGCCCGGCTTAGATCGCCGATTGGCGATCTAGAGAGTGTTTCTTAGGTCGCCCATTGGCGATCTAAGCCGGATCCGGCTTAGATCGCCGATGGGCAATCTAGAGAGTGTTTCTTAGTTCGCCCATCGGCGATCTAAGCCGGGTCCGGCTTAGATCGCCGATGGGCGAACTAGTTGCGACTAGTTCCCGTTTTACGGCTTTTTCGGTTTTTTTGCGGTTTTTTACGGTTTTGTAAAACGATTCTCGAGTTTTATAAAACGATCTTCGGATTTCATAAAATGACTTTTGAGTTTTATAAAAATGATCTTCGAGTTTTATAAAACGGTTCTCGAGTTTTATAAAACGATTCTCGAGTTTTATAAAACTATTCTCGGGTTTTATAAAACGATTCTCGAGTTTTATAAAACGATTCTCGAGTTTTATAAAACGATTCTCGAGTCTTATAAAACGATTCTCGAGTTTTATAAAACGATTCTCGAGCTTTATAAAACGATTTCTCGAGTTTTATAAAACGATTCTCGAGCTTTATAAAACGATTTCTCGAGTTTTATAAAAACGATCTTCGAGTTTTATAAAACGATTCTCGAGTTTTATAAAATGGTTTCTCGAGTTTTATAAAGCGATTTCTCGAGTTTTATAAAACGATTCTCGAGCTTTATAAAACAATTTCTCGAGTTTTATAAAACGATTCTCGAGCTTTATAAAACGATTTCTCGAGTTTTATAAAACGATTCTCGAGCTTTATAAAACGATTTCTCGAGTTTTATAAAACGATTCTCGAGCTTTATAAAACGATTTCTCGAGTTTTATAAAACGATTCTCGAGCTTTATAAAACGATTTCTCGAGTTTTGTAAAACGATTCTCGAGCTTTATAAAACGGTTTCTCGGGTTTCATAAAACGATTCTCGAGCTTTATAAAACGATTTCTCGAGGTTTATAAAACGATTTCTCGAGCTTTATAAAACGATTTCTCGAGTTTTATAAAACGATTTTTCCAGTTTTATAAAATGATTCTCAAGCTTTAATAAACTGTTCTTTTTGTATTCTTGCGGAAAGTTTTGGCTATTAATTCCATCGTACCGATTTTGACCCCAACAGTTAGCCCCCCAGCTCGTAAGAATCGTGAGCCTTTAGCGTAAGGTTCTTGCGAGCGGTTAACCAGTTTTAGTTAAGTTAGGCGTAATTAATGGTCGGAAAGGTCCGTTGAAAGTGATCTTTCCACTCTCCAGGGAGCGGGAAGCGTTTAAGATTAGGGCTGCGCCTTGTGAAGGCTGCCTACGTACCCTTTTGAGGGGATCAAGCCTTACGTAGTTCGTTTCTGAGTTAAGGTTCATATGACCTTTGCCGGCCTTGAGGCTAATCTCGTTGGCCGTTTGGTCTGGCCGAGCGTGGCCGTTATAGTTTTTGGACTGGCCGTGTGTGGCTCTGAGTCCCTGCCGCTTTGCGACTTTATTATCAGTTTGTGTTTTAAGAGCGTGTTTTTATTCGTATGAATGTAGAGGGAAGAATATGAGTTGTCGTCTCATAGTCTAACTCATTTTGTAGATCGCCCTGTTCGTTTGCCCGTTCCGGAATGTTTCGAAATTTGGTGAGCGTTTAGATATGAACGAAGAGACATGCCTTTAGGATCTCGAATCATGCCTGGAGACGTTTGAGACCAGTGTGCTGGGTTTAGGGCAAGACCAAGGTTTAGTTTCGGTTTGAGGCTTTGCGATGACTAGTCGGCTTTCGTTTTGCCTGTTGCGATTTCAACCTGATTCCATACCGATTTAGAGTCCGCGATAGGTTCTCGGCTTATACGACTCGTCTGGTTGGAATCGAGCACCCTGAAGGTGCTGACCAAAATTTTGGATTTCTTTATAGCGCTATTACCCTTGTGTCGGG
>CAKOAT010257932.1:0-33439 GCA_932364175.1 Eruca vesicaria subsp. sativa | reverse complement strand
CAGAACCCGTGGTCCATGTCCATACTACATATTTCGAGAACTATGGTCTATGACCATATCCTAGACGGCTTGGCTAAACCCTTTGATGGTTGACGACTAGCCTAAGACTTGGGGACATCATTTACATGTATATAAGGTTATGCATCAGGCCATATAAGTGAGCATAGATATTCCCACCTCAGACTAATACGGGTCATGAGTCCAGACATATATCATCTTAAGATATTATGAATGAATCCACCACAAATATATGTGCCATCTAAGGATCATGTGATCTTAGAAAGAGGATTGGGAATATATGTTGGATATATATATATATATATATATATATATATATATGAATATACTTTCTCCATAAGTTTAAAAGAAACCTTAAGCCAAAATGAGTGATCTAATTATGGGCTAAGGAAAAATGATTACATAAAATTTATGAATCCCAATATCGAACAATGAAAGGAGAAAAGTAATAAGCTGGTTAAGAATGGTATCAACCATCAATGTCTTGGTAAAGATCCTCGGACTAGAAATGATTTATAGACGTCCATATGCTATGATAAGCAAAATAATATGCCAGACACATTTGACCCGAGAAAGAATGACTATGTCATCCCAACTTAGCACCACACGGTTTTGATGTCTTAAAGACACAACCAAGTTTGCTACAGAGTCTAATATAAGTTCCAAATAAAGTCCCATAAAATCTAAGGGACCTCGGAAAGTAAGAAAGGTGTATGAGATAAAATCCGAGTTTTATTAATGGAAACCATTCCAGACATTGAGATATAAGGCTGGCCAGCTGAACCGCTAGGTACCATACCATATAGCTTGGGACACCAAGTTATAAGGTTACAAAGGTCCTAGATAATGAAATCTCAAATTGATGTTATACCATGTCTGGAAACTAAGAGGAACACATATATAAGTGTGTCGACACATACATTCAAAGTTAATGCGCAAAAATGTAGCACATAAAGTAAGTATGAATCGAGGATCATGAACCCACATATGAGTACTCACCATAATGAATAATAAAAGGAAATGTGGGGTTTCTATAGTGATATAAAAGGCGTGTTTGTATTGGCCATATATGTAAACGCCATATGATGCCCAGTGAATAGATGAATCTTGAAAGATAGATAAATCGTGAGATTGACCGGGAACGGTCTATGATATCCAAAGTGGTGGATACTACTACTACACATTATCACTACATATGATGTCTGGAAGAAATTCAAAGATGTAGTATGTCTCACTGGATGATGATAAAATTATTGGTTCATCAAATTGATATTACCAAGTATTTGAGCTCAGAACCAAAAGATGAGAAAGAAGTTCTCATAAACAGCATTTGTCTAAAGCTGTTCTTGGACTGAACTCTATGTAAATTCAAATCAGTCCATAGAGGAGTTTTTCTAAATTACTTGTGTTTATACTAACCAGCCTAAGATAGGTTAAATGGTTATTCATTAAACCTTAGAAAAAGATTATAAGACCATCACCATAAGTTAACCAAGTTTTGGTAATGATTATGATTAAAATTGAACTACGTCCGACTTGATCCTCGAAAGAGGTACGTAGGCAGCCTTTCTTAAGGTCCAGTCCCAAATCCTCTCAGCATATAAGATGTATAAGCTATAAGCTATACAATCAAAGTTCATGTTTGAACAAGAGAAGTAAACCGCATTATGCGTCCATGTCCGACCCAACCGGTCCGACCATATTTATAAAGATTCTGGTTCATGATTAAGCTGTAAATCATGAATGTAATTGGACATCATTTTATGACCCATAAGGTCAAAAGTCACAGCCATGTATAGACTAGATCAATCCAACCGTCCATACTAAGACTGAAAAGTCTAACCAATATGATCTATGTGCAAAGTTGACTATGGCAAAGAATACTATACTCATAATATAAGCCATAGCCATAAGAGCTAGATAGCCTAGACAATGATGATCCATATTAGCCTACCACATATTATGAAAAGGCACATAAGAATGATTTGGTTGAAGACCATAATCAAAGACATGAGTATAAAGTGGTACATTTTTCTAAGTACCATCAGGATTCTAAGAGACATGATATGTCCAAACAATGCAAGATTGTTCAAGTAAGAATCCCAGAACATCTATCCAGCAAGTGATGTTCACATCAGGGGGAATAATATGTGTTGTACTCTTTTTCCTTATCTACGGTTTCCATTTTTCCCACCTTGGGTTTTGGTTTTCCTAGAAAGGTTTTAATGAGGCAACATTAAGCATATTATGAACTCATATGGTTATGGCATCCAAGGAGGAGGGTTATAAATCCATTGTGTGGATTGTCCATAACTACATGCTTCACCAAGTACAAGAGGAGGTTTACACCAGACCATCTATACCACATCCGGTCCATCCAAGACTTAACCATGGCGACACATTGAACCGAGCCAATCCGAGTCCGCCCGGAGAGGTTCAACCAGCCGGCCATGCCTTAGTCATCTAGCTTTCTCTTATGCACAATCTTATGTAATAAATGTGATCAAAGGTGCATTCAATGCTCCAGATATTTTGTCTCTTGTAAACCCTTGTTTCTCACCACTATATAAAGGTGGTGATATGCTAATGATAATACACAACATTCCTCACATCTCTCTCTCACTTGCAAACAATATCAGCCTCATTTTCTCTAGTTTTATAACAATCCTAATGTTTTGGTTCTTTTTTCTTAATTTTTACTATATAGTTTTATCTTAAATACTCATTCCCTTTCAAAATATTAAATGTTTTCTATGAAATAATATATTTCTAAAATTATTTTTATTTAAAAAGTACAATGACAAATATAAATTATAATCAGTTCAGTTAATTATAAAATACACTAAAATATAATTTGATTATATAGTTTCTAATTTAGCTAAAAGTTACCTAGAAAGCTAAAATATTTTATATTTTGAAACATCAATTTTTTTGATGTGCGTTCTTTTCTTTTTTGAAACTGACAAAGTTGGATGTGTGTCAACTGGTATTCTTCTTTTCTCTGAGACATAAGTATTTCTCTAATGTTTTGAGTTCTTGTTTCTTGATTTTTTATTTCGCTAGAATTCATCTTTAGTACTCTTTTGATTTCAAAATATACGACGTTTTTTTTTGTTTGCGAAAATCAGTACTATTTTAAAAAGTATTTTATCTAAAAAGGTACAACTAAATACTATAAATTAAAATCAGCTCAAATACATTAAAATATCATTGAATATATAGATTTTAATATAGTTAAATTACTTGGAAGCTAAAACATTTTCTGTTTTAAAACATCAAAAATTCTCCTAAATATTTATATTTTGAAACGGAGAGTATTATATATCTTTTGCATTAAAAGCTTATGATGTTTTCGAAGTAATTATCACTGTAGCATCTGCACAATAACGATGAAATCGAACGGTCAAAAATCAAAAACAACAGGCTTCCGGGTCAAGCAACGTGGCTCAACCTCGTCTCGACTCCTCTCATAGTCACGGACACGTGTGGTCAAGCCAACTTAATTCATATACTCTCTCTTCTCCCTACTACCAAAATCAATGTAATAACAATTTCAAAAGACGGTGGTGAGAGAGTACAAGAAAAAAAGCAAGAAGATAATTCTACGGAAAAAATGTTTTCAGCTATAGGAAGTTTAGTGAAGCTCATCTTCAAGAACTTGGACGTCATCGCTGGGTAATTTAATAACATATAACCAAAGCTATTTTGCTCGTTTTAGTTCTTTAATTTGGTTCTTTTTGCATGTGTTGGTTGGTGTGTGCAGACCTATCATTAGCTTGGTTTATCCTTTGTAAGTCCAACATAACTTTCTCTATCTGATTTACTTGCCTTTTACTCGAATTAAAAACTTTAATTTGGTATATACTTTTGATTTAGATACGCATCAGTGAGAGCAATAGAGTCTAGGACCGGTGGAGACGACAAGCAATGGCTCACTTATTGGGCTCTTTATTCACTTATCAAACTCTTTGAGCTCACTTTCTACAAAGTCATCGAATGGTAAGTTTATTACCAAAATAATCTAATCATGCTTCCTTGATCTGCAAGTTTCTCTCTCTGAAATCAAAGTAAACCATATGTTTGTCTATATATTTTTTTAGCTTACGTGGAGCCAGTAACGTTCTTTAGGAATTCTGATGAACTAATGTTTAAATTATACGTAAACGACATCACAATATAGTATATAGATTGAGCTAACCATAAGATGGTGGTGCATATAATCATAGATTTACATTCTATTTAATACTACCTCCATTCTATGATATAGGATGTTTTACTAAAAACACAAGAATCAAGAAATTTACTTTCTACCAAATAATAATAGATATATATGGGGATAAACCAATCATAAATAATAGTAAAATATTATTGGTCAATCAAAGTACCTTAAAATTGTCAAAACATCTTATATTTTGGAATGTTCCAAAATTTCTCTAAAACATCTTATATTATGGAAGAGGTAGTAAGATATTGTAGATGTTTACAACAAAATTTTGGGGTATGCAAATTTTATTTTATGCAAACTAAGTAATGTTTTGAGGTTCATTTAATGATCAGGATACCGTTATGGCAATACATGAAGCTAGCATTAACCAGTTGGTTGGTCTTACCGGGCTTGAGCGGCGCTTCTTACCTCTATAATAACTATGTGCGCTCATTCCTTTTAAGCCCACATAGTGCTAACGTGTGGTACGTACCAGCTAAGAAGGATGATGATGACTTGGCATCAGCTGCTGGAAAATTTACTCCGGGTGAGCCTACAGAAAAGCATGTTAGCTCGGTATGACTTCTAAACTATGTCTATAATTTTGTTATGACCTAAATTTGTTTGATCTGAACACTTGATGTTTTGTTGAATTGTTTCTATTTTCACAGGTGAATACATCAGCCAAATATGTTGGTGGTTCGGCCTTTGATGATACATATGTCTACTAGTAAAAGCTACTTGTGATCTGTTGTAGCTTTAATATGGTTACCCATCTTCGCAATACCATATAGTCTGTATTATCCTTTTTTATCTTTGTGTTTCTTTTTAATGTGGTAGATGTGTAAGCAAGCAAAGAATAAAATTTCTAACTTCTCTATGTTTCGTTAGAAATGTATTATCACCAATTCACCATGGTAATACTCAGCTAAGACACCCCCACGTGATAGCGTTACACATTACACAAGTTCAACATTGTGAACTGAGATTAGCTGTAACTCTGTAACCGTACCGAACCAAGAAACTAATGCATTTTGCCGGTGTAACAATAATAATAAAAATGTCTTTTTCTTTGGTTTTAAAATATAGAGATCTAAAATATATAAAACCTTCCAATCTAATCTAATATAATTATAGTTTTTCAACAATCCAGTGTATTTGATATGATACTATTTTTTTTGTTAACTACTTATGAAACAATATATTAATCATAAAATATATATAAATATTTGTATAATACTACTTATTAAGTAAAAGAAAATAAAAGAAAAAGTTAGTTCACGTGAGACATCATAACAACTAAAATAATTTTTGAGTTATAAAGTCTTTCCACCTTTTGCACTTTTTCTACTTTCTCCCTGTTTCATTCGCTCTCCGTCTTTTGCTCTGCTTCAGTTTCTTTTCCCAACAAGGAAAATAAAATATCGCATTGCATCTGAGTTTACGAGGGAGAAAGAGAGTTTCTTTTGGTTTTAGAGAGGGACTAGAATGGCGACGAACATTGGTATTATGGACAGTGCCTACTTTGTTGGAAGAAACGAGATTCTTGGTTGGATCAATGACCGTCTTCATCTCAATCTCTCTCGCATCGAAGAGGTACATATTATTAATTTCTTGGAAGTATCTGAAGATGGTTAGTTGGTTTACCTTTGGTTCTGTCTGATAAGTGATAATCAAGGTGTTGTTGAGTGTGTTAAATGCAATGAGTGTTCTGTCTTGCTCTTTGTTTTGTTGCTTAATGCTTAATTACTGTAAGCAATTCATATTTTTGTTATTGATTATTCCGGTTTATATATATTGTCTAATAATCTACATTTGTCAGTTTGATACTTATATGCCTATGATATTGAGTAGACTTCAAGCAAGTGCCATTAAAATGATGATGATATGTGTAAAGTTAGATCTGTTTATTTACTTTATTGTTTTAAACCAAAACTTACAAGTAAGCATTGAAACTGTTGTAACTCGTCTTGCTTTTGAGACTGGTTATAAAAGTGGCTTATAATTGGCTTTTTGTTTGGTAGGCTGCATCAGGTGCTGTTCAATGTCAAATGATGGACATGACCTTTCCAGGGGTTGTCCCGATGCACAAGGTACATTTTTATATGCATCTCTTGTTTGCTTCTTTGCATAGAAATCTTAATCTTCCACTTTTCAGGTTAACTTTGATGCAAAGAACGAGTACGAGATGATACAAAACTACAAAGTCATGCAAGAAGTCTTCACCAAACTGAAAATTACAAAGGTAATTAATTATCCATTCATACATTTGAGCTTCTGTGAGCTAATGCCTTCAACATATTATGTCACACTTACAATAGTGTTGTCTTTACTCGAAAAATACATCAGCCATTGGAAGTCAACAGGCTTGTCAAAGGCAGACCACTAGACAACTTGGAGTTTCTACAATGGCTGAAACGTTTTTGTGACTCCATTAATGGTGGCATTATGAATGAGTATGTACTCTTTTGCTTACCTTAAATAATAACTAAAAGTCTTCTTAATGTCACTCCACTGGCTTCATCATTTGTAGGAATTATAATCCAGTAGAGAGAAGATCAAGAGGTGGCAAAGAGAAAAGTGTAAAGGGATCTAACAAGATCTCAAAGTCATTGCAAACAAACAATATGCATCAGCCTCTTCCAGTCACTACTTGCAACAAAACATTTGGTATGTCATTGTAATTAGCTTCTCTTATCCAGTTTATGACTTTCTCTATATATTTTTTTAGAATATTCTAAACTCTTAGGTCCCAAGCAAGCAAAATCACATGCTGTTGGAGGTGGGAGCAACTCATTAGCCGAAGTGCAAGCTCTCTCAAAGGAGGTAACTAATAGTTTTCATTCTTGTCTTCATGTTAATTAGAATAAACCTGTATTACCTCTATTGAAACTTTATTTGACAATACTAGCTTGAAGACCTCAAGGTCTCGGTTGATCTCTTGGAAAAGGAAAGAGACTTTTACTTCACTAAGCTCCGGGATGTAGAGATACTTTGTCAGACTCCTGAGCTCGATGATCTTCCGGTAAGTGTCATAGCAATGCTCTTTTCGTTTTTGTCTTTATTCCCCTTTTGTTTGAACTAAAAACAATGAGAATGTGATATAGTATGTATTTGTTGAAACTATAATATGTGCAGATAGTGGTAGCGGTTAAGAAGATATTATATGCAACAGATGCAAATGAATTTGCACTAGAAGAAGCGAAAGAGTGCCTAAACCAGCCTCTAGGGCTTGAGGCTGAGCAACAAGAAGCAGAGACCCAGACTTAAAGTTGTGATTTCTAACAAAATCAAGTTTAAAAGTACGTTGCTTCGTCTTAGAAGGTAGATCATCCATATTTACAAAACCAATTAAACCCGGCTTGAAGATTTTAATAAAAAAGAACAAAGACTTACGATTATGTAAAATTCAATTACAAAATAAATAGTTGCTACCGTAGAGGATCCCTCCGGTTATTATCTTGGTACCGTGGAGCCTAGCTCCGGATGTAATCGCTTAAACCCATTTCAGATTTAATATAATTGTTTGTGTTGCAAAACAAAAAAAAAAACAAATAGTTGCTACATTGAGGCAAAACTTATTAGATAATGTCAAGCAGTAAAAAAAAACAAGTAATGATATTCAAGTTTCCAAGTGCAAGATGCTTTCATTCTTATCAATAAGAACTAACTCAGCGTACGGCTTACCAAACCAGTGGTCCGATGTTACTCCAACATTGATCTTTCTCATATCATTCTTTTGAAGATCATAATAAAGAAGGTAATAATTGGAAAACAACTTACTAGGTGCCAAGATCACCTCACCGTTTTGAGTTGTACCTAGTACCACCAATGCAATGCTTGAGTAAATTCATCAAGCTAGGCTGCAAAACGAGAAACTTCTTCGACCATATGTGATTTGGGGTTGCTTGTGAAACTTTGATAAATTTTACTTTTTTAAGGAAAAAATTAGAGGGTATATTTTTTTTACCATATGTGATTTGGAGATACGAGAGACTTAGGATATTTTTTTTACCATACGTCTTAGTATAACCAAGAGGGGAACTCAATGGCTTGTCCCATCGAGTTTAATGAATTATATATATACTATACGGTTTCATGAACTATATATAGAACAGGAAAAGCCGAGCTTAGAGACTACATTATTTAAATACTACAATTTCAATAATATCTCAAACTTTCGACAAGGTTATCCTCTCAAAATCTTCCAAGCATATCACAACATTGCAGGCTAATTTGTAATTTTGTATCGGTCAATAATAAGAGAGTGCGCTCTTTCCAGAAACAAGACGAACATAGAGACTGAAGATCTAGGGCTTGAACATTTTGTCCCCCTTTTTGACGTGGGTTCGAAGATTTTTCTTCTTTATTCCCAACCAAACAATATTATTATCTTTTCCCTAATCATAACATAGTGTAGCAAATCTAACGTACTCAAATAAACAGCCTTGGTGCATTTTGCTTACAGATTTCATCTGGCCTAAAATATTTTGCCATAACTATGTAAAAAGTATGAAGTGGTTCATGTTCTTGGGATCTAAAATCATGATCTGAGTAACGTTTTTAGTATTTATGGTTCTTTTGTGTGGAAGACCTTTTTATTTGGAGTACTAATCATTTTTAATGGTTTCAGCTACATTTATATAAACACATATATAAATCAATTAAACTTCTGGTCACAAATATTTGGTCAGAAAATATGATTGGCCAATATTATCAAACTAAATGAAGAAAGCTTAAATTTATAGCTTAAAAATTTGGGAATCATACTGAAAATTTGTAGTGGTTTTCTTCTATCATCTCCAACGCAACAATTTCAGCCTATATATGCCCACTTAGTTTTTTTTTTTTTTAATAAATGCCTATTAGTTTTTCTTAATCATTGATATTATAAGAGATTTCATGTTTTATTTGTATTATAGTAATGATCACTTAGTTTTTTCTTAATCAATCTTGCAATTAAGATAAAGCTTTTGTATTCCCAGGTTTATAAGAAGTTTCTACCTCTTTGAATGTTTTCGTTGTTTAAGTTTTCTTTTTCAGCATAACTTTAAAACTTTCAAAAAGTTTAGGAAAAATTTATATTACTGGGTTAATTATAAAAACCTAAATGGTGTAATATAAAAACAAATAGAACTTGACATCTTATCTTTGAGATCGTTAGAAATTGTATATTTCAGTTGCTTTCCACTTATTTTTTTAATCAATCTTGCTATATTTTTTTAATAAATATTGTATAATAGTAATGTGGACACATGGATAATAGTATTATAGATTTACATAATATATAACACCAAACTTTAACCAACAAATTATACATTTCATCATATAAACCAAATTTCAACGTTTATAAAAATAAAAACAGTGAACGAGTGGATTAAACACGAATTATCCTTTATTCCAAGGCAGTGCAAAACCGGATGGTTGACTTAATTTTCTTGTAAAATATATCCCATCAGTTTTGGCAGTCCATATACGTAGCTGACCACATCGAGGAATAAGTCTTGGTCCTGCTTTGTATACTTGAACGTCATAAGAATACTCCATTTTAGGTCCTTGCCTTAAAATACAGGCCCACTTTGTTAAATTCGGTATCTCATCGTAGAATCTAATGACATATGGAACATCATTGAAGTTTAAGGTTTTTACACCTATATCGTCGTCCCCCGAACGACAATGAAATTGGAGAATTTTACCCGGGCCAAGTTGATTATGAATTTCTACTTGATTCTTTTTGCAGGCTTCATCTAGCCCAAAATATGTAGAGGTCACTAATATAAAAAGTACAAAGTAGTTCATTTGTTTTGGTATCTAAAATCATGATTTGAGTATCCTTTAGTAATTATAATTCTTTTGTGTGGAAGACCTTTTTATTTGGAGTACTAGATAAAATTCTTCTTTTTAAAATGGATTTAGCTAAATTTAAACACAAATATAAACCAATTAAACTTCTTGTCACAAATAGTTTGGCTGAAAATATGATAGGCTAATATGATCGAACCAAATGAAGAAAGCTTAAATTTATAACTGACCATAGAAACCAAACCAAAGTAAAAGCTAAGATATAATGAAGTCTTGAAAATGTAGTATTTCAACAATATCTTGAAATTAAATATATCGAGTGATATGCAAAAAACAATTGCAACATAACTAAATTTACAATAAAGTAAAAAAAAAGAAGAAGGTAACTTAACAAACTAGACATCCATCTGAAAATTTGTAGTAACTTTTTTTTTATTCTCTCCATCTCCTATGCCACCATTTCAGCTATTTAATCTCTACATTTGTTTGTTTGAGATTGGATTCAAGTCAACATTATAGTAAATGGTGATGATAAGTGAACTATTCAAAGTCACATAATAGTGTAAATAGTGATGACAAGTGAACCAACATCACTTACTTTTGTTGTTGGTCTATTAAATTTGGCCAATTAGAAATCGATGTTGCCCAATATAGTTATTGACTTGTGGGACAGTGGGACTCTTCAACCCAACACATTGACCTAAAGAAAACTTTATCTTATTATTACTTTAGGAGAAAGAAACAAAGGGATGGCTAAAACGTGTGTGCCAATGGTATACATTCTGAGGTGTAATATCGTCATGTTCTTATCTAGCCCACGTTATTAAAAGGGTATTTTCGACTTTCTAACCTGCTTACAACTCCAACACGGAATAGACCCATCAAAAGGATTAGTAAAAAGGAAAATAAAAACAACCACCGGCCGCAAAACATTTAAAAGGAAAAATAATGCGTGTTTAAAATGTTGTTGACGTCTTCTACACGGAGAAAGAGACATTAACATGTGTATTCAGACAACAAAAAACTTTATATTATAAATAAAAAATACAAAACCGCAGATTACAGTAAACTAAAGGCGGTTCAAGTTTCCTTTTCTGTAACTCTTCCCATATATATACACACTTGGAGCACAAGTTCTCGTTCTTTCTTATAACTAAAAACACAAAGAAACGATTCAAAAGCTAAAAAAGACTTTTCTTACTAATGGATTACTTGAGAACAGAGTTTCAAGAACTAGAAGAAGGATCAACCATCTCTGAATCTGGAAGCTGTGACGGCTCGTACCATCAACAACGACCTTCTTTTGCCGACGAACATGGTCTTATGGAGTTGCTTGAAGGCGATAAGGCTTACGATCTTATCTACCGTAACTCTAAATCTGCTCTTGGAGACCAATGCGAGCTTCTCTCGATTTTGAGAAACGGGTTTGGTACCGTTGGATCTCGTGCTAAGCTCAAGAGTTTTCAGGTTTTTCAAGAGGCGGTGGAGATGAAACACGGCGGAGGAGGAGGAGGAAGTGGTAATAAAGCTAGAGTTAAATATGGTTGGTGCGATGTCAAGAAAACAGAGTTGAAATCGGTTCTTGAATATGGTTTTAGCCAGCCAAGAAACGATGGATGTTATGGTCGTGGATTGTATCTCTCTCCGGATAATGCTCTTCTTGAATGGTACTTTAAAATATTTTCAATATTTTCTGATAAAAAAATTATTCCAAAGAATTATTCTAGATGTGACTTAAAACGCGAATTAACTCAAAAAACATATTTAAATGTAACCGGGCCAAGAATATGCACGGAGATTTAAGTTACATCCAAAATATGACTTAAATCTCCATGTTTGGCCCGATTACATTTAAATATGTTTTTTTCGAGTTAATTCGCATTTTTTTGTTTTTTCAGAGTTTAATTAGCGTTTTGTTATCCACATAAACCTTTGGTTCAATAGTCTTACTAACTGTTTGTGTTTCTTTATTTTTAGTTTGAAGGATTCAGTAGCTGAAGAATCAGGAGATGGGATGAGATTCATGCTGCTTTGTAGAGTTATACTTGGAAAATCAGAGATTGTTCCAAGAGGCTCTATTCAGTCATGTCCAAGCTCTCCAGAGTTTGATTCAGGAGTAGATGATTTAGCTTCTCCAAGCAAGTATATTGTGTGGAGTACACACATGAACACACATGTTTTGCCTGAGTTTCTTGTCTGCGTCAAAACTCCAATTAACTTCAACAGTAAGTAAAAAAAAAAAACCGTTAATTCTTTGTTCCTCTGTTCTTTATTCTGTTTTTTTTTTTAGTTTCTGATGTGATTTAACTTTTTTTCAGGGAGTCCAAAGAGAAAGAGATCCCCATGGATGCCATTTCCTGTATTGATCAAAGCATTATCCAAGTTGTTACCTTCTTCTCAAATACTCATCATTCAAAAACACTATAAAGATCAGCAAGTAAGTGTTTTTTTCTTTATTCAACCGTTTTTATATTTTCATGTATTTTTTTCACACATTCTAATTGTGTTGCTTACTTTGTGTATAACAACAGAACAAGAGAATCTCAAGGAGTGAGCTAATACAACGAGTTAGAAACATAACAGGAGACAAGTTGCTTGTTCATATCATCAAAGCTTTTGGACATAAAGCACAAAACTAAAACTTAAGCGCACATGGTTTGTATCTGCTGGGCTAGGATTAAGGCCGGTCCACAGATTTGTCTAAGGCTAAGCCATGTGTAAAGATTGATTAGTGTTGTTTTCCTTCAAGATAGTGACGAATTTTTCTTATTATAGACTTTTTACAATTGATGAAAAAAATTATTAAGATAGAATCTAGTGGCAGCCCGAGAAAGTTTGGAGTCCCCCGGGACAATTTTTTTTTGGGGCGATCTAATAAATATTTCGATTTCTGTAACGACTTGTTCTTTTTATATAGCATCGTTTACACTGAATTGTTTATGAGGGCCACTCCATATGTATTTATGAAATTATGAGACATTTTTTAGAACACTAATATCAAAAGTACAAAAGAGAACTAAAATCCTAATTTACAACATATCAAACTATTAAAAATATTTTTGTCAGGAAGAATATTTATTATTATTCAGTAAAAAGAATAAAATCAATGTTTATCAATAAAGAGAGAAAATGAAGTTTTATTGAATTTCCTATAATACATTTAGTAAACTATTACTCTTATTATTATTGTTATTAAAATTTCTTAAATTTATTTTAAAATTAGCAAAAATGAAAATTTACATTATTATTTTAAAAATCTATTTTATAAGATTTTTAATCGGTTAAATATATAAATTCTCTTCGATGATAGGAGCTAGGTTTTATCTTAAAATTATGAGTTAAAAAGATAAATAAAAAATTCTTTTATAAATTAAATATTAAAAAGAAAACCATGCATAAAAGAAAAAAAGCCACAACTTCTAGTTAAATGTTAAAATAGTCTCAAGTCCAACACTGGTCGCAACTCTGCAAGCACCCTTAGTTCTCCATCCATCACCCTTTCGACCTCTTGTACTCTGCGCCATGTCTGCGAGCGAAATATTAAGACTTTGTTTTGTAAATATAAACAATAAAAATATCATAATAAATCAATGAAATAATCCTATTATGACTTTTGCCGTATAATTTTTTGGTACTTCACTTTAAATAGGGAAAATTTACAATTGATAAAAAAAAATTATTAAGATAGAATGAAGTATTCAAGTGGCAGGATAATTAATTTTTTTTAAGAAAAAGAAAAATATGAATTAACTTAAGCAATTAAGAGCATGTTTATTAGTAAAACTCTAAAGAGTTGCTTAAGTGGGCCATTATGATTATTTAACTATTATAATTAAGCTAAGGGACTTTGTTAAGATACAATTAATTATGGTGGTTTATTTGTAGTTTCTTAATTAAAGTTCTTAACAATAACAAAAAAATTAAATTTAAATTTAATTATAATTTTTTTGAAAAAGCTAAAATTTATTATTAAATAAAACAAAGTCAAACATAACATTTTAAACATAGATTTAAAAATAAAAACATGAAAATAAAGATAACTAAAATAAACGATAATTATTTGAAAATGGCATCCAAGTTCAGGTGTTGTTTTGATCACGTCCAAATTTATGTCATATATGTTCAACCAAATCATGTTTCAGTTTTTGATGCGTTTGTTTATCATGAATTCTTATGCGAACACCCATCTGAATGAAGATATTTGTAGGGATATCTGTTGAATATGTGAGATCGACATGTGAACTTCCACTCCCTTTTTTTGTTTTAGATCTTCCTCTGTTTCGATTTGTTTGGTTCCATTGTATCTTACACTGAGACGTAGATGGTGGATTAAAACTGCAATTGTTTGAGATGGAATCTTGTAAAAATCAAAACTTTGAATTTAAATTTAGGTCTACCTCTATAAGAGTTGATGTGTTCTGCTACTGTTCCGTCGGAATTGCCTTTGATAGAAAGAGTTACTACTTTGACCTTTTGTAGACGAACACAAGTAAATAATCTTCAGGCAAAGTTCTATTTTTGCTATATTCTGAGTGACCAAACACTTTCTGTTAGCTTAGCTGATATAAAGAGATGAGTTGTCATTTTGTATACATAACAGAGTGAAAACTGTTTTGGAAAATTCTCAGAGACGAAATTTGTGCAAAACTTGTTATTCTGCCTCGCTTTTTTTTGTTTCTATCCTTTTATTTCTTGGCCATAGAAAAACAGAAACTTTATATTTCAGTTGTGGAAGATGAAGTTAGTTTTGCAAGAGGTCTTCGAGTTATAGGGTGTTTATTAGAGTATTCAGCTTCATTATTTTTGGAGTTACACTGCTCTCTTCTTTGATGCCTTGGTTTGATTTATGTTTTATAGTAATCAGTGTAGAGTAAGTAAGCATAGACATGCAGAGTAATGCATCCATTTGTTTTTTGATTTCTCTTAACTTCTATATGGCATGTTCGTGTCTATCAAAGAATACAAGAGACACGGTTTTTATAAATCATAAGACTATGTGCATTAAAGCTTCAAAGTAGATCCTTGTAGTTAAATAGATTTGTATTTCTGTTTCGATTTTCTCAATCCCATTTGTATCTCTTACAATCATGATTGTGTCATAAGCTGTGTTGAGTTTTTTTTTTAGCTTACCTTATTAATAAGCTGCTATTTGGGTTTGATGCAGGGTGGATGTTGTAGTCTTTCTCATCTGGGAGTTATAGTCTTCTTAGTATTTTCAGCGGTTTCCTTGTACTTCAAACGATTGCAACTCGCTTTCATCTTGGTATGTGTCACTTTGTTACTACTTGTTTGTATGAATCACTTTGTTACTATATTTTTGTAAGAACCCTTGACTAAAAGACTAACATTAGAGCACAAAAAATGTTGATGAACCTTAACTAAGTTCTTAATTAACATTTATTATTAAAAATGTCATTAAGAGACCCTAATGGAATTGTAGAGTTAATCATGCTCTAATAAACATTTCGATTTCTATAACGACATGTTATTTTTATGTAGCATCGTTTACGCTCAATTGTTTATGAGGACCATATGTATTATGAATTTATGAGACACTTTTTAGAACACTAATATCAAAAGTACAAAACAGAACTAAAATCCTAATTTACTACATATAAAACTTTAAAATATTTTTTCATTACAAAGCAAAAATTTTGAAGTTTTATTGAATTTTCTATAATAAATTTATTAGACTATTACTCACATTACTATTGTTATTAATTATTTTGGAAACCAGCAACAATGAAAATATTCACAATATTATATAAAAAATCTATTTTATGTGTCATATTCGAATATGTATCTGACTACATGTAAGAAGTTTAGTTAGTTACACAAATATTAGGTGTTTTGCCCGCACATGCGGACTTAATTATCTTTAAATCAATTTACAAAATCACCAAAATAAATGATTATTTGCATCCAAAAAATTCGACCTAAAACATTAAATTTTTTTACATGATAAAGTTATTCACAAATTAAAAAAATCTATTTTTCCTTTAAAAATTTGAAAAATCTAAAGTCTATTTCATTTATTCTTAATTGATAAAAATATAGAGATATCTATCTTTCAGTTTGAAAAATTGAATCGATAAATATACATTCAAAAATTGAACTTACAAAAGAATAATATTATTTTGGATAATAATACAGTATATTTAAATTTATTTTTGTCAAACACGTATTTGCCTCTGTTTTTGAATGATCTTTTATTTTATTATGATTAATTCATGTATAAGGTTTAATTATATAAAAATAAATTTAATTTAACATGTGAGTCCAAAGACAAAAAATAACTTCACAAATATATATCATTATATTATATTATTATATTATTTTAGTTTGAAAATAGTTAAGTATTATAATTTTTTCAATTTTATCTTTTCAATTATATACAATTAAAAATTTTACTTTATGAATGTATATTTATGTGTTTTCTGTTTTTGAATTTTTTTTATTAAAATATATTTACAAGATAACAACACAATATATATATAGGAATTATCTTTTTATATTTAAATATATATATATATATATAGATTATGGATAACTCTTATCATTATTATTAATTTAAATTATTTATCTAATCAAATAAATATTAAATTTATTTTTATTTTTGGCTGATTTATATATTTTATTCATTAAGGGTATAAACATATTAACCACTTTAACTTTTAACGTGAGAGTTCGTTACGAAAAATTACTTCACAAATAATAGTATAGATATAGATAAGATTCTCTTCGATGATCGAACTAGGTTTTTATCTTAAAACTATGAGTTAAAAAGTTAAACAAAAAAAAATTTCTCTTATAAATTAAATATTAATTAAAAACATGCATAAAAGAAAAAAAGCCACAACTTGTATTTAATGTTAAAATCGTCTCAAGACCAACACTGGTCACAAGCACCCTTAGTTCTCCATCCATCAACCTTAAATTTAAGTTTGCACATTTAAGTTTGCTTTTCTCGAGTTTAATTCGTGTTTGTTATCCACATAAAGCTTTGGTTCAATAGTCTCACTCGCTTTTTGTGTTTCTTGATTTTTAGTTTGAAGGATTCAGAATAAGATTCTTGCTGCTTTCTAGAGTTATTCTTGGAAAATCAGAGATTTTTCCACGAGGCTCTACTCAATCATGTCCAAGCTCTCCAGAGTTTGATTCAGGTGTAGATGATTTAGCTTCTCCAAGCAAGTATATTGTATGGAGTACACACATAAACACACATGTTTTGCCTGAGTTTCTTGTCTGCGTCAAAACTCCATTTAACTTCAATAGTAAGTAAAAACAAACCGTTATTTCTTTGTTGCCATTTTCTCTATTCTGTTTTTTTCTTTTAGTTTCTGACATGTTTTAACTTTTTTAGGAAGTGTAAAGAGATTGGATCACCATGGATGGCATTTCCTGTATTGATCAAAGCATTATCCAAGTTTTTACCTTCTTCTCAAATACTCATCATTCAAAAACACTATAATAATCAGGAAGTAAGTGTTTTCTTTCTTCAACCATTTTTGCTTCTTTTCAGGTAATTTTGACACATTCTTATTATTGCTTCCTTTGTTTATAACAACAGAACAGGAGAGTCTCAAGGAGTGAGCTAATACAACGAGTCAGAAACATAACAGGAGACAAGTTGCTTGTTCATATCATCAAAGCTTTTGGACATAAAGCACAACACTAAAACTTAAGCTAAGCGCACATGGTTTATATCTGCTGGGCTAGGATTAAGTCCGGTCCACAGATTTGTCTAAGGCTAAGCCATGTGTAAAGATTGAGGAGTTTGTGTTTTCTTTCAAGATAGTGAAGAATCTATTCTATTAAAATAGAGACATTCTTTTTATCTACCGATACAAGTTGTCATTTAAATTTGGACCCTTCTAGAGTGTTACAAATAATACAAGTTATATAGTTGATTGAACCGTATTACTTAAATTAAACCGGCAGTTATTTATGGAATAGAGTTTTGGGTTTACTTTTGTTTTTATGACATTTATTTGTTTGGTTTTTGGGCTTAGTATTAAAGAAAAACTCCAAAAAACATTAAATAAACTTTCCACCTTAATGGATCAAAAATCAATTACTATTTTCATGCCCAAAAATATTTAATATTTTCAACAAAATAAAATTATCTATTATTAATCACTTATTTAAACATGTTAATATTTTTTAGCCCAAAAATATTTAATATTTTCAATAAAACAAAATTATCTATTATTAATCACTTATTTAAATCATGTGCTTTAAAGCATGTTAATATTTTTTATTTTAAATAACAATCACTCTATCTTGATAAATTTTAATGGTAACTTTTAAATAATTTATTGTTTTATTTTTCTTAAATAATTTACAGATTTTAAAAAAATGTAAAGCAAAACCAAAAACCAAATCTAAAAACTAAAATCCAAAACCAAAAGCTGAAAACGCAGGTTATATTTTTTTTTTTTTTTTTTATTTACAAAATAAACTATTTCAAAAATTTTAAAAAATTATTTTGTCATCTTTTCAATTTTAAATTACATGTTCGATTAATTGAGATTTGTTTGTTGGTAATATCAGTTCAAACTAACGGGTCTAAAAATTAAAAACCCAAACCAAAAGCTGAAAATCAAAAATAGAAACTTAAAAACTAAAAACCAAAAACCAAAATATAAAACAAAATCTAAAAATAAAAACTAATGAAAAACAACTATCACCACAAATTTTGGTAAACTAATTTTATACCAAAACATTCTTTAAATTAAGACAAAACCCAATTATATAAACTTTTAATCATAAAAAATTTCCAAACGCGGGTCAAAATCTAGTTTTTCTTATAATAGACTTTTTACAATTGATTAAAAAATTATTACGATAGAATCTAGTGGCAGCCCAAAAAAGTTTCGAGTCCCCCGGGACAATTTTTTTTGGGGCGATCTGATAAATATTTCGATTTCTGTAACGACTTGTTCATTTTATATTAGCATCGTTTACACTCAATTGTTTATGAGGGCCATTCCATATGTATTATGAATTTATGACACTTTTTGAACACTAATATCAAAAGTAAAAAAGTGAATTAAAATCCTAAACTACAACATATCAAATTATTAAAATATATTTTTGTCAGGAAGAATATTTATTACTATTCAGTAAAAAAGATACAATCAATTTATCAATAAAGAGAGAACAGAAGTTTTATTGAACTTTCTATAATACATTTAGTAAACTATTATTCTTATTACTATTGTTATTAATATTTATTCAAATTATTTTGGACCTTAGCAAAAATGAATATGATTACAATATTATTTTAAAAATCTATTTTATGTGTCGTATTCGAATATATATGTGACTACTATGTAAGAAGTTTAGTCAGTTAAATAAATAGAAAATTCTCTTCGATGATAGGAGCTAGGTTATCTTAAAACTATGAGTTAAAAAGATAAATAAATAAAAAAAGTTTATAAATTAAATATTAAAAAGAAAACCATGCTATAAAAGAAAAAAAGCNTAAAAATCTATTTTATGTGTCGTATTCGAATATATATGTGACTACTATGTAAGAAGTTTAGTCAGTTAAATAAATAGAAAATTCTCTTCGATGATAGGAGCTAGGTTATCTTAAAACTATGAGTTAAAAAGATAAATAAATAAAAAAAGTTTATAAATTAAATATTAAAAAGAAAACCATGCTATAAAAGAAAAAAAGCAACAACTTCTAGTTAAATGTTAAAATCGTCTCAAGTCCAACACGGGTCGCTAGGTCGCAAGCACCCTTAGTTCATCCATCACCCTTTCGACCTCTTGTACTCTGCGACATGTCTGCGAGCAAGTATAAAAAAAAACATAAATATTAAGAGACATTTTTTTACTTACAAAAAGCGAAATATAGACTTTGTTTTGTTTGGTAATACATGTTAAATAATATAAACTTTGTTCATTACCTGCACTGTGGAATAAGGCAGTTGCGATTAGTGCAATGGTTTGCATGGGCGCACACTCCCACCCAAATAATAGAACAATTCATACACTTTCCTGCAAGTTTTTTTGGGCAATCCTTGAGATGTGTTATGAGCTGTCTACCACGCATGCACGAACGACGGGTGCAAGGCTGAGAAGCTGTGGGCATACAAGTAGATATATGTGCTAGTGCCTCCAACCATATCTGCACATCTCAAAGAAAACAACATTCAACCTAAAGTAGAATCACTGAATAAAATAGAAAACCAGTTTTGGGTATACACAACACAAGTGAAACACTGACTTATTACTTCCAAACGTTTAAAGATAACTTTTTAAAAATAAGGTTTCAAATTGTTTAAAAACTAATAATTTTTTTAATAAATTATTTTCAGCCTCCGAAATCTCAGGACTGACATAAATACATATATGCACTTAAACTTATATAATCAATAGGAGACTTTTTTAGGACTTACGGTATAAGCTTCCTTGTGGCGTGGTCCGGATAAGTGAGATTCCAATGCACCGTAATTTTTTTGTTGTTCCAAGCATGTCTTGCAGATTGCATACCCGCAAGAATCCAAATCACAGGTTGCACATTCTTCTTCTTCTTCTTCGCAACAAGAACATGTAGTGATTCGAACTGACATCATCTTAATTTACCAAAGCAAACAAAAGTGATCAGCTTTATTTTGCCAACTTATATGTAATAATAAAAACACAATGTAACACATTGAAACATTCATGCACACCTCAAACCACGAATCTCCATCGCACTCACTCGAGGAACAAACATCTATGGTAAGGTAGTTACCATTCCATTCGTCATCACTGGACGAAGACATCTCCAAATTTCTGTGACATCAAAAAGTATTATTCTTCCAACAAAAAAAAAAAAAAAAGAAGTCCAAAAACAAAGATGGTAGATATAGCCTCGTTACTTGTTATTAATCGGTTAAAAGACTGGGGCTCTCTCTATGCAGTTTAGCAGAGGGATCGTGAGAAGATGGTTGTGCTTGGCAGGTAAGTAAGGTTCTAAATCATACTATATATATAACCCATTACAATTTCCGTTTATAACACTAACTTCCATTTCTTAAAAAAATATTTACAAATTCGTAATTTCCATTATTCCAACATTGTAGTATAATGTAAATGTGTTGAGTTGGTAAATTTACGCATATCTTAAAAAAAAAAGAATTTTCCCACTTCTATTTTCCTAAGCTTTTAACAAATACGGCACATTTCTTATATTATTGTTAAAGAAAGTAACATACTAACATATCATATTTTTGCTCAAAAAACAATATCATATTTTTATTATAGAATGATGAACTAAGCATAACATGCACTATGGATTATTGATTATAACTTATTAGATCACATGTGCTATTATTTATTTTTTGACAAATAAAAATATTATAACTTTTCCTCTTTAATGAATTAAAGTTATAAAAAAGAAAACTAACAAAAAGTATTAAAGCAAAAGAAGAAATGAATATTGAGTTTTTTTGGAAGTTCGGATCAACTGAAGAAGACACCGAAAATTATTTCCAAATTCGTATTTTCCATTATTCCGACGTGGTAGTAGTATAATGTAAATGTGTTGAATTGGTAAATTTACGCATATCTAAACCACAAAAGAAATTATTCCACTTCTATTTTCCCAAGATTTTGACAATTACCGCACCTTTCTTATACTTTTATAACTTTCCTCTTTAATTAAATTAAATTTACAAAAAAGAAAACTAACACAAAAAGTATTGAAGAAAAAAAAAAGGAATGAATACATGCAGTTATTTTTTGACAGTTTAGAACTGAAAAAAAAACTAGTATTAAATGGTTAGCACATTTAGATTGTGGTTTAGCTAGAACCGGTTTGTACCGGTTAGTATATGTATAAAAGTTAAATTACTTGCGTCTCCTTCGTTACGTAACAAAATTACAATGAACCAGAAGAAGCGTCACTCGATTGGATCCGATAGCTATTCCGGTGATTCAAGCTCCGCGTCGATGCACAGATTCTCTGGTTTCAATCCATACGCCTTTCTTCAGACAATCGATTCTGCGGAAAAACAACATCGATCGTTGGATTTGAAGTTGGATCTCACTGATCTGGTGATGTACTGATGTTGATGAAATTGCAAAATGCTAGCTCATGGTTAATTTATTACCAACTTATTATGTGGTTCAGCATTTTTTTAGGATGTTGGTTTCGTTTTGTTTTAGCAACAATTCATTTTTGAAGGATTTTCAGCGAGTTGTCTTTGTGATGTTTTGCTCACTGTTGCCTTAGAGTTTTTTCCTTTTGGGTTTAGTATTGTTTCAGACATACAACACATGGATCTTCAGAACCAAGAAGATGGGTTATTTTCTGGTTGTTTTGGTCTATTGAGTGAATTTTGATTATGTTCCTTGCTATCAATTTCAATATCGTCTAATGGATTACATTTTGAGGGGGTATTATTAAGTATGGTGATGTGGTTTACACATTTAGATTGTGGTTTAGTTAGAACCGGACAGTACATGATTTTGTATATAAAACACTTACCTTACAATGAACAGAAGCATTATTCACCTTTCTAAATCCTACTCAACATCATCTAATGAGAGCATTCGTTTCTGTTCAAATCTCAAATCTACTAAAGCAAGCATATATATAAAAGTAACAAGGTTCACAATTGTTCGACAGGATCTTACACTAAGACAAAATATATGAGAAAATATACTAAGTAGAAAATCTCCTAAAATGGTGGTTCTACACCACAGCCTCCTCGAGCATGTTCCAGACGCGATCAAACATTGTTCTCGTCATTCAAGAATCCCACTAGCTTTGGAATTTGAACATCATCACCCACACGAAGACGAGCAGCGAGTAAATCAAGCTCGCTCTTGACCTTTGGATCCAAGTAAGTGGTCGCTTGCAGCACCACGTCCCCTGTCGGAGAAACGAACGTACGCCTAAATGAGCTTCCAAGATCTCTTCCCTTGACGCGGATATAGGAGACACTGAAAATACAACAACAACAACAAAAAAACATTATTTTAGAAACAAGATGAAGAATGTACAAAGCACAAAGACAGTTAAGAATGTACCCCATATGGTATAGACCACCAACTGATAAAACCGGTTCATGGAACTCAACCACCAGAAACTTGTTGATGCAAATGAGAGGTTTCTCCAGACTAAACTTCTGGGCCCTCTGTGTTACAAAAGCACAATTTAGAATGTTAACCACAAAATATATAAGAAAAGAACATAAGAATCAAGAGCTCACTCACATTGTGAGTCATAGGAAACAAAGGAGTGGTAAATGTCGCACTGAAGACATCTTCTTCACTAACATCCCCAAAGATGAAGCGAACAAAACGTGCTCCATAGACGGGAGAGACAGGTAGGCTAGGATCTACAAAACAATCTAGTCAGTCACTAACCATATTCAAATAAACACATTAATGAAAGATCAAGAAGAAGACTTACAAGTTGGTTCTAGGTAGATTTTGATGCTACCAACAAGAGACAACTCGTTCAGTTTATACATGAGCCATTCAGTTCCCGACGAACCACTTCGTCCTCTGCTCATCCAAGGACCCGTCAGCATGAAGTCATGGACCGTGTTTGAGATGTTGTCATATCCTTCTTCTTCATGATGATGAGACGACGCCTTAACTGCCTCAGATAGGCAGTTAATCCGAGGAGCGTACTTGAGCGCTCTAACTAGCAACGCGCAATCAGGGTGCTGGTTCGTGAATCTGACTCCGGTGTTAGCGACATTCACCATCTCAAGAACCAAGTCTCTCATGAATGGGTGGCCAGTCACTACAAGAAAGTTCCCCAACAACACTCAAAAACGAAAGAATCATATCATATAACAAAACAGAAAGAAAGAAAACATACCGAACCGGCACCAGGAACGCGAGACGAGACAAGACCGCATGAGGTCACAAGGACCCAAAAGGGAAAAGATCTTGATGTCCAATTCTTCTATACCTGTGAACTGCATTGTTACGGAATCTGCAATTACACAAAGGAAAGGTTTAGGGATTATCCAAAGTAAAAGTAAACAGATGATGGTATAATATCAACTCTATAAACACTGGTTATATAATAATGATTAAAGTTGGAAGATATTACAAGAGATAAGCAACTATATAAACTTGACAATTGTCACCTAATAATAGTCAATCGAGCCAAAGCACATAAAAATATAAGTATAAGCTAAGCAAACAAGAGATAAGCAAGTATTAAAACTTCACAATGACCTGAGAAGCTGTGATGTTGAAACCCTCCTGAGAAGCTGAGATGTTAGACTCCCGGCTTTGTATCCTATGACACAAAGAAGAAAGAAAGTGTATAATCAGTTTCCATCATTATTCATCAACATAATCTCTATCATACTAAGACTAAAGAGACAGAGCTAAACAAAGCTTTCATGAACAACCCTTTAAAGAGACAGAGCTATACATAGCTTTCATCAACTATACACATCAACATACAAGCCAAATAAGAGCTTCACACACACGCAAATACTAAGTCATCAACATACAACACTCGTATCATTGAGACCAAAGAGACAGAGCTAAACAAAGCTTTCATCGACAAATCTAAACGAGCTAAACAAACCCTAGACACTCGATTTCGAATTTTCGACAAACCCTAGACACTCGATTTTCTCACCGATGCCAAGGAGAGGAAGAGATTGCTCGACGGAACACAGAGGATCTCGAGAGAGGAGGAGGATGAGTGACACAGAGGATCGCGAGATTGAGAAGAGTGTGAAAGCGGCGTCGAAGAGTGAGAATCCGCAGATCTGACGCGTAGAAGATAAGGATATTTTCGTAATTTACGTTTCATTTAACCTAAAAACTGGAAAAAAAAAAAAATACGCTCGGCTTGTTCGAACCCATGACCCATGAGATATGATTCTTCGCACTGACCACTACGACATGGGTAAATATTGTTGGAGTTTCACATATTTAATATATTAGTGCAGAGAAATGTATATATAATTCTATTAAATTCCCCCCCCCGATTAATCTCCATATAATCAACGAATAATTAATTAATCGCTAGGTTCTATCCGACCGCACGCGTAGCGCCTAGCAAGTTCTAGAACAAGACCCGACAGAAAATACCGAATCCGAATTCGAATTGTCAGATCTAGTTTCGGGTATTAGATACATCCGAATTGTCGACAGAAAATACCGAATCCGAATTAGGATTATGTTTTCAACCCAACAAGATCCGAAAGCATATGTACTACCAAATACTCAGTCCATCACAATAATATAAATGGGCGCTGGGCTAAAAAATAAAATTAGGACTCACTTTTTTTTTGTGCCACAAATTAGACCTCACTAATTTAGACAAAAATATAATTTTTGAATATTGAAAACCTTAAACATTATATTTTTGTCTGAATTAGTGAGTCCTAATTTTTAAATATTGAACCCTAGTTTGATCCAGAAAATTGAACCCTAATTTTATTTTTAGCTCAGAGCCCATTTTATATTATTATTGAACATATAAACCACACCATGGATAAAAAACTATTTTTTTCAATTCAAATCTTGTTTAATTCGAGTCTTGTTTAATCAGGTCTGGCTTTATGCGTGTGCCAACTCCCAAATTGTTGAAAATGATCCACAAATAAATGGACATATAAATCACACCATGGATACAAAACTAATATTTTCAACTTATAAACCAACAACATAGATACAAAACTCATTTATTGAGTATAAAACAACAATATAGGGGGGAGGTACAGAGTTTTAAGAGAATTGTATTAAAATGGCAAAGTCATTATTATTCAAACATAAATTTTAAAAATTCATTTAAAATTTACTGTTATTGGACTTGAAATTTCATAAAATATTCTGAATCCACTGTTATGGAAAATATTTAGTGTTTTGGATGTTTTTTAGTAAAAAAAAATTAAAACTCAAATCTCATGATTTTAGGTGATATTCTAGAGTATTTTAACAAAACTAACTTTAAATTCTGTAATTCATTGAAATCATCTAAAACCTTATTAAAAATCAAATCACTTCAAATTTTAGACTGAATACATCCACCTAATTTTCTGATCATTAATAAATGCTTCTATGTTAAAAAAGATACATAACTCACTTATTGAGTATAAAACAACAGTATAAGTAGAAAATTCATTTGTTTCAAAAAAGAAAAAAAGATACAAAATCTTAGATTCTCCACATATTTTCCTTTTTTTTTGCTAAATATTCTCTACATATTTCTCCTTATCATTGAAATGACGGACATCACAATACTTCTTCCTTACTCCAAAGCTCTTGCATGAGCTTGAATACAGTGAAGTCATAACATTCTGGCCATCATGAACGTCGCTTGTTTGGATCTTTAGTTAGTGATAGAAAAGAATTGTTGGAAGCTGTTGAAGTCTATTTGACCCAAAGTTAATGATAGATGTTTCTTTAGACCCATATATAACATTTATGTGAAATTAGTTGAAAGACACCTAATAACATGTGCTAGAAACATGGGTTTCAAATTCAACACTATTCTTAAGATAGAAAAAAGACATCAAATACCTCACTAGACAGCTTTATTATCCAAACAAACAAAAATCTTCTTGAGATTCACATGTCGCAACTATCGCTCTCATTCTCTTAATCCGAGGTAAAACTACAAAAATCTCAGCTTTTATTAAGTGCTCTCATTAGGTCATTTATTTCTTAGTAGTGAACTCACACGCACACACACTTCTTAAGTCAATGAAAGCTGAGGCGAACCAATACACATTGAAACCAAACAATGTCGTCACAGTTTTAAACTCGTTCACCTAAATTTCTGATATTTAATGAATGCTTATACTATCTTGTTTCAGAAAAGAATAGATGCAAAACTCTTTCTTTATTTTGAGAAAACATGGGTTTAACTAATGGTGGGCAAAAAAAAAAAAACGAACCGAACCTAGTCAAACCAAATTAACCGATCTAAACCAAACCAAAGTCTATTATCAAATAGTTTGGTTTAAATTTTTCCCAACCTGAACCAACCGAACTAAAACTAATCCGAACTGAGTTAAACGAAACCGAGAAACCAATATATATAGATTTTTATTGTTTGAGTTAAACATATTAACACTATACAATATACTAAAATCCTAAGACTAAAATTACTATTAACTTTATTAATGTTGTTGTTTTTTTTTAATTTTTCATTTACTTTAGTTAAATTTTATTAAAAATAATTTTCAATGGGTTCACCAATTCTGATTTATTTTTCATCCTCCTCAACAGAGGTAAATTCTTCACAACCATGCTTCCTTTCTATGAATGGAAATGATCTCTCAGTTTCTTTCTTGACTTTATGTTTCAGTTTACTCACCGGTTTGTCACTTTGTATATCAGTTTATACGGAATCAGAAGGTGCAATCGAGATTACTTTGGTTTTTCTTGTTGGTGAGAGTTGCTCTCCACATCAATTGTGACTATTTCTCACCTTTCCAACTCTGTCATGAATCGTGAAGGTTTTATCGACGCATTCAAGTTTTGTCTCACATTCAATGTCAACTTCGTCTTAAAACTTATCCTATTTAATTTCAGTTGTTATTTTAATTTGTGATTTGTCTTCAGAGAATGATTCATTACCTATATTTGTAATCCTTAAATTTGGGTTTTAATGAGAGTTGTGCTATATAACCAAAAATCATTAGTTTCAAAAAGGAAAAAAAGGTACCAAATTATTTATTAAGTTGTAACACATAACCAAAAAAATAGATACAAAATCCTAGATTCTGCACAAATTTCTTCAGAGCATTGAAATGAACAACATCACAATGCTTCTTCTTGGCGCCAAAGCCCGTGCCTGAGCTTGAGTGCAATGAAGCCTTAGCATTCTGGCCATCATGAATGGTTTTCGTAAGATTGCACTTATTAACTGAACCAAACATGTTGAACCGAACAGGACCAAAAAATTCAGGTTTTGGTACTGTTTGGTTCAGTTCAACAATTAAAAATATTTGGCTTTTGGTTCGGTTCATTTCAAATAATCGGTTAGTTAAATTTTCTTTAAATAAATTTTACTAAACAATATTAGTCTTAATCAAAATTCTGAACCGAAATAACCAAAAAATCCAAATTTTATTTAATTTAAACCGCAATTAACCGAAACATACAATTTCGGTTGAAAATATTGAAACCAAACTAACCGAATCGAAGTTTGCCCGATTCAAAATAACCAAAGAAACCGAACCCACTGGCCGAATCTTTTGTATTGAACAGCCATCGCTTGTCTGAAGCTTTATTGATAGAAAGGGATCGTTGGAGAACTGGTGAAATCTATATGATTTTAGTAGAGTGAATCAGACCCTGTTAGGCCTAATGGAGATCATTGTGGATGATGGCATGATGCTCGTAGTTCTTGGACACATCACAAGAGCAATCTTGACCAATGTTCTGAAATTACTCAACAAAGATCAGTTAGAGTCTTAGGACACATAGTAAAGCTGCTAACTGAAACATACTTCAAAGTTCAAAAGATCAGTTTCATCAACCAGTTCTATCACATGCTGGTTTATACCATATGGGGTACGTCTCACCACACTAACTTTCCTTGTGCTTTGTACAATCTTAATCTTGTTTCTAATAATAATTTGTGTTCTGTTTTGACTTTCAGTCTCGTATATTTGCGTCAGGGGAAGAGATCTTGGAAGCTCGTTTAGACCTATGTTTGTTTCTCCGAAGGACCCAAAAGGGAAAAGATCTTCAAGTCCAATTCTTCTATACCTGTGAACTCCATTGTTACAAATCTAGATCGACCTAAAGAGCAATTACACAAGGAAATGTTTAGGGATTATCCTAAGTAAAAGGAAACAGATGATTAACCCAACTACCCCTAAAAGCCAATGCTTCAACTCAAACAATAAATTTGAAACACATGATAAGTGTTTTAAGACCATAAAGAGACAAAGAGGTCACGAACATATACAAAAGAATGATAACAAACTCTGAAAGACCCAAAATCGAGAAAGCACTAGAGCTCCATCGCAACCAAGAATCTAGCTTATTGATAAGTTAGTTAAAACATGGAAAACAATGTACTGGAGAGGTGAGAGAGACGGGGAAGAAACAAAACAATGGCGAAGCGACTTGAGAGACGACTAATGAATGAAATAACGAGAATCAGATTTGAAAAATTGAAAGAGTGGGAAAATGGGAAGGTTAACAAATCTCTAGGGGTTATTTAGTTTCAGATATTAGGTACAAAATTATTTTGTTTCAAAAAAGGAAAAAAAGATACAAAATCTTAGATTTTCCACATATTTTCCTTTTTTTTTGCTAAATATTCTCTACATATTTCTCCTTAGCTTTGAAATGACCAATATCACAATACTTCTTCCTGACTCCAAAGCTCTTGCATGAGCTTAATACAATGAAGCCATAACATTTTGGCCATCATGAACGGTCTTTTGATTGAAAAGTCATCGTTTCTTTTTTTAACACAAACTTTCATTAACTTTACCCGCCAAAACCGCGAAATCACATTTTCCCGCCAAAACCACAAAATCATGTTTCCCGCCAAAATCGCAAAATCACGTTTTCCCGTCAAAACTGCAAAACCACGTTTTCCCGCCAAAACCGAAAAATCATGTTTTCCTGCCACTTAAAATCAGTTTAACATTATTTATATTAGGTGGATTCTACAAAAAGCCCATTTAAAATGATCCATTTTGGATTTGGACAAAGATGTTAGGTTGTTGGGTCAACCATTAACTCATATGACCCATTAAATTTAATGGGTAATGGGGTCAACCCAACCTATTTATTAAATGGGTTGGGTTGACCCATGACCCATTAATAGTCAACCCATTTGGGTTTTCGGTTGGGTTGACCATTTGACCCATTTTGACACCCCTAAACGTAATTAAGGCGCACACATGAACAGTCTTTCTTGTAAGACACGTGTTGTGTGGGAGAAGAATTGGAGAGGAAAAAAAAATCAGTCTCAAGTCGAGGATTGGTTCCTCTCCACGACGACGAAGCAAATCAACGGTGGCTTCTGAGCGAGCCTGGAGCTCCGGAGCAGATTACCCTATTGTATCTTCAGAGAAAGAGGCTTCTGATTCTCCGACCATGTAATGTAAGCTTTTTTTTTGTTTTGGTTCTTCCTCTGTTTGGTTCCATGTATCTTACACTGAGTCGTAGATGGTGGATTAAAACTGCAATTGTTTGAGATGGAACCTTGTAAAAATCGAAACTTTGAATTGCCTTTGATGGAAAGTTACTACTTTTACCTTCTGTAGACGAACATAAGTAAATAATCTTCAGGCAAAAACTATATTTTTGTCATGTAGTTGTAAAGTTGGTTCATTCTGAGTGACCAAACACTTTCTGTTAGCTTAGCTGATATAAAGATGAGTTGTCGTTTTGTATCTATCCTTTTTGTTTTTTGGCCATAGAAAGACAGAAACTTTATATTTCAGTTGTGGAAGATGAAGTTAGTTTTGCAAGAGGTCTTCGAGTTATAGGGTGTTTATTAGAGTATTCAACTTCATTATTTTTGCAGTGACACTGCTCTCTTCTTTGATGCCTTGGTTTGATTATGTTTGATAGTAATCAGTGTAAAATAAGCATAGATATGCAGGGTAATGCATCCATTTGTGGCATGTTATTGTCTATCAAAGAATACAAGAGACACGGTTTTTGTAATCACAAGACTATGTGCATTAAAGCTTCAAAGTATATCATTGTAGTTAAATAGATTTGTATTTCTGTTTCGATTTTCTCAATCCCATTTGTATCTCTTACAATCATGATTGTGTCATAAGCTGTGTTGAGTTAGCTTACCAAGGTACCTATTATTAATAAGCTGCTATTTGGGTTTGATGCAGGGTGGATGTTGTAGTCTTTGTCATCTGGGAGCTATAGTCTTCTTAGTATTTTCAGAGGTTTCCTTGTACTTCAAACAATTGCAACTCGCTTTCATTTTGGTATGTGTCACTTTGTTACTACTTGTTTGTATGAATCACTTTGTTACTATTTTTTTTTTCTAAGAACCCTTGACTAAAAGACTAGCATTGGAGCACAAAAATGTTGGTGTCTCTTAACTAAGTTCTTAACTAACATTTATTATTAAAAAATCTCATTAAGAGACCCTAATGGGATTGGTCTCTTAATGAGATTGTAGGGTTAATCATGCTCAAATAAACATTTCTATTTCTCTAACGACATGTTATTTTTATATAGCATCCTTTACACTCAATTGTTTATGAGGACCATATGTATTATGAATTTATGAGACACTTTTTAGAATACTAATATCAAAAGTACAAAACAGAACTAAAATCCTAATTTACAACATAAAATCCTAATTTAGGGGTAATTGTGTTAATCATCTCCTTTTTATTTAGGTAGATCAAGATTGGTAACAATGGAGTTCACATGCATAGAAGAATTGGACTTGAAGATCTTTTCCCTTTTGGGTCCTTGTGATCTCATGCGGTCTTGTGTTGTCTCACGTTCCTGGTTCCGGTTCGGTAGGTTTTCTTTCTTTCTATTTGTTATATGATATGTTTCTTCATTTCTGATTATTGTTGGAAACTTCTTGCAGTGACTAGCTACCCGTTCATGAGAGACTTAGCGCTACAGATGGTGAATGTAGCTAACACCCGAGTCAGTTTCACCAACCAGCACCCTGACTACGCATTGCTAGTTAGAGCACTCAAGTATGCTCCTAGGATTAACTGCCTCTCTGAGGCAGTTAAGGCATCTTCTCATCATCATCATGACGTATATGACAACATCTCAAACACCATCCATGACTTTATGCTGGCGGGTCCTTGGATGAGCAGAGGACGAACTGATCCATCGGGAACAGAGTGGCTCATGTATAAACTGACTGAGTTGTCTCTCGTTGGTAGCATCAGAATCTACCTAGAACCATCTTGTAAGTCTCCTTTTATTTAAGTGTTTATTGAATATGGTTTTGACTGATACTAAGATTTGTTTTGTAGATCCTAGTCTACATGTCTCTCCAGTCTACGGAGCTCGTGCTGTTCGCTTCATCTTTGGAGATGTTAGTGAAGAAGATGTCTTCAGTGCCACTTTTACTACACCGTTGTTTCCAATGACTCAGAACGTGAGTGAGCTCTTTGATATATTCTTATGTTGTTTATATATTTTCTTATCTGGTTCAAATTCTAACTTAGGCTTTTGTAACACAGAGGTGCCAGAAGTTTAGTCTGGAGAAACCTCTTATTTGCATCAACAAGTTTCTGGTTGTGGAGTTTCATCAACCAGTTCTATCACTTGGTGGTCTATACCGTATGGGGTACGTCTCACCACACTAAAACTTTCCTTGTGCTCTGTACAATCTTAATCTCGTTTCTAATAATAATTTGTGTTTTGTTTTGACTTTCAGGGTCTCGTATATCCGTGTCAAGGGAAGAGATCTTGGAAGCTCGTTTAGACCTACGTTTGTTTCTCCCACAGGGGACGTGGTGCTGCAAGCGACCACTTACTTGGACCCAAAGGTCAAAGCGAGCTTGATATTCTTGCTGCTCGTCTTCGTGTGGGTGATGATGTTCAAATTCCTAAGCTAGTGGGATTCTTGAACAATGAGTGATCGAGGTTGGAACATACTCTAAGGCCGAGGAGGCTGTGGTCTGTGTAGACCACCATTTTAGGAGTTTCTGGAGTCTAACTCAAGATTTTCTATTTAGTAGCTTTTCTCATATGTTTGTTTGTTTTAGTGTAAGATCCTGTCTAACAATTCTAAACCTTGTTACTTTTAGATTAATGCACCAAATTTTAGATCCTGTCTATCTGAAACAAAGATATGTTTGTTTTAGTATATTTGAGATTTGAACAGAAACGAAAACCTCTTGTGAGGGAGATGATGAGGAGAGGATTTAGAAAGGTGAATAATGCTTCTGTTCATTGTAAAGTAAGGAGTTACAAGTGTTTACATATCCAAAAGCCTGAGGCAAGCTCTGCTTCAATAGTAGTATCTCAAGGTCAGGAAAATCTTGGTTCTGTGAATTTGAATAGTGGTATGCAGAAATCTTTGTTCTGCTCCGAGATTCTTGAAGGCTTATGAGTCATTCATCAATAGACCCAAGGTAGTTCAATCTCACCGGTCTATACCAGCAAACAAATATCTATCTGTTATATATATAAATATAATGGTTCCATTCTCTTCAAACGCATTACAAGATGTGGAATCTAGTTGGCAGTACAAGAAGAGACAACTAAACCAAATAAGATATACCGCTATTCTCAGACATCTACTGAGGCAGAGTCTATCAAAGCTCTTGAAGTCCCAGAAAGTACCAAAAGGAAACTCTCAGGTAACAGTGAACAAGAACATCAAGTGTTGCATGTCAAGAGAGAACCAACATCTTTAAAAAAATGCTGAACGAATGTAGCATCTTCAGAGGCACATAAGTTGATAAATGAACCATGAGTAGGAGAAGCTAGCATTTGCAATCCTCTCAA
>CAKOAT010257821.1:38182-55261 GCA_932364175.1 Eruca vesicaria subsp. sativa | reverse complement strand
AATTTAGGAATTAAGAGCTAAGTGTGAAAGTGTTAAAAAGAATCCCTAGTTGGTTAAAAACAAAAGGTTAAGAGTGTTCATTGGGTGTGTGTTGAAGATGTGTGATCTTTTGAGTTTTTGGGGCTTTGAAAGAAGAAGATATGAGCTTAGAATTATTTAGGAATGGGGTAGAATGATGAGAACAAGTCATTGTATGCATGAATTGCTCCTTTTCTTAGATAAATTTTGCATAATGATCTAGCTACTATTCTTGAGAGTAAGCCACCATAAAAGAATGTATTTGAACCCCTCTTTGTTTCACATTGAACCTTTTTGCTCACAAGGCCAAATGATTGAGATCATATGCCCATTTGTGAGACTTCACCTTGTGTGTGTGTGTGTGAATGAATGTGAGAGTTGGTTAAAGTAACTTGTTGATTGAAAAGTGTTGCATCTTGTTTAAAGACATAAGAGTACCAAGATAGGCCTAGAGAAGCTAGAGTACAATAAGAGAGTGTGTTCATGCTATTTGCTATATTTCCCTTAGGATGTTAAGTTGAGTACTAAGAAGTGTTTCTTTTGGTTATGAGTTCCCATCTTCAAACCTCTTCTCTAACAAGTTCTTGAAATGTTCACTTGAGGACAAGTAAAGAGCAAGTTTGGGGGAGTTGATATCTTGTGATTTTCATTGAATTAACTAACCATTTCTTATGCATATTGGAGTTTATGATTGCATAAAAGCATTATTAGGTTGCATATCCATTTGCATTTGTTTGCATTAGGTGATGGAGTACCTCAAGAGGCTTATAAAGGAGTTTGAAGTGGTTTTGGTTCAAGAAAGGCTGAAATGATCAATTGGCGAGTTCCAAAGTGTCACGGCGAGCTTTCACCGCGGGGTTAGGTGGTCGCTCCACCTTGAGCGCGCCTCAGAGCGGGGTCTCACCCGGGTGCAAGGGGTCGCTCTAGGCAGAGCACAGCCGATGAAGAATTGCATCAAGTATCACCGCGGGGTCATGCTGCGACGATGGGAGGTCGCTCCAAGTCGAACGTACGCCAGCGGGGGGTCTCACCCGACCTTTAGGCCCCGCTCTGGACAGGACATCCGGAGAACGCATAGAGCAAGTGCTGGAGCGAGGTCACACACCGACCCTGGGAGGTCGCTCCAGCTCAAGCGGGCACCAGCGCGAGTTCTCACCCGAGTTATGGGGGTCGCTCCAGTACTATTCACACTCGAGTTTATGTTTTATTTTTGGCCTAATTAACCTATGAGTTAAGCCCATTAGCGTTTTTAAGTACCATATAAATACCTTTAAGCATGTTTTTAGGGATCTTATCTTGTTTTCTCTCCTAAACACTTGATACTTTGGTGAAAGTTTATTCCTTTGATCTAAGATTTCATCTTTTATCTTGTGTTCTTGAGATTATTTAAGTGTTTTCTTTACTTTCTAATCATGATTTACCTTAAATCCTTCATAGGTTTAAGTGTGATCATGGTTATTAGTGAGTAGACATCTTTGGATTCATGGGTTAGGGAGATCAAAGGGGGATTAAGCTAGATCTAGGGTGTTAGAGTATAGATCCATCTATTTCCTTGCTTGTTGGGGGATTTTAATGCTATTTTAGAGTTGGCCTCTCTAGAATTGATCTTTAGGTATTTCAAGCTCACAAGGTGTTTGATGAAATACCTGAACCAACTCTTCATTGCTTCTAACAATCTTTACCAAAGAGATTTGATGTTAAAGTTGTTTGAATGGTTAATAGACTAGGTCTTAATGATTGTTTAGATAACATTCAACCTAAGAGATTAGATGTTTGAGTTATCTTTGCAAATGAACATTTGTCTAGGGATATAATTTGTTTAGGAATGTGTCTAGACCTAAGGATGATAGATTGAATGAAAAGTTTACACCTTTAGATTGAACTTAATTCCCCCAAGATCAGTTCCCTTATCCCATGAGTTCTACCTTCTCATTTTGAAAGAAAGCTTGATCTTTATTGCTTATTTAGTATTCTCTTACTTTAAAAAACCATCTTAATATTGATAGCACTTAGATTAAGCTTTGTCTTGTAGTCCAATTTTAACACCTAACACCGCGGTGAAAGCTCGCCGTGACACTTTGGAACTCGCCAATTGATCATTTCAGCCTTTCTTGAACCAAAACCACTTCAAACTCCTTTATAAGCCTCTTGAGGTACTCCATCACCTAATGCAAACAAATGCAAATGGATATGCAACCTAATAATGTTTTTATGCAATCCTAAACTCCAATATGCATAAGAAATGGTTAGTTAATTCAATGAAAATCACAAGATATCAAAACTCATTAGAAATAGAAAATGACTATTACTTCCCACAAGTCAGTCATGGTAAGATACCTCTAATTACATGTTGAAGGCTCTGAACATCTTCTGACCATTTCTTCTGACGATGTTTCCACACAATCTAAAGTCATAAATGAGCAGTGAAGATATCAAAAGAAAAAAAACTCAGAGAGAACAACTAACAACCTGAACGTAAACTAATCTGAAAATGCCCAAAAAACTTATAAAGATTTCTCAGAAGCGTCTTCTCAGTCAATAACTTCCAATCTCTTGTATGTTCAACAAATCACACACATCATCTCCCATCTCCCAGAATCAGGATCCTTCTTCTTCATCTTGCTTCTACTCGTCAATTTCAATTGTGACCCAAATGAACTCGCGGTACCTAACACCGAAATCAGAAGCAGTAATTATGAGATGGTTAACAGTGAGACTAATCAGAATTACGTTAATGCTCCACTTCTTTCATAGATACAAAACCTTTGTCAAATCAGGTTTCAGACTTTTTTCATAAACAGATTACCAAACTCATAAGAGAAAAATAATAATTCAATAATCGTTGGGAAACAAAACTACATCTTGGAATTGCAGAGAAGAGTTATATGGGTTCGTCTCCACTCACATTACACTGTCTTCTATTTGGTATTAGGGTATGTTGTAGTCAAATCGAATATGCATTAGATTTCAATTTTAAATTGTACACAATTTTATTCTTAGTGAAAGGTTTGAAGAATGTTTATAAAGTTTATTTTAAGAGAGATTTTATTCTTAGTGAAAGGTTTAAAGAATCTTTAGATAGAAGCATCTTTTTATATTTGGTCACAACATTTTCAATAGGTCTAAAATGAAATGTCATGGTAATTTTCAAATAGTAGTAAATTAAGAGATTCAATATATTTTATTTCACAAATAAAAATATTTACGTTAAAATGATATAATATGTTAGAAAAGGGTTGCACAAAATAAACTTTATAATAAAATTCTATAAATTAACATATCTTAAACTTGTATATATATATATATATATCTAAAATGAATAAACACAAAAAATACGTAAAGGTACTCAAGAGCTTTGAAGTGCAGGTAAGACTTTAGTATAAATTAAATAAAAATTAATTTGTAAATATGTTATTTCATGTATGTTTAATAATCAAATGTAAATTCAGTAAAATAAAAATATAATAAGAAACAACAAATTATGTGACGGTGTGAAATAATTGATTAATTACGACATGTAACTATAAAATTATTGTATTTGAAATAGTTATATAAACATTTAAATATATAATAACGCTAAAATACATACCACTAATTTTTTAAAACAAATATATATATATGAATGAAACATCTACGCGGTTGCGCGGATCAAAATCTAGTTACACATTTACACTCTCGATGACTGGAGATGTTGTAGCCAGAGCTGCTGCGATCTTAAACCATGATTGAATCCAAATGGGGTTTGTTATTTCTGTGTGGTAGGGATAAATCTAATAGTGAGATTTGAAACTTTTTAATTTGGAATCAAATCTTTATGATAAAAAATTATCTTCATCCTTTCAGTTTTACACACATATGTCTCCTTTCTTACATATTTCATCTCATCTTCAGAACTCTACAAAAGCTCAAGATTATACTTCATGGGAGAATTTTCTAAGGGGACAATGCTTTTAGAGACGGTGTGTTTCATACTTCCGGTCACAAAAGGAAATAAAATATGTGTTTATTCTGAGCATCTCCAAGCAAGATGGCATGTGGGGTAAGTTGACATTAAAACACACAAATTTCATTCATGGGTGAATGTATGACTGTATGACTAGACATTATAAACAAACCCTGATTTCATCAGAAGGAAATTTAACTATATGTAGCTGCAAGGAGTAGATAGTAATCCCCTATATATTATTTGAGAATCATTTAAAAAGTTATAACCTTAAGTTTGTAAGAATTAAAAATAACCCCAATCCTATGTGGCATAGCTTTTTGGCTTCTATTTCAAATCCCAAGGATTCTAGAGCATGTGATATAATGTATAGTCTAAAAATTATATTCTCTAGCAATATAATATTTCGTAGACTATAGTTGGTCGCATATATCAAATATTTATTGTTTCGCATGCTTTCCTTAAACAAAACCTACGGAATTACCTAATATGATTAAAATATATACGACAATTAATGATTTTAAATAATAAAGATTTGATAACAATCTGTATACTTTTTCTCATTTTGTTTATTTATTTATTATTAAAATAAATTACACAATTACATTAATCATATAATAAAAATCTAGATTTTTTTGTGTATGTTGTATTTAGAATTTTTCAAAATGAGTATAAATTACTAAAACTGTTAAAAGTCTCACATAAATTTTTAGGATCAAAGTTTTATTTTTTTCTATATTAAAATATAATGATTATAAGACCATATGAAAAAATAGTTTTAGTTTATATATATATATATTTCATATCGTTTTAATCAAACTATAAATCGTATGAAAATACATACTTATATTTTGATATTTGTCTTCAACATATATTGAAAAGTTAATATTTTAATTTTGAAATATGTCATTGTTTTTTTTTTAAATGATTATAAATTATTGAAACTACTAAACATCTCACATTAAAAAAATCGTTGGTGTAAAGTTTTGTTACACAAATATGCAAATAATCATAAAATCATATGAATAGAAACCTCATTTAATAAATATCAATATTAAAGGTGTGCCATATTACTATGTTTATATCATTTAAATTTAATTATATATCATATACATTATATAAGATTGATTATTTTGATTTATTTACGCTAATTGCGAATAAACAAGAGTGATAGTTAAATTTATATGCATACGTCAATTTATCACATAATAGTGACTGATTTCTTAGTTATGTAATATATATATTTATTATTTTATTATGTTATGATATGCAGAATATTATAAAATAAGTTATAAATATAAAATACTTATTGTGAATAAAGTGCAGATCTTAACATAAGTATGTATCTTTTTAATTATTTTAAATCTTAAGTATTTTCTAAATCCCAGGTCAAAACAAATAAACGAAATGAGAATAAACTTCAAAATCAATATTTATATCGAGTAATAAACAAATTATAAAAAAACACAACAAGAGAAAAAAATTGAAGATTAATAGGATTAACACGTGAACGTAAAATTCTCATAACCATAAATAATTTTTAAATTGTTAAATCATGATATAAAACTGAGTTAATTTTTAATTTGTTAATTTTTTTTTTAGTTTTTAAAATCATTATGGTTATGTTAAATCATGACTATGATTAATTTTAATTCTTTATTTGTATTTGAAAAACTTAAAATATTGTTTTTAAAAATAATTTAAAATTTAACTTAATTTTTTATAAAATTATTTAAAAAATAATAATTTGTCAAAAATATAGTTTTCTAATATTATTATACAAGTAAATAAATTATATTAAATTAGTTTTGAAAATTTATATATATTTTAAATGCAATCATTTTACCAACTGTTTCTTAAAAAAACATTAGGAAATTTGCTAATACTCTACCAATCAAGCCCAATGACACTCTGTTTATTTTCCATCACTCGAACACTAAAAAGTGAAAAGATATATGAAATCGGGTCCATTAAATTCTAAGATTTGATCTACAGTTCTAATTACAATTGCTTATGATCCTACATATAGATAATTATTTAAAAATTCCAAAATTCTAAAGTCTTAAATACATATAAAAACAATTATATGTAAATTTTAAATTTATCAGTATTAAAATTTTATATTTTAATTACGTATATTTACCCTGCGCAAGGCGCAGGTCTTATCCTAGTAAACTTTATAACTAAATTTATCATCAAATCAAGCCTTACATGTGAAAAAATCCTACATATGATAACCGGTTTGCCTATGATTTAAGCCTAAAAATGAACTTCAGAAATTATTCACCAAAAGTAAAGTTAAGCGATAAGTGTACAATGTACTGTTACTTAAATGATTAAATCATATATTATAAGAAAGCAAACTGCTCATGCTAAAACAGGTACAAACACTGTGGCCTAGTTGTCAAGATTTAAAGGCTTTTGCATCCATGTCTAGATTAAAATCTCAGGATACGCAGTTTCTACACCAAGATATCTGGATTTCAATTCTTGGAGAAGGGGGATTATGCAGAAAATTAGAGAAAAAACTTACAAGAGATCTTCAGGATGGCGAAAGGAATACCGTTAAAAGTGAATCTCATAGAGCGGTTCAGGGTGATGTAGTCAGACTTGAATCATCATAAGAAAGGTAGAATTCGGCTATAATATTATCTTTGTAATGTTTCTCTTAGTTTGTAATAACATAATTAACAAGACAAAAAAGGTACAAATATGACCGACTCTGTATTAAAATATAGTATGAAACAAGGGCTTTTGGGCGCCAAATATCATAGGTATTTTAGGAGCGCCCAATAGCATTTAATACCATACTAGGTAATAACCCACGCCTTACACGAAATGAGATTATTAATTTTGTTTTTTAAGTTAAATAATATATTCATTCTGTTTAGTCTGGATATTGGTTCGATTTTAAGTTTATTATTATTTTTTTTAATCCATATTTATTTTGGTTTGTTCGGTTAAAATGTTTGATGTTTTTGATGTTTTGGTGATAACAAAAATCCACTGTTTTTTGTTTGATTTCATGTTATATAAATTTTAGACACTTCTGATGTCGAACTAATGGTTTCCTATTATAGTTTCTAAAGGCATGCAAAATAAAACAAAATATAAATAATTGTTGAAGAAAAAGAAAAGAAAATAATTAAGACAAAACATTTCACTACAATTTGATCGATGGAGAAAGTAAGCCTATAAAAATATTCCAATTCCGAATTAGCATCCTCGCTTGTGGTGAATATTTAGTTATATAGTCGCTCACGTCATTGTTTACATGTATGTGTATGTAAAAGCATGTAAATGTGGTGATAAATATATGAAGATACTGTTAATTAACGTTAAATATATTTTTGTGCAAAATAACACATGAAAAGAAAATTCTTAAAATAAAATTAAGTAAAAACAAAATAGACTTAGAAATTAATACAAAATTAATATAAAATCAAATTGTATCCATAAATAATAAAAATAATATATTACAATGTGATATCTTCACTTGGTACTTGAATTT
This sequence comes from Eruca vesicaria subsp. sativa, assembly GCA_932364175.1. NCBI lineage: Eukaryota > Viridiplantae > Streptophyta > Magnoliopsida > Brassicales > Brassicaceae > Eruca > Eruca vesicaria. The sequence goes on along the minus strand of CAKOAT010257821.1, from coordinate 47,789 downwards.
TGTTATAATCAATTTTGTGAATTTTTTTTCCTTTTAAAATTTTTTTAAGTTCTGATTTTTTTGTAGTAATTTGATTTTGTTAATAATTCTTGGTATGGTATAAAAAATTTGTAAGAAATTAATATGTAGCTAAATCAAAGTTCTGATTTTGTGTATGGTGTTTTCACCTCAATTTCTTAATTCATAATCAATTATTTGTTGTCTTCGTGTACAGAAACTTCAACCATAGCCAACTTCAGTAAGATACAAAATTTGCAGTTTTATATTTTCATCTCAACATTTTAGTTGATGCAAATTTTAATGATTTTGTATTTTTTCAGTAGTGATATTATTCATTAGTTCCATGTAGAGAATTTTAATTCACTAATACAAAGATTAAAATGTAGAATTAAAAATAAATTAATTAAAAAATTAGTGTATTGACCTATTGAATTATGAGTTGGGAAAATTAGGGTATGAACGTATTTATTGTCAAATGACTGTGAGGCTGACACGTGTCACTTATGGTGGGAACACATTTATTACAATGCTTTTGTTTTAATATATAAGAGATAGTATACTTGTTTGTAGACTTAGAGCAACATTATTGGGGTTTTCTACACTTGAGGTTCTAAAAATATATATGTGCGTATGTATATATTATATATGTGTATGTAATTGTGAATTTCTAGATTTATGGGAAACTCAACCAAAAGTTTCTCAAATAAGAAACTTTCGGTTGAGGTTTCCATAAATCTAGAAACTCACAATTACATACACATATATAATATATACATACATACATATATATTTTTAGAAGCCCGAATGTAGAAACCTCCAATAATGTTGCTCTTAACATGTAGTCTAGAAAGGGTGTAAGTTCGAATTTCCTCCATTTGTAAATTTTTTTTTCACAAGGATAGCAATGAAATAAAATCTGATGCAACATTCGTACGTACGAAACATAAGGTTTACGGAAATTACTTATACTAACACACAATTTCTATCTAATGACTAGAATAACATACCTAGAAAAAGGGGTAAATGTGAGTTAAATTCTAAAATACCCAAATGAAAAATAGAATTAAACAAGAAATATAACTTTTTCAGAAATTGAAAGACTCTAGATAAAATAGAAGCTTTACTGAGCAAAGACAAATATGAAAAAAAACAATTTCTTCTCCACGACATATCTTTCTCGTTATCCACCAAAAACCTAAATCCCCAAACTGTGAAATCCTCAAACTCTCGATTATCTTTCTTATTAAGATGATTCTTCATCAATTTGGTCATGTCTGCATCCTTTTCTATCACTAAAACCTTTGATTCACATAAGGGAAGCGAATCCGAAACCTACTCGAGGAACCCTAAATTCCCTTTTTGAAATTCTCAGTTCTGTCAAAGGTCGTATCTTCATTCAATTTTTCTCAGTTGTTTCTTCAGAAGTACAGCCTCATCTCCTCTTGAAGCTATTCAATCGACCCAGAAATCGTGGCATCAAGGTGAGTCTCTTTCATAGTTTCTTTTGGTGTTTTTGAATTGAATGTTACTACTGCACCATTAAGAACTCATGTATGTTATTTGATTTTTGGTTTCTGTATGTTACAGAGATATGACTACATCAACCACTCGCAAAACGTATCCAGCAAGACTTTATGAAGAGGGAAGATGTCCATTGCAACATCGATCAATGAATCAGAACTCTCACTTGGGCAATTTGCAGATGATGGAGGAAACTTTTAGCTTAGATGTGTGGGAATCAATTAAGGCATATTCTGTTGGAGTTATTATAAGGTTGAAAGAGATGGATTATACATGGTCAGCCCAAGTTATTATAAGGGAAGATGTCCACTGCAACATCGATCAATGAATAATATCTTTTAAGATTGTGTTGTCTTTCACTGGAATTATCCTGCTTCCTCTTCTGCTATCAACGTGAAACAACCATTTATCCTTCTCGAATAACCACTGGCCACAAAAAACTGCAAGATCCATCACTGATTTTTTTTTTGGTATTAACGTGAGAGAATTAGTTGTGAAAAAGAGAAGATATCGTGACTTGGAGAAGAAGAAGTTTCACGGCTAAACCTAGGTTTTAATAACTAGTTCTAGTTAGTGGTTGGATTTTTTGTTTCAATTAGTAACCCAAAATTTGTAAATTTTATTCCTAAACCGATTTTCGCAAATAACTATGCCACAACATAACTCTTTGAAAGTCTGCCATAGTGTAGGTTAAAGTCTGTTATCACATAGAAGTTGGTTTTGTAAGTATAAGTCTGCAACAAAACATGCTGATTCAGAAAGTCTGCTATCTCATGAACACGAAAATCTGCCAAATTATAAAATGTCTATGACAAAAATAGGCCCACCATTATGAAAGTATTCGAAATATTATAAACTTGCCATCATCAGACAAAAATCTGCTATGAAAATCTGCCAATTAAAAACAAATCTGCTATTGTAATTAAATCCACTATCATGTGTCGCAGACTTATTTTAGAATGTCTGTAATGATTTAAAGTCTGCCACAGTAAGTCTTTGGGAAAAAATAAGTATACAAGTACGAATAAAACTGCCATCAAGTGTCACAGATTTTTAACAGTAGACTTATTTATATATTTCGAAAATTTATTTTTCTGTGAATTTTTTTTTATAATTTTTTTTTACAAAGAAAATAAGGATATTCTGTGGATAAAAAAGAAACTAGTACTTAAAAAGTATTTTATTCTAGTAATTATAACAGAATTTGAAGTTATTCTAGTAATCTTCCCTAAGGTTTATTTGATTTTTGTTGAAGAAAGTGTGTCAAGTCATTTAAGTAGGAAACACTTATATTGAGAGGCAGTTTATGAGTTTTATTAATATATATGGCAGTTTTAGCTACTCACACACTTTGTCTAACTAAATCTAATTTTTCACACAAAAAAATGACTAAATAATATCGATAGCTAATACCCATTACGCTAACTAAAATAAAGTGGGATCCTGGAATCTTCTTCTTCCTTTCCCTCTTTATAGTTTTCTATGATTTTCATAATGAAATTTGATTCTTCCAAATTCATTTTTCTAGAGAAATTATCTTTAATTATTGTCTCTTATTTTTTAGCAATTTTTTGAGATATATGAAGATATATGGTTGATGGTGGTGTAGTGATGACATATTTGATGGCAACATTATAGTGACGTCAGCGAATCTCGTCTTCGGACTATCAGAAATATCTTCTCGTCACTCTGACTCCTCAACATCGTTACCTCCCTTATAGCCATCACAAGAAGCACGAGACATCAATGACCACTTTTGGCTTTTTTACACTTTTGGTCCTTACAATTTTGTATAATTTTCAACTGTGAATATATCTACTTGAATTAAATCCATAACTTCTTGATTAATTATCCTAGTCCATTTTTATAATTTTACAAATGGTCCTTGATTTATTATATCTTTTTTTTTTCTCTCAAACATTCAAAATAAACAATTTTCTTTAATATCCCCAAATTAATCAATTATTTTATATAATCTTTGTTAATGAAATTAAAAACATATATGAAAATGAGATGTCTAAAAACATTCCAAAGTGTACTGAATGAATTAAAATTAAATAGTAAAAATTATTTTAATTATTAGATAGGAATAATACACAAAACCATGTGTACATCTGTGCTCATATACGCCATCTTCTATCTGACTTGATATTTTTTTCTTTGAAATGTTGTGTATGCATGAATGTTTTGTACATTTATGATATCGTATTTTCTGTTAAAGACAAGCTTTGTGTACATTACATTTAAACCGTACATGTGTATACCTAATTTTGCATTACACATCAAAAGGATTGTGTACACATTTGTTTTGTAGGTTTTCAATATAAATAAGTAAGCCTTTACGACTTCATGAACTCATGATAATGTAAACACAATGTACAATTTTTTTTTCATTCTTCCCATGTACACGCATGGTCAAGGAATCTTTGAAATCTGACTAAACCCAAATATAATCCTTCACACCTTTTTTAAGAGATTCTGATTAGTGTGTGTGTTTTTATTGTAGGTCTTAGCTTGATTAATCTCTGATTTTCTTACATACATACACTATCATATTTGTCATACACATGTACACCTCTTTATCGTACACACGCAGTGAAGATGACTATGATACAAAAAGAACAATCAAGAAGTTAGAGAGTTAATTCTAGTAGACATCTGCACAATTAAAAGTTTATGATCAAAACGAAATTATGTGAATTTTAAAGGACAAAAAGAGCAAAGAAACATAAAATAGCCATTAGTGCTCTCGAATTTGTTCTGACGGAGCCGCGACAGCGAGATGTGACGCCATGACATCGGCAAGGGTGTGAAAGAGTCTGGTTCGACACTAGTGCCGTTGGTGTCTATCATTGAATATATTTTTTCAATTTCAGCTAAAATAAATATATTTTCCCAAATTAGATTTATTGTTAAGCTACAAAATAAGATTTATGGTTTATGGCCAAAAATACAATACATGGCTTTGTTTCTTTTCACAATATGTACATGTGACTCATTACTCAATTCACTGGTGTACATATGAAATGTTGCACACATGGATAAAAAAAAATTGTGTACATAGTGTCATATACATATAATATTTATACAAGTATTATTAGAAACATCATATACAAGAAATAATTTTAAGATATTTATCATCTCATTTACCACATTTTAAGATTATATATATATATATATATATATATATATATATATGCATGTTTGGAAGTATGAGACCAAATAATTATTTGAAAATCATAATCGTCTGTGGCAGAAACAAAAAAAACAAATGGCAGGGATCAAATGTTATAAAATCAAAATATTTCTGGTCTTGAATGCACATAAAAGTCTCCGATCAAATTCATGGATAAATTTAAACAAATTAGAAACTAGAGATAAATTGGAGAATAAACAAGAGCTGGAAAACCATACGTGCAAATATTCTAAAATTCACCATTGTTTCTTTAGACAAGCTTTTTCTTCTATCTGCGACCAAACATGGATGTGCTCTCTTCGATCTGCGACTACTATGAGGAGGAGACGACTTAACATTAACACGGATCAATGTAGAGATTTGACGGAATTGCGCTGTGGTTTGAGATCGTCTACTGCTCCTTCACGTCAGCCATGGCGAACGAAGACATGTTTACGATCAAGCTTGAGCATGGCTTGAAGATGAATCGAGACGACGATGATGGATGTAGTCGAAGATTGTGGCGGTGGCTCGAAGTTCATCGCACTGATAGATCTTGGCGGTGGCTCGAAGTTCATCGCACTGATAGATCTTGGCGGTATAAGCAGAGTCACAACATTATCAAGACTGTTCCCACCACTGCTATTATCATTAATGGTTATACTATTACTTCCATGGATATTAAAAAATAGGAGAGAATGTGAAATTCTGAGTGGACTCACTTAATTATATGAAAACTATACTTTAGTTAGAAAATAAAAGAACAAGTTAAAAGAAGAGTAAAAAGTTAGAAATAAATGTTTAAGGAGTGATAACTGTCTTAAAGTGTAATAAAAAAAAACTTAAAACTATCTTAGAAGAAAATAACTTTCTGAGAGCATCCCCATTAGTGAAACTGGGGGGTTCGATTCTCAATACAAAATAATTGATTTTTATTATTATTGTTTTCTTTTGATTTAAAATAATAATAATAATTAACCGAAACAATCACGGGCCGTCACATCGTATGGAACCTGTGAAACAGTGATGAAACGGGTTTACTATCGAGACCTCCTGCGAGACAAGTTCACTAATGGGGGTTATTTTAATTTTTTTTTTTTAAGAATCTATGTGAACCCACCCCCCTTAATTTCAGTAATGGGATGCTCTAATATTATAAACTACAAAGTGGTCTGTAGTGTAGTATTTGTTTTAATCTCTATAATATTATTTGAGAAGTCAGTTTCTTACGTGTAACGCTCACGTTAACTCTCGCGATGGTTGATTACATAGATACCCTTAATTTTAAGATTATTATTAATCTTTTATTTAGTTTCTTTTTACCTTTTTCCAAATAACATATATAATAAAAATGAAATATTTCTAAAATTTGAAAACAAATTAAAAAACGAAAATATATGTATATAATATGACTTTATTAAAAAGGAAAGTTCACAAAATCTCTATAATGTTATTTGAGAAGTCAGTTTCTTACGTGTCACGCTCACGTTAACTCTCGCGATGGTTGATTACATAGATACCCTTAATTTTAAGATTATTATTAATCTTTTATTTAGTTTCTTTTTACCTTTTTCCAAATAACATATATAATAAAAAGGAAATATTTCTAAAATTTGAAAACAAATTAAAAAACGAAAAATATATGTATATAATATGACTTTATTAAAAGGGAAAGTTCACAAAATAGTAATATCCCCAATAATATATTTATTGCATTTTAATCACAATATATATTAAGTTATACATAATTTAACTATAATATTTACATATCTAAGACAACAACCAACCGAAATGAAAATAAGAAAATTAATTAAAGTCTATTATATTTAGAATAGAAAATAGTATAGCTGAATTAAAAAAATAGATATTATCCAATATACCAAATTGATAATCAAACCGACTATTGATCCAAAATATAAATAAACAGACAATAATATATCCAAAGTCATATGTATAATTAGAATAACATAATATTTATTAATATAAATTATACATATAAACTGATTAAAACTAAAACTAAATATCAATTAATTATTATAAAATTTTACTTTTATGAATATTTATATCCGTGCATGTGAACGGGAAAATCACCTAGTATTTAATAAGATATTAAGATTCATACCTAATTTGGTGATGGTCAAACTGAACTTTAAAAGACTAGAATCTACAACACGTGCGGTCAGAGTTGGCACGTGAACATTAAATGAAAAAAACACAAATGTGACCGGAAAAAAAGTGACGCTGAAATCAATTTGGTCTGTTTTACAAAATAGTTTTCTTCAGTTTAGCCGTCACTTTGACCATCTAGATTCATAGGACTTCACCCACAATTTAAATATTTTCGTTTTAGCCCCTCGTGTTATCAGAATCTATACTGGACGCAGAGCTGCCCCAAATTTTTTATTTGTTTGACAACCTTAATAATTTCATTTACTATGACAACCTTAATAATTCCATTTACTATAACAACAGCACGTATATATTTTAATGATACAGTTTACCCCATTATTGAACCTTTTATTTATTAATAGGAGGCTTTTGACCAGTGACCACCCACCCGCACGTGTTCTAAAATAAGATCCAGTAGATTGATTCTCAGTAGTCACATTACCTCCACGTATAAATTATCGATTACTATCAAATATATTACATGCAACCAAATATAACTTAAAACTAAACGTATGGAACATAGAGCTTTTAACACAAATGAGGTGAAATACAGAGGTGTACGCAGTGCCGGTCCGGAATAATTTGGTGCCTAAAGCGCACAATTTTTTTTTGTCCTTAAATATAACTAATTTTTTTACTGTATTTTAAAGTTTGTAATCAAAATAATGTAGTAAATCCTAATTTGTTAAAAAAAAATATAAAAACATAAAACCATATTATTCATGAAAATGATTTTTTATCAACTTTGAATAACTAAATATTTATGCCAGAGTCATTCTATTAATATTATTAACAATCCATTTAGTTGATCGAACATGAAAAAGAATGTCTATTATTAAATGTGAAATATGTTGTTCGTGTCTATTTAAAAAGATGTAGAAGTTGGAAACTAATAGTTTAAATCCTTTGTTATAATAAATATTTTGTAGAGAGCTATTTTATCAAAAACAGAAAATAGAAAATGAAAAATCGGAAGAATGTCTATTTTAAAGATATAACTAAGGTTTGTTTGAGTTGACAAAAAAATTAAAGTTTTCTTGATTAATTAGTTGATTTATAATAATATATTTGTGATAGAATAGACTAAATTATTAGAAAGATAAGGAATAATAAGAAAAAAGTAGTAAAAAAAAGGGAGTGAGAATCGAACCCCTTACCTGCAATTTATGATGGGAAGGACATAACCCACTAAGCTAAAGTAACATTTAAGAAAAACTTGGCGCCCCTAAAATATAACTATAATTTGGCGCCTAAAGCCATTGCCTTATGGGCTTTAGCCCAGGGCCGGCCCTGGGTGTACGAAAGAGTCCATGGGGAAAATATGCTGCGGAGATACGTGACTCCGCTAACCACGGTGCTCGTGTCTGGCTTGGGACGTTTAACACAGCGGAAGACGCCGCTCGGGCCTACGATAGAGCCGCTTTTTCTATGAGAGGCCACAAGGCCATTCTCAATTTCCCTCATGAGTACCCACTGATGAAAGAAAGTCCAAGTGGTTGTTGTTGGGCTCGAATATGGCCCGTCAGCTAAGGCTAATGGATTCAAATGACGAAAGCTGACGATGGGTCACGATAAGCCCACCACGGGTTAAGTCCCTAAGAGAAGAAGAATGGGGCCAACTTAAAGCCAGAAGCTGTCTGCTAAAATATTGACGAAGGAGGTCACGGAAAAGATGTCCGGTTCCTTTCGTAAAGATCTAGAAGAAGCAGCTCAGGATACAAAGAAAGAGGCACAAGACTCAGTCAAAGTCAAGCTATTACAAATCCCTCAACTTACGTAAGCAATCTCGGAAACTAGTTAAGAGCAGTCAAACGTAACTTAAGGCTGTTTAAAGAGGAAGAAGATGAATGAAGAGAGGGGGTTCATTCAATCATTTATAGACACAAAAGCTCTAAAATATTTTTACTATTTTGTGTAATCACCAAAGTTATCTTGGTAATCATCCTTTTACTAAAAACATCAATACAATCATATTCATTCTACAAGTTCTAAACGGGATTCAACCCGCGTTGTCTTTCCCCAATCTTAATCTGATCTCAAAAACTAGGAGGTGAGTTTTATCCCTCACAATTGGCGCTGTCTGTGGGGACGAGATAATCGAATCTTTCACTCTGTAACTTGAGAATGGATCCAACCAATTGATCTCATGATTCAGATCGATGGCTCACCGAACGGAAGAGTCTCAAATCTCTAGATTTCGGAGCCTCGACACGCCGATCACCGATCTGAGCAACAGCCTTTGGCTAATGCTCAACCAAACCAGACCACCACTTGAATTACTAACCCGAGATCCTCTAGTGGAAATAGCTCTGGGGTTACAGGCCCGAGAACCCTCAGCATCGACCCGCTCCGAATCAAGCGGAGACTTAGCTATCTGAGATCCGTCGAATGATGGTACAGTTAGTATACAGAGCTCAAGAGAATGAGCATATGATGCAACAGCTAGCCGTTCGGTGTTGGGGTCAAAATCGGTACGACGGAATTAATAGCCAAAACTTTCCGCAAGAATACAAAATGAACAGTTTTATAAAACTCGAGAAATCTTATAAAACTCGAGAATCGTTTTATAAAACTCGAGAAATCGTTTTATAAAACTCGAGAATCGCTTTATAAAACTCGAGAAATCGTTTTATAAAACTCGAGAATCGCTTTATAAAACTCGAGAAATCGTCTTATAAAGCTCGAGAATTGTTTTATAAAACTCGAGAAATCGTTTTATAAAGCTCGAGAATCGTTTTATAA
>CAKOAT010257821.1:2847-30325 GCA_932364175.1 Eruca vesicaria subsp. sativa | reverse complement strand
CAGAAAGAAAATAAAAGTCAAGTTTAAACATAAAAGGAAGATTTGAAGAGAAATAGAAGATTTCCGCAGAAGAAAAGGAAGGATCGAGAAGAATGGAAAGTTCCCGATTTAAGTCAAATCTGGGCGAAATGGAAAGATCGGATAGCCAAGATGAGGAGTATATAAAGAAGAGGTCTAGGGCAGAAGCATACAGACGAAATTCAGAGCTCTCACCACCAAAATTAGCATTTAGGAATCTTTCCGTTTTTCTGTTAGCGAGCTGCGTCTCAATTAGGGTTTTCTAAGTTCATACATTTTCGGCTACTCTTTTTGTAACCAGTTCAACGCAGATTCGGAATAAGAACCTCTTTGCTCTCTGTTTTCGTTTATTTTAATTTTAATTCTAAGTATTTTCGTCATCTTATTTTCGTTGTGCGGTTCTCGCAGATAGCCGGTTCCTCTGGAAACTTAGGGTTTTCCCGAAGTTTCCTTATTTACGATTTATTTGACAGTAGGGTGAAATCGACTCCCACANACCAGTTCAACGCAGATTCGGAATAAGAACCTCTTTGCTCTCTGTTTTCGTTTATTTTAATTTTAATTCTAAGTATTTTCGTCATCTTATTTTCGTTGTGCGGTTCTCGCAGATAGCCGGTTCCTCTGGAAACTTAGGGTTTTCCCGAAGTTTCCTTATTTACGATTTATTTGACAGTAGGGTGAAATCGACTCCCACATTCGGCAGCAACGATTCGAAGAGATAACTAGATCTCTTACCGCAACAACCCAGCCACTGCAACGTCAGGGCTCGGGAATCACTTTCCGAGATCGGTTAACCGACCCCACATTCCCTCATGGACGTCTAAATTTTTCCCCTGACAGCACTGCTCCAGATGGGCAGGGACCTGTTCTCTAGACACCCCATGCTGGAACAGCTCCCGCATTTAACCCACCTGTAATTAGCGCTGTAATAACCCTCACGACTGGATTAGAATTTAGTCGAGAAAAATTCCGCTCGACAAATTTGAGTTGGTCCAATCAGATTGAAAAATTAAAAAAATCGACACATAAATTAATTTCTCGACGGGACTGTCTTGTGGTCGAAAGACCTCCCCTTGAAAGTTGTGGTCGAGTGTTAATTACTATGTTCGAGTTTTATTCAAGGTCGACGAGTCTAGTCAAGAGCAGGACGGGAATTAGTGAACGAGAAATAATTAGTCGAAAACTGTTCTGAAATATCGACAAGCTTTCTATTTTTCTTGCTGACCCATCACATGCCTTGCACCTTCTAGCCTGCTTGCTTCCTCAGTAATTAAGTCACATGACCTGCACCAGCCAGTCTGCTTGCTTGCTGGCTCAGTTTAATAAAACAAAAATTATGTGGCTGGGAAAAGCTTTCTTCATGTGAAGGAAAGGAGAGCTGTTTGGCTGTTGATAGTGATGAAGCAGGTCACCACCTGTCCACTCCTTTCCTTGCTTTTTCCTGAGTGAAACCCTGAGGTGAAGCAACCTCCTATGATATAAGAAACCATCTTCTCTCCTCTGGACGTCCATAACATGCAAGAAAAACCAGAGAAATATTGAGTGAAAAACAGAGAAAATTAGTGAGAGAAATAGGAGAGAAAATTATGGGGAGATGATTTTGTCTTCTCTTGACTGATATGAAGTCTTTCATAAGTCTGGCCAAGATGGTGACAGAAACAGAGCAGGGTCTGGTCGATTTTTCTCTTCATATCTAGGACCAAACTTAGCTATGTCCATGAATAAATCTAAAGGTACCGAGTAAATCTAGCGGTTTGGTTCTGTGATCTTATTTAATCCGACCATGAGGCTTTGTTTTTATGGTCAGAATAAGTATTAGAAGGATACCAAGGATCAGTCTAAGTCACGTTCAAGAGCTGAGGTAGGCGTGACCATAGAGTTTGAGTTTAACTCAGTAAGATGCAAGATGCTGTCCAGATCAGTTTTCTTTCAAAAGTTGTATGAGATTAGTTTATTTTGAGCTGTGTTCTGAATGAATCCGACCTTGGATTGATGTGGTTCTGATCAGGGTAGGCGTGGCTTCAACTAGAATTGGTGTACCAGCTGAGTTCAGATATTTTGTGATTTTAAATTGATGGTCAAGGAGAGTGGCCGGACCAGCTGGATCATGCCTTGTCCTCATTCTGTTTTGGGAAGTGATCAGCAAGTGGTGAACGTTTAGCTTGAGCTCGTGTCTAGTCTTCCTTAGCCAATCTCATGGATTCAAAGGTGAGTCTAGATAGGTGAATGATGATTTATGAAAGAGTGTTGCTTGATTTAACTACTGAATATGATAGATTGATTAGCAAAGTATCTTAACCTATAATTATGGTGAGGTGTTTACTTATGTAAACACTTAAGAATAATTATGAAATATTATTTGAGGTTTACCCTGAGCCTTAGTACTTGTTCTCAAGTACTAATATATAAGCATACTATTAATACTATAAGTAGGAATTGTGTGAAGTCTTATTGTATACTCACTCTCCCGAAAGTCCCGCATTGCCGTGAATTGGTCCTGCGATATGGATCAAGGTCATGAAGACACGATGATGGGGTCGCATACTGGACACCGTGTAACTGCATGCAGCGTTGGATGTTCTATCTTGGAATATCTGATGGAGATGATGGTTATATTTATTCCCCGCTTTGTTCGGTTAGCCTTGGTGGTTTTCCGGGTTTAGCATATATATATATTATGAGTATGAGTGATTGGCGGGTATCGTGGAGGTGATGTTTAAGATGGATTCACATTGATCGAATGATAGGCCTTATATATATATATAGTTATGGAATATATTTCCACTGCATACAAATGGAGTTCACTGTTCGGGATATTATTAATATGTGTTGGGGTGTGGGATTAGACTCACTGAGTAAACTAGTTACTAATGACTCATTTGTGATGCAGGTAACCAGTAGGCGGGAGACCTTTACTATAGGACGTGAAGGAACGGCTTCAGCCAGCAGTATATTTATTATCCTTGCAAAGTCGTTTCAGATATCTTATGTATAATGTTTGTTAACCGAAAACCTCGAGGTTAATACTTAATGTTTTGTAAGATGCTTTTGAAAGTATTATATAATATATAGAGAATGTTTCTTTAAGTACGGGTTCCATGTGATATTAGTCCTTGTCCGGACGAACCAACTATTGGGTATTACTCGGTCGGGTTGCAAAGCCTTGGGTTGTACCTAATAGGATATGTGTACTTAGGCAATTGGCTTAAGGTACTTGGATTTATTCTGGGAACTTTGAGTTAATTGTTTATGTGCTCATTGTGGCTTCTTTGGTTTGGCTTAAGTTACTAGTGATTGGCTGTGCATGTTCTTGTTTGATTGTTGCACAGCCGGTTGAGTCAACTTGTACTTAGACCAGATCGGGGGTGTCACAAAGGTGGTATCAGAGCATGGTTATACGATGCTTGAATGGGACTTGTTTTAAACGTTTTTCGAGTCGAAATGAGTCGCAAGGATAATTAGGATGTGCTGGCTGGTTCCTTCATCCTAGGATAGATAGTCATGGGTAGTTACCTTACTGTTATCTTTCATAGTAGATGTCTTCATGCTTGGATTTTCTAACCTGTGGGGCAAAGTCAGCACCGCTTAGTTCGCCGTTGGAGAGTCTCTAGTTCGCCAGCAGGCGAACTAGTCGGGAGGTTCCTAGCTCGCCTGCTGGCGAACTAAGCCGAGCTGGCTTAGTTCGCCAGCAGGCAAACTAGTCGGGAAGCTCCTAGTTCGCCTGCTGGCGAACTATTCGGGAGGCTCCTAGTTTGCATGCTGGCGAACTAGATGTGACTAGTTCACGTTTTGTGGCAGTTTCCGGTTTTTCGCGATTTTGTAAAACGATTCTCGAGTTTTATAAAACGATCTTCAATTTTTATAAAACGATTCTCGAGTTTTATAAAATGATTCTCGAGTTTTATAAAACGATTCTCGAGTTTTATAAAACGATTCTCGAGTTTTATAAAACGATTCTCGAGTTTTATAAAACGATTCTCGAGTTTTATAAAACGATTCTCGAGTTTTATAAAACGGTCTTCGAGTTTTATAAAATCATTCTCGAGTTTTATAAAACGATTCTTCGAGTTTTATAAAAAGATTCTCGAGTTTTATAAAACGATTCTTCGAGTTTTATAAAATGATTCTTGAGTTTTATAAAACAATTTTCGAGTTTTATAAAACGATTCTTCGAGTTTTATAAAACAATTCTTCAAGTTTTATAAAATGATTCTCGAGTTTTATAAAATGTTTCTTCGAGTTTTATAAAACGATTCTTGAGTTTTATAAAACGATTCTCGAGTTTTATAAAATGATTCTTCGAGTTTTATAAAACGATTCTTCGAGTTTTATAAAATGATTTCTTTTATATTTTCTGCGGAGACTTTTGCCATTGATTCCGTTGTGACCGATTTTGACACCAACAGTTAGCCCCCCAGCGTAAGGTTCTTGCGAGTGGTTAGCCAGTTTTAGTTAAGTTAGGCGGAATTAATGGTTGGAAAGGTCCATTGAAAGTGATCTTTTCACTCTCCAGGGAGCGGAAAGCGTTTAAGATTAGGGCTGCGCCTTGTGAAGGCTGCCTACGTACCCTTTTGAGGGGATCGAGCCTTTCGTAGTTCATTTCAGAGTTAAGGTTTGTATGACATGTTTCCTAGCAAGACCTTTACGGTCTAGTTATATGTTGTGTAGGAATTATCGAGCATATTGATGTCGATGGCATCTGGACCTTTGCCGGCCTTGAGACTAGCCTCGTAGGCCGTTTGGTCTGGTCGGGCGTGGCCGTTATAGTTTTCGGACTGGCCGTCGTGTGCGGCTCTGAGTCCCTGCCGCTTTTGCGGCTTTATTAAAAATCAGTTTGCGTTTTTAAGAGCGTGTTTTTATTCGTATGAATGTAGCGGGAAGAATATGAGTTGATATTGTGGGAGGTCCGCGAGTTGTCGTCTCGCATTCCTTTTTCCCTTAGTGTATCGCCTTGTTCGTTTGCCCGTTTTAGGATGTTTAGTAAATCGAGTGAGCGTTTAGATATAGACGAAGAGACATGCCTTTAGGATCTCGATTCATGCCTTGAGACGTTAGCGACCAGTGTGCTGGGTTTAGGGCAAGACCTAGGTTTACTTTCNCGAGTGAGCGTTTAGATATAGACGAAGAGACATGCCTTTAGGATCTCGATTCATGCCTTGAGACGTTAGCGACCAGTGTGCTGGGTTTAGGGCAAGACCTAGGTTTACTTTCGGATTGAGGCTATGCGATGACTAGTCGGCTTTCATTTTGCCTGTTGCGATTTTAACCTGATTCCATACCGATTTAGAATCCGCGATATGTTCTCGGCTTATACGATTCGTCTGGTTGGAACCGAGCATCTCACCGGGAACAATTTCTAAGTTTCCCGGAAGTGCTGACCAAAAGTTTGGATTTCTTTTATAGCGCTATTACCCTTGTGTCGGGTGTTCGAGAGCTATCTCTGCGAGAGAACTTAAGTTTGTTTAGGACTGTTGCGAGTTTGTTGTGATCAGCAACAAAATTTTTAGGTGATAGATGTTTACGTTGTTTTGGCCTTCGCGAAGGATACGTACGTTAAGAAGTTTTGCGTAATTTTATAGTCGCGGACGGACTGTTAGGTCTTCCAAGAAAATGACTTTATCGAGTAAGGTATTTGTGTCGAAAAACTAATCTCCGGGCGTCTGCGACGTCTCGCAGTGCCGAAAGTTGGTTTTTTTTTATATGCCGTGTTTCTTGTTCGGAACGTTTGCAGGCTCGAAGATGTTACGCGGTGTTGCGAGGGTTTTGTCTTAATCCTGCTTTGCAGGAACACTTTGGTTCGTTTGCGGATATTCGCAATTAAAACTTTCATTCCTGTTTGGATGTTAGGTAGTTTTATGATTTGTGCTAGAGAAATTAGGACCGAGAGGTCGCGTAAGTTGTTTCCCTGAAACGAAGCGTTTTTTCGTTACGGTGCTTTGTGAAGTGTTGACCTTCCGAGATTCGTACGGCTTTAGGAGCTCTGGTACGATTGTTTTCTTATACGTCGGATTTTGTAGGCAACTTGCTTCGGAAATAGAGTGAATCGCGAGAATACAGAACTTAGCCGATTTTTGACAAGTTCGCATTATCTGTTGAATGTATTGACTTGGCGTGAAGGTTGTGTTCAGCCGCACAGCCAAGGTCGTATTTGGTAGAGGATTAGACCACGACACTTTCGTGCTATCGAAAAGGTCGAGTCGGTTTGTAAACTTGGCATTGAAGTGAAGCGTGATTGGACAATAACCAAGTAACGTTTGTCGAGCTTGATATGCCAAGTATGCCCGTGGTTGTAGAAAACGTTTTTCCGTTGTAGGTTTGATTTATACAATGAAAGTTTCGTATAAACTTTCCTTTGTATGGAAGTTGTTTTTCTTTTTTTTTTTTTTACTCGAGGGAGACAGAGCCTAAGAAGCTCGATGTAGATCCTATGCGGCGTCGTTTTCGGGACGGTCTCATTCTCGGATGAATCGGGAGGAATGAGAGCGGATGCTCATGAACCAAAGGGCTAAAGTTTATATTGGTCGCTCAGCGCTGGATCATATAGCTTGGTTTTGCTATAAGGAAAGTACTTTTTGCAATACCTGTTATGTTTACTTTCGAAAGTTACTTCGTTATGACATGATCCTAACTATACGAAGGATTTTTCGTGTAAGTAATGGGCGATGAATTTAGTAAATCGGCACGACGCATTGGGTTAACAATGTTTCCGCAGATTTTTTGAGAAACCTTTCCGCTTAGTTTTTGATCTTCGGTGATGGTTTTTTTGGAGTCACTCGCGGAGTTTTACCAAAAATTATTTCACCGAGATCTAGTCGCAAAATGTTTTAGCGGGTTTCTCGGACGGAATGAATCACATGACCAGCAATAGGATCAGTCGGCGAGAAGGGAGGACGTGTTCTGTACTGCTGATTTATGTTCTCTATTTTATTCCGTGACTCACTTGGTTTGACGGAGAACGAGATCAATGCTTTGACGCCTAAAGATTTCTCGTATAATTTCTCGATTCTTATACGGAACTTGTTTTACCAAGTTGGAGAAGATCTTTATAACTTCGGCAAATTATCGAGTTTCACTTTGAAGTTTCGCAGAGATTTTCTAACCGCATGGTTGCGACGAGAGATGCTGTATAGTCCTCGAGATTATTTCCCAGACGTTTTTGATCAGTTTTTAGCGTTTAGACGGTTCTTAGATTGTCGTTTTCTTTTGGGATGATTTTGACAAGGCGTCGCATTGTCCGAATATTTTTCTGCTTGTTTTGGCGAGAGTTTGCTTTATAGAAAGCGTTTTCTTGACGCGAGGGAAAATTGGCGATGACTTGGAGTATGTCTGGTTTACGAAAATTTCTAGGAGCGAGTCGGTTTTAAGACGACGTCGGCGTCTCTAGCTCCTTCTTTCTTTTAAGAAATGAGTACGTTCGAATGCGTGGCGATCGTTTCTCGCTTGTACGAGAGATTGGATCGGTTTGCGAGTTATGCCTTAGTTTCATCGATGATTTGGGATCGTCCATTCTTCGTTCTTCGTCTTTTGACTTACCGGTCTTCGACGAATTACCAGCATGAGTATCGGAGCGGGGACAAGACTTAACCATCGGAGCTCATGTTCTTGTTTCTTCGTAATGCTGGTTTTATTTGACCGACTAGGTGCGCTTTGTATATCGAAAAAATCAATCACGTGTTTATGATTGGATATTTTCGACTTAGTGTGGTAGAGTTTCGTAAAACCGGATTGGGTTTAGAGAGTTCAGATTTCTCGTATAGTTTAGGCAACTTTGGTGTTAAGTCAACCGTTGCCGTTTTAGACGATTGATTCGAACTTATAAGAAACAAGTCTTTGCGGTTTTATCATAAAATCCCGATGGAAATTCCGGTTGAGACAAAACGAGAATCAGCGCGGTCAAGACTCGAGAGAGAAACTCAAGGATTGGTTCAGCTTCGACGTAGGGCAAGTCGGGTGAACCCTTTCAGCTCGCCGTGTGGCGATCTGGATGGTAAGAACCCTTGGGGAAAAGTCAGCGTCTCTTGGGCGAGCTAGGCGCTTGGTTCAGCTCGCCGTATGGCAATCTAGCTAGCTCTATGTTCGGCGAGCTAAGCCAGCTTGGTTTAGCTCTACGTTCGGCGAGCTAAGATGCTTGGTTTAGCTCTACGTTTGGCGAGCTAAGACGCTTGGCGCGGGTGATCTCGATTTGTCGAGTTGACTTGTTTACGTCGTAGAGTCTCGATGGAAAGTCCGATTGAGACGAAATGAAAAGCGTCTCGATCAAGATTCGAGATGGAAATGTTTCGATCCGTCGAGCTTGTCCAACTTGGCTAATGGTGAGTCGGCGAGCACAGTTCCGATTCATCAAGCTCTCTTGTTTTCGTTGTAAAATCTCAACGGAAACTGTGATTGAGATGAAACGAAAAGCAGTGCGATTATTGTTTAGAGTACGATCGGGTTCACCATAGCTATAAGTTGGATTGTGCGGACCCTCGGGGAAAATTCAGTGCCTCTAGGATGAGGTGGAAAGCCGGTCAGCTCACAAAGATGGCGAGCTAGGTTGCTTGGCCGACTCACCGTCTTTTCGGTTGGATAGTATTGCCCGATTCTGCGAGTAGCCTAAAGTTCTTCCGCGAGCAACCTATGGTTTTGTCGCGAATAACCTAGGGTTTTTCCGCTAGTAACCTAGGGCTTTCTCCGCGAGTAAAGCTAGGGTTTTCTCCGCGAGTAACCTAGGGCTTTCTCCGCGAACAACCTAGGGTTTTCCCGCGAATAACCAACGGTTTTTCCGTGAGTAACCTAGGTTTTATTTCGCGAGTAACTTACGGTTTGTTCCGCGGTTTCTGGGAGAGCAAGTTTTATTTTTCTTAAAAGTTCTCGGAAAACGTCTTTTGCTCAACCCGTGACTCGGAAATAAGAAAAACACTACGGGGTTTGATATATTTTATTGTTGCCCTTAGTGATCTGAGATAGAAATCGTGAGCTTGTTTCGTTGCTCTTCCCGTGGCGAAGAGTCGCGATTAGGTTTTCGATTTTGTTGAGTACTACAGCGTTTGCGTGGGCGTTGGCTGTACGAGTAGTGCTGCTGGAGTTGTTTTACCAGCGTCTTTTTGCGAGTTGCAACTTTGTCTTTCATATATCCAGACATTGTTTTGATCAAGCGTTTTGCGGCTATGAGTAAGAGTAATCCGACCCCCCTCCTTCTAGCGCCAAACTGTGCGAACCGAAATTCACACTTGTCGATTTCCGTTAAATAAGGAAACTTAGGAAAACCCTAATTTTACAGAGGAACCGGATCTCTGCGAAAGCCAACGACAAGTAACCAAATAAATGCGAAAAATATGAAAAACGTAATAAAACGAATTTAAAGAAAAAGTATATCTTATTTCGATTTCGCGTAAGGGCTGCGATCATTACAAGGGTTTACAAAGGCTTTGGCCGCAGGGCTGTCAGCGAGTTATCAACATAAAAACCTTAAACCTAATTGAGTCGCAGCTCGATAACAAAAGACGGAAAAAGATAAGAAAAATGATTTGATTAATTTCGGACTGAACCTTATGAAAGGCTGCCTACGTACCCCTTTCGAGGATCAAGTCGAACGTAGTTCAGTTGGCAGAGCTTGACCAGATATCGAACTGCCTGGGCGAGTTCGTCTAGTAATTGAGCGCTAGTCATAGAAACCGAACTTGTCGAGAAAAAGCCTAAGTTTCTAAGTGCGGAAAATTCTATGTCTAGAAAAGTTGTGAAAGTCTCAGATGAGAGCTCTGGATTTCGTCCCTTTGCTTCTGCCCTATGCCTCTTGCTTATATACTCCCTTCCTAGGCGGTTTAGTCTTTCCATTTTGCCCAGATTCGAGTTAAATGGGAATCTTCCATTTATCTCGATCTTTCCTTTTTTCCCGCGGAAATCTTCTATTTATCCTCAAACTTGACATTTATCTTCAAGTTTGACATTTATCTTCTTTCTGCGAGTAAATCGCCAAAATGTCGTCGTATCTTCGGGTTGGACTTCTTTAAAGTCGCGAGTGGCTTTTATCGCGTTTTATGACTTTCCGAGCCGTTTTGCGATAAATCCGTTTTACGACTTTAGACGAGATCGTTTCCTGATACGATGCCGTTTTAGATAAGTTTCTCGAGTTAATCGTAAAGCTAAGCAATGTTTGATGTTTCGATTAATCGTTGCCGTTTTCTACGATTTACTCGGGGTTTTATTAAAAACGCGTTTTGAACGATTTTTACGAAAAATCTTGAATAAATCGTATAGTTTAGGCAATATTCGGTGTTTCGTTTAACCTTTGCCGTATTATATGACTTCCTCGAGTTCTTTTCGAGAAAACAAAGTTTTACGGTTTTTATCGTAAAACTCGAACGATAGGACGGATCGAGACGAAACAGCAGACATTTTGACTGTGATTCGGAATACGATCGTGTCGAAGGACGTATGCCTTGAATCAAGGATGTGGGAGATCGAGGCTCGGGATGGTCGGCTCGACGTACGGCGAGCTAGTTCAGCTTGGCCAGGTCGCCATATGGCGAACTAGGTGATAAGAATTTGTGGGGCAAAGTCAGCACCTCTTAGTTCGCCGTGGGGGAGTCTCTAGTTCGCCGTGGGGGAGTCTCTAGTTCGCCTGCTGGCGAACTAAGCCAGATTAGCTTAGTTCACCAGCAGGCGAACTAGTCGGGAGGTTCCTAGTTCGCCTGCTGGCGAACTAAGCCGAGCTGGCTTAGTTCGCCAGCAGGCGAACTAGTCGGGAAGCTCCTAGTTCGCCTGCTGGCGAACTAAGCCGAGCTCCTAGTTCGCCTGCTGGCGAACTAAGCCGAGCTCCTAGTTCGCCTGCTGGCGAACTAAGCCGAGCTCCTAGTTCGCCTGGTGGCGAACTAAGCCGAGCTGGCTTAGTTCGCCAGCAGGTGAACTTGTCGGGAGGCTCCTAGTTCGCCTGCTGGTGAACTAGTTGTGACTAGTTCGCGTTTTGCGGCGATTTCGGTTTTTCGCGATTTTGTAAAACGATTCTCGAGTTTTATAAAACGATATTCGAGTTTTATAAAACGATTCTCGAGTTTTATAAAATGATTCTCAAGTTTTATAAAACGATTCTTTGAGTTTTTATAAAACGATCTTCGAGTTCTATAAAACGATTCTTCGAGTTTTTATAAAACGATCTTCGAGTTTTATAAAACGATTCTCGAGTCTTATAAAATGATTCTCGAGTTTTATAAAACGGTTCTCGAGTTTTATAAAACGATTCTTGAGTTTTATAAAACGATTCTCGAGTTTTATAAAACGATTCTCGAGTTTTATAAAATGATTCTCGAGTTTTATAAAACGATTCTCGAGTATTATAAAACGGTCTTCGAGTTTTATAAAACGATTCTCGACTATTATAAAACGATTCTTCGAGTTTTGTAAAATGATCCTCGAGTTTTATAGAACGATTCTTCGAGTTTTATAAAACGATTCTTGAGTTTTATAAAACGATTCTCGATTTTATAAAACGATTCTTCGAGTTTTATAAAACGATTCTTCGGGTTTTATAAAACGATTCTTCGAGTTTTATAAAACGATTCTCGAGTTTTATAAAATGATTCTTCGAGTTTTATAATACGATTCTTAAGTTTTATAAAACGATTCTCGAGTTTTATAAAAAGATTCTTCGAGTTTTATAAAATGTTTCTTCGAGTTTCATAAAACGATTTCTTTTATATTTTCTGCGGATACTTTTTGCCATTGATTCCGTTGTGACCGATTTTGACACCAACAGTGACAGTGATGGTTAAACTGTAGTACAAGACGAGTGACACACCAGCCCCAAACCGTTTGTAACAAGACATCTTGAAGCTTAGGATGGAGAAAAGCTGTTGTGACCACAAGATACAAGGAGGGATTAAACCACTTGTGGTATACTTTCGCTGGTGGCAAAAATTGGATGCAACACTTGGAGCAGAACAACAGAGGTGGACCATTGTTCCGAGGATTGTAAAAAGGATATGGAAGCATAAAACATCAAGAAGGACACACTAAGTTAGTAGTTAAGCGTCAAGAATTATTTTGGAAATGTTAGAATGTTAGTACAAGTCAGACAGATTTCTTTCGAGAGTTCAAGATGGAGTGTTTTCTACCCAAAGCATAGGACCGATTGGAGTTTTAACTTATGGAGTTGGTACAGGGAGATGTTCGCACCAAGATTTCGAAGTCGATTGAATCTGATTCATCCATTATGGTTTGGATGATGTGCCAACAACCATGAAGATGTTTTATAGGGACTTAGAAAATAATTTTTGAGAAAACAAGAGCTAATGGAGTTGTAGAGCTTTGAGGAGATTGTAGAGTGTCACGTGAATGTCAAGGGAGTGGATACTGCCAATGAAGCTTCTTCGTGCCATTAAGACCGGTCAAAGACTATGAGGTTCATATCGAAGGTCAGTTTCAGAAATGGATCAAGAAAGTCAATGGGGAATATTTTGGTTGGACGTTTCATCAGATCATGACCGAGGAACCTGAGTTGTTATGGTTTTATCTAGCAAGGAAAGTACGGTGATGATTGTTCAAGTATATAAAATCCTCAATCGCTTATGTCATTCACGCTTCGGTGGTGCCAGTATTGAGTAAGGAGGTTATCCTACCATTTCCCATGAAGTTACCCGATCCCAATACCTAGGATACTACTTGTTGAACTTGTTTGCATTCCTTACCATTAGTCTCTTACCAAGTGTTTGGCTATTTGGGTAGAGCCTTCACTTCATAGTTTCCTGGACCGTTAAAACCTCTGTAAAGGTCCAATCGTAGGTTTGTTTCTTATCCCATTGCGTGTTGTGTGCATTTTAAAAATTTATGAATGATTAAATAAATAAGTGAAGGTGTGATCAAGGTGTCATAAGAGACCTTGTCTATGGACGGAATTTTCCGCCCATATTGTGTTTGATGCGGGAACAACACATAGATGTAGTTCCTGGGTAGTGTCATTGTTTTAGGAAGGATTCACTTTTGTGAATTCGTGTATGCCGTTCTTATTCGTGGAAGTACTGGCTGCCATTTAGAGTTATAGTATGCCTTCGTATGCCATCCCCATTCCTTAGTACTTCCATTAGAGCGGTTTGTTTCTATCTAGAGTGAGATTGGCTACCTAGTTACCGAGCTCAATTAGGATATTGTTGAGGAAAGAAGTCTTTCGGAGAAGACCAGTCACCGTTGGCCTGCAGTGGTATTCTACTAAGTGTTGGAGCATCGCTCATATCAGTCTGGAGACTTACAAACCTTTTGGGAAAAGATGAAGTGACGTATTCCATTATCTTCATCATTGGACGGAGGGAAGATAACAAGGAGCAGAGTATTGAAGACAGTTGGATAACTAGGGAACATGAAGATTTGACATCTTAGAAGTAAAACCGTTCAGTATTTGTATTGAGCATGGATTCGCTGCAATAGCCTAGGTATCTCGCCAAGTTGTTCTAGCCGAGTTCAAGTAGCAGTCAGAAGATTTATTTGGAGAAAGATTTCATTCGACTTAGTTATTTTCTGTGGAGTGTACCTGTGTCAATGGTAAAGAAGAATAACCATAGTTTGCGGTTATGTTCGAGTATCGTAAATTAAGGACGTGGCCATCAGGGTCAAGTATCAAGTTCTAGAATTTAATAATGGTTAAGATCGGTCGCAAGGCGCAGTTTTATTCCAAGGAAGTTTGATGGACGCTTCACGTTGTAGTAAGTATTTCTGCAAGGAAATTGGAAGTTAGATCCCTTAGTCAATAAGTAGAACAAGGCGTTGTTGCATATTTAGAAAGGATCGCTACTACTACATAATGGCCGGTTACCATCATAAGTTTGTTCAAGAGTTAGAAACCATGTCCACCAATGAGCTGATCGATTTAGAATTGTGTTACCCTGGAATGGAGTAAAAGTATTGATGAAGTATGCAATCAGTTAGAGGAAGTATCTACGTCTATGCATATCTTAGACTTGCATAAGCCTATCCAGCCATATACTACTACATGGATTTATTATGTGTTTGTCAAGGTGAATGCTAATGCAAGATGATAGGGTAATCGTTTATGCATCAAGAAAGCTCAAGAAAGATAAGTTAAATTATCCGATGCACGACTGAAGTTGGCAGTCGTTCTGTTGCACATCAAATTTAGTGATCGTTTAAATATGGAGAAAGAATACAAGTGTTCACTGATCAAAGAAGACTTAGGAAGAGCAAATGATATTGCTTATGCTTTAAGAAGAATAGATATTGATAATGATATGGAGCAGGATCTCAAGAATCATGGAGCAGAATTGGGAGTGATTTATTTGGCTGCCTTATAAGGAGAAAATAGAGAACCTTCGAGATTGCAAGTGGTAGATCTGGATGGCTTATTCATTTGTATTTGAGGAACTCAGTTGAAGAATGAGAACTTAAGGAAATCATAGGAGGAACTTGGTGAAGAGAATATCAGCAAATAATACAAGAACAGTGTCATGCAAAAGAACTTAATGTTCCAGAGAATTAGAAAGCGGAGACGTGAGAGAAGGAACCTAAATTCTACCTAAAGTCAAGCATATGTGAAGTGAACCCCGAGGAAGATTGAAGAGTGCAAGGAAAAAGGTATAACCATAAGGCATATGGGAATGCCCAAGTTGTTAAGAGATCAGAGGATGTATCAACAGAGAAAGTGTGAAGTCATCATATGAGAGTACTTCGTTGGTAAATCAAGTTTGGTATAGGCGGACTTGTTGATTCCTCAGTTACTAGACAGAAAAAGGAAATCAGAAAGCAATATGACAAGACTTGGATATGAGAAACATCAGAGAGATTGAGTTGTTCAGAAGATTAAGAAGAGGGTCTCAGTTAGATCAGAAGTGTATAGAATACTATAAGAGAAATCATTCTTGGAATAGGTGTGTGTGTGTATTTGAGAGTAGCACCCTTGGTCTGAATCATGTTAGCATGATTGATCGTGCATGTTCTTGTTTGATTGTTGCACGGTTAATCAAGTTGACATTGACCAGACCGGAGATTTTATTTTCACGTATGGAACATCACCTCATATTTCCATGATCATTGATCTGGAAGCAAAGCAGATAGAAAATTTTCAGAAGTGATGATATTCAGAGATTCAACGAGATCAATACAAGTATGCAAACCACAGTTGACGAGAGTTGTGTAGCAGTAATGAATTAGGTTAGTCTTGAAAGTGGCTGCGATGAAAAGAAAGAGTTGTTTTAGGAAAGTTGGGAAATCCGTAGATCGGTTATTTGGTTTGTACCGAGTTGTTAAGAGTTGAAAAGGTTATCTGTTGACCGGAGCTTGATTCAGTTATGCAGTTAGTGAACCGATGTTGCATAATCCTATATCAGACCCAGTATGATAGAACTGGTGAGACCAAAAAGCATTCAACCTCAACTCACTTATCCTAAAGGTCCTTTGTGGATAGGTGAGCACCATATCAGAAGATTGGAGAAAAAGGAAAAAAATTGTAAAAGTTCAAGTATTTGGGGAATCAGCAGTTGTTTTGACACGGGTAGATGAGGATAAGTTCAGAGTTGGTTATCTTAAACTTCTTCCAGAGACTCCAGTGTTCAATAAAAGTCTGTACAGATATGTTTTGAGAATTCGGGGACGAATTCTTTTGACGGGGGAAGAATGTAAAAACCCTCACGACCGGATTAGAATTTGGTCGAGAAAAATTCCGCTCGACAAGTTTGAGTTGGTCCAATCAGATTGAAAAAATGAAAAAAATCGACCCATAAAATTAATTTCTCGACGGGACTGTCTTGTGGCCGAAAGACCTCCCCTTGAAAGTTGTGGTCGAGTGTTAACTACTATGTTCGAGTTTTATTCAAGGTCGAGGAGTCTAGTCAAGAGCAGGACGGGAATTAGTGGACGAGAAATAATTAGTCGAAAATTGTTCTGAAATATTGACAAGCTTTCTATTTTTCTTGCTGACCCGTCACATGCCTTGCACCTTCTAGCCTGCTTGCTTCCTAAGTAATTAAGTCACATGACCTGCACCAGCCAGTATGCTTGCTTGCTGGCTCAGTTTAATAAAACAAAAATTATGTGGCTGGGAAAAGCTTTCTTCATGTGAAGGAAAGGAGAGCTGTTTGGCTGTTGATAGTGATGAAGCTGGTCACCACCTGTCCACTCCTTTCCTTGCTTTGTCCTGAGTGAAACCCTGAGGTGAAGCAACCTCCTATGATATAAGACACCATCTTCTCTCCTCTGGACGTCCATAACCTGCAAGAAAAACCAGATAAATATTGAGTGAAAAACAGAGAAAATCAGTGAGAGAAATAGGAGAGAAAAATCAGAGAAAATTATGGGGAGATGATTTTGTCTTCTCTTGACTGATATTAAGTCTTTCATAAGTCTGGCTAATATGGTGACAGAAACAGAGCAGGGTCTGGTCGATTTTTCTCTTCATATCTAGGACCAAACTTAGCTATGTCCATGAATAAATCTAAAGGTACCAAGTAAACCTAGCGGTTTGGTTCTGTGATCTTATTTAATCCAACCATGAGGCTTTGTTTTTATGGTCAGAATAAGTCTTAGAAGAATACCAAGGATCAGTCTAAGTCACGTTCAAGAGATGAGGTAGGCGTGACAATAGAGTTTGAGTTTAACTCAGTAAGATGCAAGATGTTGTTCAGATCAGTTTTCTTTCCAAAGTTGTATGGGATTAGTTTATTTTGAGCTGTGTTCTGAATGAATCCGACCTTGGATTGATGTGGTTCTGATCAGGGTAGGCGTGGCTTCAACTAGAATTGGTGTACCAGCTGAGTTCAGATATTTTTTGATTTTAAATTGATGGTCAAGGAGAGTGGCCGGACCAGTTGGATCATGGCTTGTCCTCATTCTGTTTTGGGAAGTGATCAGCAAGTGGTGAACGTTTAGCTTGAGCTCGTGTCTAGTCTTCCTTAGCCAATCTCATGGATTCAAAGGCGAGTCTAGATAGATGAATGATGATTTATGAAAGAGTGTTGCTTGATGATGTCACTCAAATGTTTAACCTAAGGAGTGATTTACTCTCTCAAATAAGAGGTTCAATCGTAGTACTTAAAGATCGAATCCACAAGGAACTAGAGTCAAAAAAGATATAATCCTAAGTGGTTAAGCTAAGTTTAAAAGGTTTAAAACAGTAAATAAAATAAGTAGCAATGGTAAGTTGCTAAGGAAAATAGGTTTTGGTTTGAAAACAATGAAAAGAGGTAGTTAGATTCAAGGTTACTATTCAGAAAATCAGGATTATAAATCTATGGATGTCTTAACGAATTGCTTGCAAATATATGAGAACTTCAACCCTTAGACAAATCTATAGCTGTCGCTAGTTAGACTCGTCCATTGATATGATTTCCGACTGCATCGATCGATGTTGCTATCGCAGTGTCGATCGATATAAGCTGCCGTCGATCGATAACTCTAGAGGAGTATCGATCGATATAAAGTATCAGATCGGATCGAAACTGTGTTCACCCGAGAACTTCTATTAGACTGGCTGTCGCATCGTGCCTTGATAGAGTCTGGGTTTAGCCAAATGATTTCAGGAAGATGACTATTAGATTAGTCACTCCATAATCAATACTCTAGGTAGCAAGTCTAGAGTAAGCATTAGGGTTCATTTGGATAATGAATATAGCAACTCAACAATCCATAGTTGGGGCTAATCCCTCATAACTATTTGAACCCTTAATCTAACATATGAATCTACTCAGACATAGCCAAGAGATTCATAGCAAAAGAATGAAAAGAAAATGCTTTTATTGCTAAGTATAAAATAGAATACAAAACTCTTAAAAACTTGGTTCAAAACTTCATGTCTTTCTCAGGCTCATAGGCATAGCTATAAATATGGAGTACAATTAGATTAAAAACTCGCCAGGGGCAGTCTTGTAATTTGGTGAGAACTTGGGCTATAAGTCGGCCAAGTAAACCTTGCTCATCACGCTCTGTATCGATCGATGGTACATTGCGTACATCGATCGATGGAGTATCTCGACTTCAACTTCTACGGAATCGTCATCGATCGATTACACAAGGTGTGCATCGATCGATATGTGTCTCTTAATGTCGAATCTCCACATGCAACTTGTAAAACTCTCCTTTAAGCTCCATAAGGCACCTAAATCATCACTTTACGATAAAATGCTCCTGAACCAGAAAACATACCTAATAGACTCCAAAACATAGATAATTATAATAAAAACATATAGAAAATATGACCAAAAACGGGTCAAAATCATGGTATATCACTTGATTTAATTACTGAATATGATAGATTGATTAGCAAAGTATCTTAACCTATAATTATGGTGAGGTGTTTACTTATGTAAACACTTAAGAATAATTATGAAATATTATTTGAGGTTTACCCTGAGCCTTAGTACTTGTTCCTAAGTACTAATATATAAGCATACTATTAATACTATAAGTAGGAATTGTGTGAAGTCTTATTGTATACTCACTCTCCCGAAAGTCCCGCATTGCCGTGAATTGGTCCTGCGATATGGATCAAGGTCATGAAGACACGATGATGGGGTCGCACCCTTGACACCTTGTAACTGCATGCAGCGTTGGATGTTCTATCTTGGAATATCTGATGGAGATGATGGTTATATTTATTCCCCGCTATGTTCGTTTAGCCTTGGTGGTTTTCCGGGTTTGGCATATATATATTTTATGAGTATGAGTGATTGGCGGGTATCGTGGAGGTGATGTTTAAGATGGATTCACATTGATCGAATGATAGGCCTTATATATATATAGTTATGGAATATATTTCCACTGCATACAAATGGAGTTCACTGTTCGGTATATTATTAATATGTGTTGGGGTGTGGGATTAGACTCACTGAGTAAACTAGTTACTTATGACTCATTTGTGATGCAGGTAACCAGTAGGCGGGAGACCTTTACTATAGGACGTGAAGGAAGGCTTCAGCCAGCGGTAGATTTATTATCCTTGCAAAGTTGTTTCAGATATCTGATGTATAATGTTTGTTAACCGAAAACTCGAGGTTAATACTTAATGTTTTGTAAGATGCTTTTGAAAGAATATTATATAATGTATAAAGAATGTTTCTTTAAGTACGGGTTCCATATGATATTAGTCCTTGTCCGGACGAACCAACTATTGGGTATTACTCGGTCGGGTTGCAAAGCTTTGGGTTGTACCTAATAGGATATGTTTACTTAGGCAATTGGCTTAAGGTACTTGGATTTATTCCGGGAACTTTGAGTTAATCGTTTATGTGCACATTGTGGCTTCTTTGGTTTGGTTTAAGTTACTAGTGATTGGCTGTGCATGTTCTTGTTTGATTGTTGCACATCCGGTTGAGTCAACTTGTACTTAGACCAAATCGGGGGTGTCACAAGCGCTATGGGAAGTAATGTAGCGACAACCAGCTCTATGCCCGATCGGGTTACTGACTAGAGCACACGCTTTCCACCTCCTCCACCTGTTTCCAGGTCCGGAGAAGGAATGTCCTTCCCTTCTGGGGGTAGAACATCAGCTTCGCCTTATCGGGCTGGGAATGTAACCCCGAATCTGGGTGCTCATCAAAGGGCAGAAGCTGACCCCGCAGCTCACCACACTGGTCGCGCTCATCAAAATAACCAAAGAGCTAGTGAGAAATTGAGCCCACCAGCTGCCTGGGAGAATGACTGAACTCGACTCCGTCAGGAACCTGCCCGTCAGATACCTAATAATGATCCAACTGTCTTTTCTCTAGAGGGACCTGAGGCCATTCGCAGATATATGGAGCAAACTTCCAGTCATAGCTGGGAGGATTATGAAGATGACCAATTTCGTAGTCATCGACAGACCTTCTCTGTTTCATGCGATTCTAGGAAGACCCTGGATCCATAAGATGAAAGCAGTAGCTTCTACTTATCACCAGTGTGTGAAATTTCTGACACCTGAAGGGATAACTGCTGTACATGGTAGCCAAAAGATCTCCAGGATCTGTTACTTGGGAGGATTCGAAATCCTCCAAGAGTCACCCCAATAGCAATTACAGATCCAAGAGGATCATGAGATGCAACAGAATATTCGAGGTCCCCCTCGGAACCTCACAGAGCGAGTTAGCATCGACGATTCTAATCCTGAAAACAAGTGAACATCGGATCTGAGCTACCTCTCGAAACTTAAAGGGAGCTCATCGAATTCCTGAGAAGAAATGTCAGAACCTTTGCATGGACCACCAGTGACATGAAGGGTATAGATTCGAACGTCACACCCATAAGCTCAATGTAGACCCTACTTTCAAACCGATCAAACAAAAGCGTCGCAAGCTGGGCCTAGAAAAAGCTCAAGCTGTTAATGATGAAGTTGACCGACTTACGGAAGCTGGGTCCATTCGAGAGGTGCACTACCCCGATTGGTTGGCTAACTCGGTAGTCGTAAAAAAAAGGGAAATGGAGAATCTGTGTAGATTTCCCGACCTAAACAACATCTTTGTCCTAAAGACAGTTTCCCGCTACCTCACATCGATCGCCTGGTCGAAGCGACAACTGGAAATCAGCTCCTGTTCTTTATGGACGCCTTCTCAGGGTACAATCAAATCATGATGAACCCTGAGGACCAGGAAAAAACTGCATTCATAACTGAATGTGTAACCTTTTGTTACAAGGTTATGCTATTCGGTTTAAAGAACGCAGGAGCTACTTATCAGAGACTCGTGAATAAGATGTTCGCTGAACAACTCGGAAAAACCATGGAAGTCCATATCGAAGATATGTTAGTCAAGTCCTCAGTTGGAGAAAATCACATCTCCCACTTAAGGGAATGCTTCGATATCCTCAACAAATACGATATGAAGCTCATCCACGCAAAGTGTACCTTCGGGGTGCCCTTGGGCGAGTTTCTTGGTTACCTCATAACCGAAAGAGGCATCGAAGCCAACCCGAAACAGATAGCTACCTTTCTGGAGATGCCATCACCTAAGACAACCAGAGAGGTACAGAGATTGACTGGACGAATCGCAGCTTTAAATCGATTCATATCCAGGTCCACCGATAAATGCCTCCCGTTCTATAAACTTCTAAAACATAATAAGAAGTTCTTATGGGACGAGAAGTGCGAGGAAGCCTTCAAGCAATTGAAAGCCTACCTCTCCGAATCTCTGATCATGTCCAAACCAGTAATGGGAGAACTACTATATCTATACCTCGCCGTATCAACCGCTGCAGTTAGCGGTGTGCTGGTACGAGAAGAGCAAAATGAACAAAGACCTGTCTATTATACCAGAAAAAGTCTGATAGACGCCGAAACTATGTACCCTACTATGGAAAAATTAGCTCTGGCAGTCGTAACAGCTGCCAGAAAACTACGACCCTATTTCCAATCGCACTCAATCATCGTAATGACTTCACAACCATTACGAACGATCTTGCACAGCCCTAGCCAATCAGGACGACTAGCTAAATGGGCCATAGAACTCAGTGAATATGACCTCGAGTATAGACCTCGAGCAGCCGCAAAGGCTCAGGTTCTTGACGATTTTGTCATCGAGCTAGTGTCCGAGCACCTAGACCCAAAAACAGAAGCTCCGAAGTGGAGCCTGTATGTCGACGAAGCCTCATCAAAACAAGGCTCCGGAATCGGTCTAAGGCTGACCTCTTCGGCCGGAGAGACCATTGAACAATCCTACAGGCTCAGATTCAGCTCTTTAAATAATGAGGCTGAATATAAAGCACTAATCCCAGGGTTAAAACTTTCCCTAAGCCTTGGAATCCGAGAGCTAAATGCTTATAGTGACTCGCAGCTAGTAGCTAGTCAGTTCCACTGAGAATATGAAACAAGGGACGAAAGAATGGGGGCATACCTCGAAGTTTTCCAAAGCCTCACTAAGCAGTTCAACAAGTTTGAGCGGACAAGGATCCCACGAGGAGAGAACTCCTCAGCAGATGCGCTGGCTGCTTTAGCATCGACATTAGACCCCCTCGTAAAGCGGGTTATACCCGTAGAGGGAATCGAAAAGCCAAGTATCGATATAGCTACTAAATCTGAAATCAGTAGCAAACCAAAAGCCAAGTATCGACCCAAGTTCTCACAACATTCTGGTTCCCAAAAACCAAAATTCGCAGTTTCAAAAAGCATACCTCCGGGGGCACGATCTAGACTCCGGACTCGCTTGTCTATACTGCAGATACTCCCAAGACTAGAAATCCTTCTGATCTTGGAAGTAACTCCGGGGGCACGACCCAGACTCCAAAGAACAACGACAAACCTGAAGATACTCCCCGAAATTCAGACTCCCTCGAGCCTAACCCAAGGAATATCTCCGGGGGCACGACCTCCGGCCACAATAACACTCAGGAACCTGATCCCGAACAGGAACCTCCTTTGTCTCTTCATGACAAAATCGTAGGGAGAGAGGAATGGAGAATACCAATCATGCAGCATATTTTGGAGGGTAAGATCCCCCCCCCCCCCCAGAAATGGAAGGCTCGAAAGCTCAAAGCATTAAGCGCAAGATACTTCATAATGGAATCCATCCTCTATAAACGAAGCGTGTTGGGACCTTACCTAAGATGCGTCCACGGCCTCGATGCTATCAAACTCATGAAGGAAATGCACGATGGCTCATGTGGAAACCACACCGGTGGCATAGCCTTAGCTATCCGAATCAAAAGACAGGGTTATTTATGGCCTACCATTATCGCTGATTGTGAGGTCTTCTCATCTTCATGCGACAAATGCCAGAGGCATGCACCAATTATACATCAGCCTTCAAAAAAACTTTCCTCGATATCCGCCCCATACCGGTTCATGAGATGGGCCATGGATATCATAGGACCGCTAGTAAAATAAGAAAAAGGAAAGCAGAAGCTACACTTCCTTTTAGTCATAACAGACTACTTCACAAAATGGATAGAAGCTGAAGCTCTCCAACAGGTAACTAAATTCGAAACCGAACGACTCGTATGGAGAGACATCATTTGCCGTCACGACGTCCCATACGAAATCGTAACCGATAACGGACCACAGTTCATATCTAAAGACTTCAAAGCATTTTGCGACAAGTGGAACATTCGCCTCACCATGTCAACACCTCGATACCCTCAGGGAAACGGCCAAGCGGAGGCTGCTAATAAGTCAATATTAGCAAACCTCAAGAAACACCTTGGAACCAATAAAAATTCTTGGTCCGAAAGATTACCTGAGGTGCTCTGGGCATGCCGAACCACCCCACGAAAGGCTACAGAAGAAACTCTTTTCTCCCTAGTCTACGGGATGGAGGCTGTCATCCCTGCCGAAACCATCACTGGGAGCCTCCGTCGGGAACTCTGTACGTCTAATCCCGAAGCTAACAATCAGCTCCTATTAGATAACCTCGATTTAATCGAGGAACGGCGAAACCAAGCCTTTCTCCGCATCCAAAACTATCAACAAGCAATGGCCCGACATTACAAATCCAAAGTCAGGCCCCGACGATTCGTTGTAGGTGACCTAGTACTTAGAAAAGTTTTCGATAACACCAAGGAGCCACGTGCTAGGAAGCTAGGAACCAATTGGGAAGGTCCCTATCGGATCATCCATGTGGTACGACCTGGCGTTTACAAGCTCCTGAAGGTACGAACCGGGGTACCTGAAATCCGATCATGGAACGCCATGAATCTCAAGAGATACTATCACTAGGTACCTAAATTCCTTGAACTACGTTAGGCTTGATCCCTTGACTGCGTACGTAGGCAACTCCATTATGAGTGCAGCCCCAATATCATTTCAGCATTATTTTCACCATAGCCAAAGGGGGCATATGTTTAAAAACACATAGCCCAAAAACAACTGTATGATTATTACAACGCGATGTATTCTATAAAAGTTATCAATGAAACAATTACTTTAGCCAATCTTGAGTTTTCAGCAACACAAAAGGTCTTAAAATCCTACAAACTAATTTAGGTCTCCGTGAACCTGAACCAAAGGTCTTAAAATCCTACAAACTAATTTAGGTCTCCGTGAACCTGAACCTAAGGTCTTAAAATTCTACAAGCTAATTCAGGTTTCCACAAACCTAAACCTAAGGTCTTAAAATCCTTAGTAACCTAAAAGGTCTTAAAATCCTTTAAACAAATTCAGATTCCCACGAACCTAAACCTAAGGTCCTAAAATCCTTAGTAATTCCAAAGGTCTTAAAATCCTTCAAACGAATCCAGGTTCCCATGAACCTCTACCTAAGGTCTTAAAATCCTCAACAAACTCCAAAGGTCTTAAAACCCTTTAAACGAATTTAGGTTCCCATGAACCTCTCTCAAAGGTCTTAAAACTCTTCAAAGAAAACTCAGGTCCCTAAAAACCTCGATCTAATCTCGATATATCAGGAACCCCTTTCTGGGATCCTCGTAACCAAACACACTCGAAATCCTCGGGTCCTCTAAGGTCACGAGACCTGTTATTAACAGGGTCCGTGACCTGATTCCAGTAAATCACTAGACCTTATATTTAAAGGTCACGATACACGACTCGAGTTTCTATTTCAAAGCAAAGCGAATCAAAATAAGCCGAATGACTTAGAATAAAGATTAAACTAAGAACATAAATATGGGTTTAAAAGCCTCCCTAGGCCATTAATGGTTCAAAATATCCTAACACAAGTAAAGCTTTAAAAGCCTCCTCAGGCTATAAATCTTGAAAACAAACAAAAGCCCATCAGGCAGAAGTCCTAAAAACATGACAAAATAATTTAAAAGAGCCTTAGCTCTCAACCTTCCTGTTCCTTTTCTCAGGAACTCTTCTTGAAGTCGGGACCCTTCTCAACTGCTTCGTCCTTTTTAGCTGGGGCTCCTTCATCTGTCTCCTTGTCGCTACCTCTCGGGGTCGTCTCGACTGGGGCTGAACTAGGATCCACCAAACCTATGTTAGAGCCATACCCTCCAGAAAAGGACGGATTAAACATGTTAATCTAGAAAGTACCTGAGCTCTCTGAGAGTTATGGAAGGGGAAGCTTGCTAACTGAGAAGTCAGAGACCTGCGCCTTCTCATACGCAGCAGTCGCTTCCGGCATCATAGCCATTAGACGATTGTACTCCTCTGCAGCATTCTGGATCTCATTGGTCAGCATATCTTTTAGAAGGTCAGTATTAGCCTGAAGCTCTTGAGCATAGATCAGAAGATCGACCTCGTCTTTCTTCTTGGAGAACTTCTCCTTGATGGAAGCAAAGACCTTGTTATAAGTGTCGACTACCTCCTTTTTACCTCTCCTGACGACAAGTTTGACCTCAGCTTCCTTATTTTTATGGCTGTCTTGAGATGAAACGATCAGCTCCCGAACTTGCTGCTCGGCTATTCTCCGAGCAGCATCCAACTCAGTAACCCTCCTGTTCTTCACCTTGATATCGATCTCTAAACTCTCAATCTTTCCTTTCTGAGCATCAGCCTTTGAGCCAAGTCTTTCAACTTCGGCTTGGAGTACGAAAACCTGAGCTCTAGCTTGATCGAGCTCCATCTTTGTGGCTTTGACCAGTGTTGGGGTCAAAATCGGTACGACGGAATTAATAGCCAAAACTCCCCGCAAAAATACAAAAGGAATAATTTTATAAAACAAGAGGAGTCGTTTTATAAAACTCAAAGTCATTTATAAAACTCGCAGACCGTTTTATAAAACTCGAAAAGCCGTTTTATAAAACCCGAAGATCTTTTTACAAAACTCGAGAAATCGTTTTATAAAACTCGAGAAGCCGTTTTATAAAATCCGAAGATCGTTTTATGAAACTCGAGAATCGTTTTATAAAACTCGAGAAGCCGTTTTATAAAACCCGAAGATCGTTTTATAAAACTCGAGAAGCTGTTTTATAAAACTCAAGAATCATTTTATAAAACTTGAGAATCGTTTTATAAAACTCGAGAAGCCATTTTATAAAACCCGAAGATCGTTTTATAAAACTCAAGAATCGTTTTATAAAACTCGAGAATCATTTTATAAAACTCGAGAAGCCGTTTTATAAAACCCGAAGATCATTTTATAAAACTCGAGAATAGTTTTATAAAACTCGAGAATCGTTTTATAGAACTCGAGAATCGTTTTATAAAACTCGAGAATCATTTTATAAAACTCGAAAGTCGTTTTATAAAACTCGAAGAATCGTTTTACGAAACCGCAAAAAACCAGAACAGCCGTAAAACGCGAACTAGTCACGACTAGTTCGCCCATCGGCGAACTAGGATCGCTCGACTAGTTCGCCCATCGGCGTACTAAGCCGGCCCGGCTTAGTTTGCCGATGGGCGAATTAGAAACTTGCTGGACGTCCCGAGCCTCGGTCTCCCGCATTCCAGATTTATAACTTACGTCTTTCGACACGGTCGCATTCTGAACCACGGCCGAAACATCTCCCGTTCCATCTCGATCCGACCTATCGTTCGAGTTTTACGATAAAAACCGTAAAAATTCGCTTTCTCAATAAAGAAATCGAAGAAATCGTATAAAACGGCGACGGTTAAACGAAGCACCGAACATTGCCTAAAACATACGATTTATTCGAGATTTCTCGTCGAAATCATAAAAAACGTCGAGTAAATCGTAAAAAACGCTCGCGAAACAGGTGGAAACCCTAACCGCGAACTACTTAGATCCGCGGAAGAAGGCTAGACTTTGGCGCTCATGCGGATCGTCCCAGAACCGAGCAGGGAAACTTACCGGAAAAAGAATCCGGAAAAGACAATCCTGACGTGACGCTGAACGAATCGGAGAAACCTCCTACTCACGAACAGGAGACCGAGGGTGACGGCATCGAACGGGTTAACCTGGAGACAAGCGACCAGGCCGATTCGACAAACAAAGACGCTGACGTCCATCCGAGGAGAAAAAAGAAGTGAAGTCTGTTGGGGTCAAAATCGGTACGACGGAATCAATAGCCAAAATTCCCCGCAAACGCGTAAACGCAACAGTTTTATGAATCTCGAGAATCATTTTATAAAACTAGAGAATCGTTTTATAAAACTCGAGAATTTTATAAAACTCGAGAGATCATTTTATAAAACTCGAGAATCGTTTTATGAAACTCGAGAGATCATTTTATAAAACTCGAGAGATCGTTTTATAAAACTCGAAGATCGTTTTATAAAACTCGAGAGATCATTTTATAAAACTCGAGAGATCGTTTTATAAAACTCGAAGATCGTTATATAAAACGCGAGAGATCGTTTTATAAAACTCGAGAGATCGTTTTATAAAACTCGAAGATCGTTTTATAAAACTCGAAGATCGTTTTATAAAACTCGAAGATCGTTTTATAAAACTCGAGAACTCGTTTTGCAAAACCGCGAAAAACCGATACCGCCGCAGAACGCGAACTAGTCACGACTATTTCGCCTGCTGGCGAACTAAGCCAAGCTGGCTTAGTTCGCCAGCAGGCGAACTAGACAGTCTCGACTAGTTCGCCTGCTGGCGAACTAAGCCAGCTTGGCTTAGTTCGCCAGCAGGCGAACTAGACTCCCTCGACTAGTTCGCCTGCTGGCGAACTAAGCCAGCTCGGCTTAGTTCGCCAGCAGGCGAACTAGAGACCT